>BLSH010514004.1:0-29467 GCA_018402905.1 Glandirana rugosa | reverse complement strand
AACACTGAAGGCAAGATATCAGAAGTTCCACCAGAGGGGGAAGAAGAGGAGAGAGAAGTAAATATAGAAAGCAAAGTAGAAATAGAGGCAAGAGGAAGAAACAAGGAACAGCCGAAGCAAATATGGAAAAATATAGAGAAGGGCAAGAATCTACCACAAAATTCCAGGAAATCACCACGCAGACAAGTCAGGTAAATACACCTTATGTATCACTTAATGTCATCATTCTTACAGAAATAGCGCTCGTAACCATTTTTCTCTTTTGCAGAAAGGTTTGGGTTTCTCTCCATGCTGCCATGGAGACCAATTTGAAGTATACAAGAATGTATGCCTGTTCCGTAGGAGGGTTAATTTTAATTAATTGTACAATCAGAGGGCAACTGGAGTCAGTAGGAGAGACCCCAAAGAAAGTACTACCATGGAAACAGATATGGATGAGTTTGAATATTCATAGGGCAATACCTGGATAGACTCTGATATTTTAGATCCATCACCCCCCTCAGGTTTTGGAAACAAGTCCAAATCTTTTCTTAATATATACAGTAATTGTTATTTACAAACTTTTTTGGAAGCTATAACACAAGGTATAAGAGATATGGTTTGGACGTTCTTTATACCTGAGGGAGAAAGAAAGGCATTTCGAGAGTTGAGAGAAATGAAAGGGGTGGTTATTAAGCCCAGCAACAAGGGTTGGAATGTGATAATCTGGAAAGAAGAAGATTACATAGAAGAAGTATATAAACAATTGAATAACAAAGCATGCTACAAAAGATGTAGTGAAAACTCCTTTCCCACCCTTGTCGCTAAAATAAATGATAAAATAGAAAGGGCATGTGAAGTAGGATTGATTAAGAAAAAGGAATGAGACTACTTACAATTAAGAGAGTATAATATCCCCACATTTTACCTGACACCCAAAGTGCTCAAAGATGCACACAAACCACTGGGGAGACCAATAGTTTCTGGTGTGGGGGGTCCTACTGAACATTTGGGACAGAAGGATTAAACTTATGGTGAGGAACTACCATTATTTTTCCAAGATACAGGGGATCTCCTGAGGACATTGATGGAATTGAAAATACCAGAGGATTGTATACTGATGGGGGTGGATGTAGAATCCTTATATAAGTCCACCCCCCCACCATGTGTAGGTGCAGGCTTTGGCAGAGAGGTTGGAGGTGCAGCACCCCTTGTCTGGCATATCAAATTTTTGGTGGAATTGTTAGACTTTGTACTACACAATCATGTCTTCATTTTTACCGCCAGACAAGGGGTGTCACAATGGGAGCAGACTGTGCACCCTCATATTAATGTTTGCACTCAGGTTGGTGGGGGAGAGAAATTGTTTATAATAACCCAGGATATCAGGAAAAGGTGCAGCTGTGGGTATGCTACATGGGCGATAAGCTGGTGGTATGGAGAGGCTCAGTGAAGTAGTTCCACCTGTTTATTGCTGAGTTGAACAGCAATGATAGAAACATATTTCTTACATGCAAGATGGATCAACAAGAAGTTGATCGAATTTCTAGAATTGAAATGAAAAAAGTGGGGAACAAAATTGAGACCACCACATACTGTAAACCAACAGCCAGCAATGCGCATCTCCATTCCACCAGCCACCACCCATGGACATTGATAAAAGGGATCCCATACGTACAGTTCCTAAGGAGTAGCAGGAACTGCTCCAATATTGAACATCACCATCTAGAGAGTATTGGTCTGAATAAGAGGTTTAAAGCAAGGGGATACTTGAAGTCGACCCTAGAAAAAGGTAGATTTAGGGTATTGCGACAAGACAGGACAGAAATACTGTGTAAAAGAGATAAGAAAAGAGGTAAAAAAGAAGTAGAAAGAATTGAGTTAGTTACCAAATATGTCATACACTGGCACCAATTGCAATCACATGTGAACATTCACATATATTGATGCTGGATAATAGGTTGGAGAAAATCTTGGGGAAAAAATATGGATGATAGCTAAAAAAAAGCACCCACAGTAGGGGATGCATTGGTGCGCAGTGAATTTAAGAGAAGTATGCGAGAGCCATTGTATATACAGCCCTCCCTAAAAGGGATGTTTGCATGTAGACATTGTACAGTATGTAAATATATGGACAAAATTAAGGACTTCTGGGACTCACAAGCAGGGCCGCTGATAGGGCAGTACAACCAATCCTGTTGTACCGGGTGCGGCCTCTATCAGTCCAGCAGAGGGGCCCGAGCAGCTTTATAGTTATGTTTGCATAAATAAATAAAATGTTTTTTCTAAACCATACCCTGATTGACTTGCTTGTCAGAGGATAATTATAATTTCCTGGGCCCCATCAGGTCAACATAGGGGCCCAGAAGGTGGCGGCAGAGGAGGGACTTTTTTCCCTTTTTTGGAGCACAGGCAGACAAGCCCATGTGCTGCCCATGTCATAGTTCCGGCCACGGCCACCCACTGCCTATGCTTTCCCTGGCGGATTGATTCACTTTACACTGGCTCTGTACACTGCTCCCTCAGTAAGTTCCATGGATGGAGGGAGAGGCTGACGTGAGGCACATAGGCTGTGAGGGTACAGCGGGCTTAATCCGAAGGCGGGTGGCAGTGCACAGCCTCAGGCAAGTGACAGCTCACACTGCTCCAACCTGATGGACAATGGGGACAACCGGAAATGACACAACAGATACCATGTCCCACCCATCAGGTGAAGCTTACCCACCGGGTGGCTCACAGCAGGCCAAATCGCTCACTGGCGACACACAGCAGGCATCGCAGGTACTGCACTCACAAGGCCCCATATGAATAGATGCTGTGCACATGCCGACAGGTGATGAGAAAAGGTATACAATAGGGAAATGACATCAATGGTAAAATAAACAAAAAAAAGGGCTGTAAGATCAGGATAGACAACATCAGGCATCAATATAGATGAGAATACGAGAATTATCAAAAAGTAATATTGGTGATAGTAATGGTAACATCTATCAATACAAAACAGAGTGAAAATATGCAAAAAATTGATCAATCGAAAAGAGCATAGGGACACAGAGAATAGCTAAAACCTACATATAATTCACATCCCCTGATACAAATCCAGGGAGAAATCTTTTGAAGTTAAATGCCTCATTGAGGCTAGGGGGGAAGTCGCTCGGAGGTTAAATATCCACCGCAGTTCACATTGTAGGAGGCGTTTGTTGAAGTCGCCTCCTCTGGAAGTGAAGTGCATATGATCCAAGGCTAAAAAGTAAACTTTCGGAATAGAGTCACCATGGACAAGGGCCATAGTAGTTTCAGGGTCACATTTGGAAATCCTGGAAAGATGTTGATAGATTTGTTTCCAAAATTCATCTATGTTTTCCTGACATAGTAGCACCCACATTCACATGAAAGCAGGTGCACTATGCCAGGGGTTTTGCAGTTCACATAATGCCTTGGACGGAAAAACCTTGTTATTGGGTAATCTGATATGAGTACATTTGTCCATATACTCACAATATGTACAACCTTCACACACAAAAGTGCCCAATCATTTACATGTATCTCCCTTAACCTTTCGATATTCACCAGAGACCAATCTGTCACCCGCCTAGGTTGCCCTCCTGTAGGCGATAGCTGGGGAGTCAGTCACAAAATGGGAGAGTGTAGGGCCCATGGTCAACAAGTGCCAATATTTATTTAAAATGTGTTTAATTTGTTTGTGTTGGGTTGAATAGGTTGTAATGATTCTGGTTGTATTATCAGTTTTGGCTTCCTTGTGTGAGAAAAGTAGATCCCTGCAGGACAAGGTAAGTACTTTATTATACGCTCTTTTTAAGCAGGCCTTGGAGTAGCCACGCTTAAGGAGTCTCCCCCTAAGTACGTTGGCTTCTCTCTGAAACCCGGCATCATCCGAGCAATTGCGTCGGGCCCTTAGATACTGGTTAAAGGGAATGGAGGTAAGTAAAGGTTTGGGGTGAAAGCTTGTGGCATGCAATAGTGAGTTCCCCACTGTAGGCTTACCGAAGAGCTCACTTGATAATGGACCATCAATTGATTTATGAATAAGTACATCCAAAAATGTAATTTCATTAGCACTAAAAGAAATAGCGAAATGTAGATTAAATTTATCACTATTGATGTGGTTTATGAATTGTGCCAGCAGGGCAT
Organism: Glandirana rugosa; assembly: GCA_018402905.1. Taxonomy (NCBI): domain Eukaryota; kingdom Metazoa; phylum Chordata; class Amphibia; order Anura; family Ranidae; genus Glandirana; species Glandirana rugosa. Next base: position 25,336 of record BLSH010514004.1, on the reverse strand, counting down.
CAGATCCTCTCCATAACATAAAAATTTCATTAATATATCAATGCCACGTTGTCATAAGGGGCATGTACATGGGCATTGCCAGATTGGACCACAATGTGCGTTACCACTATGTCAGATACAGGTTGGCATAGGCGGGGGCACAGCACGTCCCCATAGCCACATCCTGCACCTGGAGGAGGTGGGAGTTGTTAAACAAAAACACGTTGTGTCGTAGTATGAACTCTAAAGCCCTCAAGATGAAATCATCATATTGTTGCTCATGTAGAGTAGATTGAAATAGTATGTGTCATATGGCTGTGAGACCCTTATCATGGGGAATGGAACTGTAAAGAGCCTCTACATCTATGGCCACAAGTTGTATTTCCTCATTGACCCTAATATCCTCAATGATTTGTAACAAATGAATTGTGTCACGTACATAAGAAGGTAACTGTACTACAAAAGGTTGCAAATTTTCAGTGAGACTCCCACACCCTGAGACAATTGGTCTATTGGGAGGGTCAGCCATGTTTTTATGTAATTTAGGTAAAGCGTAAAAGGTTGCTTCTCTAGGGTGGCTCATTCTGATATATTCCCATATCTGTTTCATAATGATGTTATGGAAATATGCCTGATTTACCATCAGGTAAAATTCTTTCAGGAACCTATCCAATATAGACATAGATATGGCTTGGTACCACTCAGCATTGGTTAATATCCTCACACACATATTGATGTATTGAGAGTTATCCATAACTACGATGTTGCCACCCTTGTCAGAGGGTTTTATGGCAACGTCAGAGTTTTATGCAAGGGTCTCAAGAGCTTGTCTCCCTGTTTGGATGTAAGATTAGGATGTGGATTATGAGGACAGTGTAACTTGTTGATATCCTTGGATGCCAACTTAAGAAAGGTGGCAACATTATGATTTGAACTGTGTGGACGATAAAGTGTTGATTTCTTTTTTAGTGAAGGGTATGTGTTGAACATAGTAGGTGCAGCAGTAGGAGTACTATCTAGGAAGGAAATTAGGGTGTCTAGTGCTTGGAGGTCTTGGTTGGTGTGTCCTAAGGGTATAGGAGTTTCCTTCTTGGCATACAGGCTTTTAAGAAAAATATTACGTAAATAGAGGTGGACATCCTTGATGGCCCCAAATTTGTCCAGACCTGAGTCTGGGCAAAAAGTAAGGCCCTACGAAAGGACACCCATCTCATCCTGGGATAAAGGATTTGAGGATAAATTTACTACATTCAACGTGGTTGATGTGTGTGAGTATTGTGCTTCTTGGAAGTTTGTGTTTTGTTGTTTTCGTTTTGATGAGATTGAGTTCTGTTGCGTAGCTGATCTAAAAAAAAGTACCCCGTGTTTGTTGGTGATGGAAAGGAGTGACCAGTGTAGTGCTGGAAGCATTAAGTGAGTTTAGATTTCTTGTGGAAATATGTTGAGTTGATATAACACCATGTGCCTTGTCATTGGGAGTAACTCCCATAACTGGTACCTGAATGTGCTTGAGGGGCTTCCGAAGGGAAAGAGCTATCATGTGACCTATCACCATAGCGATGACGTTTGAGGCGTCTTTTTCTTTTGTGCTGTGCTGAGGATTGAGAAAGGGAAGAAGAAGATACTGATGAGTGTAAAGGCATTTCAGAGATAATGTAAGAGATTGTAACAATTTTTATGGTTCTTACTGTATCTACTACGTTTATTTGTGCCTTTAAAGTCCAAGGGGGCATGTTTTCCTCAGAAATGTGCTGATTTTTCTTTCATATGTATTAGGATGTTGGCACATCTTTCTCTACACTTTATTCCCACGACATCACTCCTTTTCAATATTAATGCTTTCCTCAACTGCTCATCCCCATGGGTGATTTATAGAATAGTCTGCCTGTGTCCAAAAATGTACATAGGCAAGACATGCAGAGAATTTGGGTCTCCTTGTTTTCACACAAAAATTTATATAAAAATACACCCATGCAGACCGTATATGGCAGGTGTGGGAATGGCTATTAATAAGCCTTGTTCACCAACCCCTAAGACAACACCTACGTTGAGGTGTGGTTCATAAGTGCAAAGTCAAACTGCATACAAAGGGTGATTAAGAGATCATCAAGGCACTTATTACACAGAACCAAAGTCCTTAAAACATAACTTTTATTGAATTAGAGAATTTCAGAAAAATTATATCAACCACTGTAGCACAAGATTAAATTGCATCCGTGTCGGCCAAACCTGCGTCCTGACCCACCCCCTGCCCCGTGGATGCTGTGGAGTTTAGCTCTGTGAGTGTACCGGGGTTTGGCTGACATGGATGCAAAGCTGAAGGAAAGTAGCACGCTACAGCTTACAGAGGAGACAGCGTGAGGCTGCCCTGTGAGTTGAATCCCCTGCAATCAGCGGAGAGGTGTACGGTGAGCATATCTGGCGGCATGGCCATAGTGCTGGTTTTTAGCTGGACACTATACCCCAGTGTTGAGTGGCAGATATGGCCACTATGCCGAGCCTAACGGACAACCAGCTGACTGGGTCTCTATATGCTGCATAACTGTCTCGGTGATGTGAACTATAAAGGACTGCACTGCCACTTTGCTTGCATGCATTCATGCATACACGGACTGGCATGTTACCACTGACAGCTTGAATTGGCAGGCTGTGGTCGAGTTGAACCACCTTTGCCATCGTGCCTCTCTTATGGGAACTTTGTGAGCAGCAGTGATGTCATTGAAGTTGTGGCACACTTATACTCACTCTACTTAGCAGCGTATGTACATCACCTTGCAGGGTTACATGACTCTTTCCACCTTCTACAAATTTTTACTGCATCCGGAGCATCTTACTTTACAATTAGCCAACTGCACCCAGGTCACCCAACCATCTCAGAGACATTACCATGACATGTCTATAGGGGCATCTTTTACCTGGAATTCTTCAATATTTTTAATGCATGGATGTGTTCACTAATACAAGTGTCAGGGGGTGCATGAGGCGGGAGATGTATGGGTGCTGAACGGGTCCAGGTTGTGACCTTGACAACGTTGTCAGATTTTAATCTTTTGCTACAGTTGCTTTCAGTTTTTCTGAAATTCTCGAATTCAATAAAAGTTACGTTTTAAGGACTTTGGTTCTGTGTAATAAGTGCCTTGGTGATCTCTTTTTCCAAAGTAACTTTTATTGGAGTAATCCACTTACCAACCGGAAGGTTTTCCAGCTTTAGGACCAGAGCACTTTTTGCGATTCGGCGCTGTGTCGCTTTAACTGACAATTGCGCGGTCGTGCGACGTTGCACCCAAACAAAATTTGCGTCTTTTTTTCCCCACAAATAGAGCTTTCTTTTGGTGGTATTTGATCGCCACTGCGTCATTTCTGATAACCACTATAAACAAAAGAAGAGCGACCATTTTGCAAAAAAAAAACAAATTTCTTACTTTTTGCTAAAATTCAAATCCAAAAAAAAATATAAAAAAACATTTTTTTCACCGTTTTTGGCCGATTCCTCATATTTGTGATAAAAAAATTGCAATCGGCGTTTATTGATTGGTTTGCGCAAAAATGGCCGCGTTTACGGATGGTGAGAATTAATTTCTGGGGTTTTTATTTTTTTTTTATTTTTTACTACTAATGGCGGCGATCTGCGATTTTTAGCGGTACTGCGATATTGCAGCGGACATGTCGGACATTTTTGACACTTTTTGGGACCAATGACATTTATTCAGCGATCAGAAATTTAAATGTCCACTGATTACTGTATAAATGTCATTGGCAGTGAAGGGGTTAACCTGGGGGGGAGCTAGGGGTTAACTGTGTTCCCTGGGTGTGTTCTTACTGTGGGGGGGTTGGGCTAACATGGGCATGAGAGATCTAACTGATCCAAGTGACAGGGATCAGTAGATCTCTCCTGCCCCTACTAACAGATCGGGGAACCGCCGTGTTTACATCGGCGGTTCCCCGTTCTTTCCCTGTAGCCGCTCATCGCGGCTCGCCGGCGGACATTGGGTCCGCCCGAGCCGCGGGCACACTCCTCAGGAGTGTGGCGGGTGTGCGCGCGCGCCCCCTGGTGTCTGATTGCAGATCGCCGTCTATTTAAGGCGATTCGCGCTCAGCATCCCGACTGCCGCAGTCATACAAAAGCTGTTGAAAAGTACATCATATGATATAAATTGTCGTAGGGGAGTTGTTTATCAAATGTATGTATAAAAGTCCAAAGCGACAAAAGAGACTTTAAACAGCATCTGTTTGCATTGAAAGATAACAAATATCCAGAACGACATATAACCTAAAAAGGTAAACAATCATTTATAACACACTTGGCGAGAATATCAGGATGAAAACCTTCTTTCTCAAGGTTTGTAGTGGCGCTGCCTCCCCAGGTCCTCCCCTGGAGCCTCCAGACCACCCCAAATGGGAACTAGAGGTCAGGCAGGGGCTCCAGAAAAGGGCCCGCCGGAGCAGCCCCGAAGCTCCTCCCAGGTACTTCCATTGGCTATCTTGTTATCTGAGGGTAGTATTTGTGTGGCCTATTAAATGAATGAAGGGAATGGATGTTTCCCATATCAGCTCTGGGAGAACAGGGTGAGAAGATTTCTCCCCTGTCCTTGTTTTTCGTGTAAGCAATGAGTTGGTGTCGTTGGAAAACTTTCAAGAGAGTTCTGCGGAACCCAACTTGTACTAGAGTGAGTATCTGTGGGCTTTGGGGGGCTCAAATCTAGGTGATTAGTGGGGCTGAGTACCCGCTTGGGAAATTGTTGTGAGTGAGGAATATTCTTCTGATGTTTTGAAGTGTTGCCAGCAGGCCCATATTGTTCGGAATTTGTGGGGGGTCTCGTTTGCTTGGTGAACTAGGTCTTCCATTTCCTCTATTTTGTTGATTCTTTTGAACCAGTCTTGCACAGTAGGGGGATTAGGTAATTACCAAAAGGTGGGGAGAGTAATTTTTGCTGCATTAAGCAGGTGGAGCGTAAGAGATTTCCTGTAGTGTTTTTGGGGAATTGATGCATGATGGAGGAGTAATTTATAGAGAAATCGATTTTGTATGAGAAACCAGGGTTGTCAGACGATGTACTTCTGTCCAAAAGGGGACGATATTGGGGCATGACCACCATATGTGCAGGAATGGTCCTGTATCTTTGGAACATCACCAGCACTTCGGGGGGATGGAGGGATACATTTTGTGTAGATGTAGAGGGGTCTTGTACCATTTTGATAGGATTTTAAACCCGTTTTCTTGTGCCGAGACGTAGATCGAGCCTTTGTGTATGTGCGAGCAAATGGTTTCCCAGTCTTCAGAGAATAAGTCTATGTTTAGGTCCCTTTCCCAAGATTTGATGTGGATATTATGTTTTATGTCTAGGTTTGAGAACAGGATTGTATATAGCTCAGATATCAAGTGTCTCTGTGGTGAGGACCGCGAGCAGAGTTCTTCAAAGGTTGTGCGTGGCCTGGAGAATCTTGTTCTGTATCTAGGACTATTCAGAAAATGTTGTAGCTAACGGTAAGTCCAAAAATGCGAGGGATTGTTTGCGTTTGCTTCGAGGAACTTGTCTTATGTCAGAAATGAGTTGTTCTGGAAGAAGAACTCTGCCCGCAAGTCATGGTTAGGGTTGATCTCTGGAATAAGGTGAGTGTTAAGGCCTGGGGTGAAATCGGGGTTAAACGAAATGGGGGTGAGTGGGCCCAGAGTGGAGGAGATGTTAAATTGTTTACAGCACCGACCGAATGTTATGAGAGATGGGTGTATCAGTGGGTGTTGCTTGGACCTTTGAAGGGGGTGATTGTGGAGTATCCAAGGTAGAAGGCGCAAAGGGGTTGGCGAAAAGGCTTGTTCAATTCATACCCACGCTTTTGAGCCAGCATGTACGTGCCCGTCTACTACTCTTGTAAGCTGGCATGCTGCTTGGTATTTTGAAAAGTCTGGAAGTCCGATGCCACCTTTTGTTTTCGGGAGTGTTAACCTGTCCATACTTATTCGGGGGGATTTGTTGCCCATATAAAGTCTGACTGGTTTCAGTTAGTTTCTGTAATGTGTCTTCTGCTAGGGATTTTTGTGTGCTTTTTCAAGGGAGGATATTTTTACCAAAAGGTTGTTTATGTGGGCTTGTCTAATTTTTTTGCGTTCTGTTGCGATTGCAATGAGTTCTCCCCTAATCACACATTTATGTGTCATCCAAAGCAACATAGGGGAGATCTCCTGGGAAGTGTTTTCCTGAAAGAAATGTTGTAAGCATTTTTGTACTCTGGGAATCGTCATCGGGTCTGTCAATAAGGCGGGATCTAGTCTCCAAAATTTGGTTCCCTGTGGAGCGTGAGGAATACTAATAGTCATGGAAACGGGATGGTGGTCGGAGATAAACATGGGTTCTATCGTCGCTTGTCGTAATGAGGGGATATCTCTTTGTGAGATGTAAATGGCATCAATCCTGGAATATTTATTGTGTGGGGCAGAGTAAAAGGTATAGTCTCTCGTGTGGGGTTGGAGGGTGCGCCAGGAATCGTGTAATGTGAGGTCAAGTAAGTTTTTTTTAATGGATCGTAGGGCACTATATTGTATGGAAGAGGTACCGGTCGAGGTATCCAGTAATGGGTGGAGAGGGAGATTAAAGTCCCCCCCCAAGATCAGTAACCCTTCCGAGAAATCTAAGATTGATCTTTAACTTTTCTGAAGAAAGGGACTTGTGCGACATTGGGAGCGTATATGTTGGCAATAGTCACTGGTTTATTGGAAATAGTTCCTTTTATAAAAAAGAATCTCCCATCTGGGTCTGGTTTGGTTTGATTGATTAGAAGAGGGCAATGTTTAGAGAGGAGAATGTAAACTCCTTTAGTTTTGGTCTGCGGGTAGGTGGCGTGGAAGACTGTTTGGGGATTGAGTCTGACTTAAAATGGGTCTCCTGAAGGAGGACTATGTCCGCCTTCTGTTTATGAAGAAAGGCCAGAACTTGCGATCTTTTTTCAGGGATATTAAGTTCCTTTGTGTTATGTGAGAGAATTTTTACAGATGCCATATTGAGAAGACTGGTCAAAGTATCGTATGAGCTAAAAAATTTTAAACTTCTGAAATTAGGGTTAGGTTCCTTAGAGGGGTGAATCCGGTCATACAGCCCTATTGGGGCTGAGGCAAGCCGAAATGTCTTTTACAGGTATTCCGCGACTGTGTTAAGTCGGGGATGACTTTTGTGCTCTGTGTGAGGTGGATAGGAAGTATATGACCCAAACAGTGGGGTCAACAAAATGAGGTCGGAGATCAGAGGTAGGTAATGCCCCTAATCTGGTGTAAATCTCCCCAACTGGGGGTGTCCGACAGGGTTCAGTGGTGTGCCGGGTCTAAGTGATTTTAGGTTATATTATAGATGTTGGGGATCCCACTGTAGGAGGTTGGAGGTGGCGTAGAGGAGGAGTTTGATGAGATGGTGTAACCAAACAGCAGTATTAAAAGTTATCAGGATAGTAATGGAGGATGTAGTCAAGGTGTCCATGAAGAAATTTGTCTAAACAGAACGTAACAAATAACAATAACAACAGGCCTCTGGTCGAGCATGAGTACCTAGGTGGGTCTCAGGATCACATTTTAAGCTTATCTGTAGAGACTGTAATAATTATAGGATGGGGATAACATAAGAGGACAGCTTATGATGGGCAATGTGTACTGAGGTGTATTAAGATTTAGCTCCCAGCAAAAGCTTCAGGAGAAAAAAAAAAAGGGGGGGGGATAGTGGACCTCAGGGCATGTTTTAGGAACCCTATAGTGGGATCCATGCTCTCCCGTCAGCTATGAACGAGGTATGTACAACAAATAACCAACATGTTAAAACCTGTTAACGTAAGATATCTCGTTATATATGCATTCAACAAACTTTTATGAATGAAAACCGCTGGGTATCTGTCTACGTCCCCGCAAGGGGAAAAAAGGGGGGGTGGGGAAGAGCATAAGCTTAGTTAGGGTTTGAAAACATCTTTTGTGGACCAAGAGGTATACATACAGTTTGAGCAGTTCCGTGTTGAGTGGTCCGGGTGGTAGTCAGCCAGGTTCTCTGAGCAACCTCATCAGTGGTCTACGGAGTGAAAAAAAAAAAAAAAAAAGGGGGGGGGACGTTGAGTCTGATGAGGGAAACAAAAAAGTAGAGAATCAGGGGTTCATTTGTCTGCCGTCAGGGCTGAACTTAGCGTTTTCATCAGTCTCTTCGGGCTCTTCTGTTATGGGGAGCCTTAGTGGGGCTGGGAGCATAGTGTGGGCCAGATCCTCTGCGGTTGGCTCTTTGTTCTGATGGTAAGCGACGCCTTCGGGAACCTTGGTCTTGTGTTTCCATCGGTGTAGGCTTACGTTGTATGTTGTGGGCCTGGCAGTCTGCAAACCAATCTGGGACTTCAATCGGATTAATGGCTAGTGTATCAAACAAAGAAGGAAGGTCCTCCGGGACTCGTAGAAGCCCGTGTCGACCTTGGTGAGAGACTGAAAGTGCGAAAGGAAATTTCCAGCGATATGGGATTTATATTTCTTGGAGTACCGCTAAGATGGGGCGTAGGGCTCTACGGTGTTGTAAAGTAATCTTGGAAAGAGATGGATTTCTTTCCCTTGGTAGAGCAGTCGGGTTTTGTTCCGTGCCTTCCGGAGAATATCTTCTTTTAGTTTAAAGTCAATGATGTGACAGATAATGTCTCTGGGTGGGTCGTGTAAACTGGGTTGTTGGTTCGGGGTGAGAATGATCTGGTCACTGTTTGAGGCCAGTGATGTCAATGGGGGGGGTAGCTCCTGTAGAGCCCTGGAGCGAGGGGGGGGGCTGTTTCTTTGGGTTTGGAACATGGCGGGTATGCTTTGGCTTAGGCTCCCAGTAGAGTCGCGGGGGGAGCGGGATCTGGTTGATGAGGATGAGCGGGATGCTGTGCCCATAATGTTCAGTAATGTTCAGTAAAAGTAATAGTAATGTCTCTGAATTAAACTGCTGAGCGACCCTCTAGGTAGTGGCTCCGTATTTAGCCTGCCATGAGGGAGTGCCTGATGTTATAGAGAGGGACAAAGTGTGTTCTGAGACAGTGGGCTATTGCTGTCTGGGGATCTGGTTCTGTGTGCTGTTAAGGCAGAGAGACCTTCTCCGCCAGATTTATGAGCTGCGTTAGTTCTGGAGCCTGGGTGAGCCCTTCATGTGTGGCTTCGTATGCCGTGACAGGCCCCGGATCCGAAGGCTTAGTGCCGCTTGGAAGGCCGGGCTGACTACGGGCACGTGTAGGCCGGACTTTCCCTTTAGCGAGTACGGCTTATAGCCCCGTTTGTAGATCCGGCCAGTCCGGCCCCCTTCCCCTGCTTACCGGCATTTGTCCTGAGCAGGCTTGTCTCCGGAGAGGTCAGAGGCAGCCGCTAGCTGGAGGAGGCCGCAAAGATGGCGGCGGCCTGTCCTAGGCGGGCAGTCCTGAGAGAAGTTTCGATCCGTTCCAGGGGCGCAAATCCTCACACTGGTGGGCTCTATAAGCAGCCTAGACTGCTGGGCACAGTAGGATGAGCTGCTGCCGTGTTTTAGGGCATCCCAGAGGAGAGATGGAGGTGGATTTCCTATCTCTCTCTCGGAGCTCTGAAAAGCCGCTTCTTCCTCCGCCGACGTCAGACCACGCCTCTCCGCCTTGGTGATCTCTTAATCACCCTTTGTATGCTCCTTGTTTTCACATCAAGGGGGAGTTTGGAGTCATTAGTGCTTGCAGGGTGTGGGTGGTTTTGGAGAGGGTAGAGTGTGGTTTCTGGGGAGGCGTGCTTTCTTGTGGATAAAAGGAGATAATTATTGCACAGATGTAGAAAACTATGTGATAATAAAAAAATATTGAGAAAAGTTGCAGCTGGCATTCACACAATAGAACACTTGTGAAAAAACGTAAACAACAGAAAAAAGCCTGGGCTCATAAAGTGCAAAAAGTGATAAACATAAAACTTAAACAGTCCATAAAGTGTCCATATAATGTTGAAAGCGTGAGTTAGTGACTCAAAAAGTGTGCAGAAAGTTGTATTGTAAACACCATCCAGTGCACCTTTCACCATGATAGGGTAAACAAAATGCATTTACCAGATAGACTGGGGCATTAACTCCTTTATTACAAATACCTGAGATATTTTCAATCTATATGTTTCTACCAGCTTATATTTTAAATGTAACATTTTAAGAGAAATGCTCTGAGATTCTCATTGTTTTATGTGTAATCCCATGCGGAAAGAGGAGAAAGAGTTTCAAATTTCTGTGTTTTTAAAAATGTTTTATTTTTTTTTGTGTCATGCTTGCATATTTTTCATGTAGTGGTCACCATCCCAGTTCCGGTTTTAAAGAGAGGCTCGGTTCCCTCTACACATGTCTTGCAACGTTGCAATGAGGTGTGACTAACGCTGGATGTGCGTCATATAGGCGCCCATGTGACCACTTTGTTTTACCTGTTTCCTGGTATTCAAAATGAGGCTTGGCCATCTGTGTCAATACACAAATGGCCATTTCCGGTAGTTTGCTTCAGAACGAGGCTTATTTTCTAAGTTAGGTGGAGACACTGGCTGCAGCCCAATGGCGGTTTTGATCTAATCGTTAATATAGCATACAAACAGCTGTGCTCTTTCCACTTGGTGTCTGATATATTGGGTGGTTCTAGACACAGACTCCACACCCCCGATGACATCATTTGTGATGAAACTATTAGGGTGGAGTCTGTGTACAGCTCACCATGCTGAATTGTTTCAGTCTGCAGATCTTTTATGCTTTTAACTACTCCCTATACTGCATTTTGATATTTTAAATAAACCACTGTGGTTTTACACTATATGGCGACCCTTTTGTCTTCCTTCATATCATTGATGTGAGTGATCAATAAGGAAACAAAGCACTCCAAGGACCAAGAGATATCTTTCAAGCAAGTTTGCATGCTGTTTCCGTGGATGGATCCCTCCTGATATCTATATACATGCTGTACCGAGCTCCTACATGCGGAGTCTAGACATCTGGTAAGCGCATATTTTAATTTCAAAAATTTTTATTGAAGAATATTCAAAAGTAAAACATACAAAAGCTGACATTTGCAAATAAGATACAAGCAATCTGAAATGTCATTGGAACATTGATTAATTATAGGGAGGTTAAAAGACAGTTAGTATAGACTGTCACAACATATGTTGACCAGAAGATTAGCAGAAATACCTGACTGGGACTAGGAGGTCCAACCTCTGTAGCTATCTGTGCTGGAGTGTCTCCTTCCCTGAGGCACAGTCGGCCGGGTGCAAGCGCGGGGAACACCCCTGAAGTCCCCGGCACCCCTAAAGGGATCAAGCTCTTCCAGAGAAAGGGACTCCTCCCACCCCCCCAACCTCCTGCACCCCCAAAATATCTCCAGCCCCATCAGGTACATCAGGGGGACCAGGCAAGTTCAATTATGATGTTCAATGTCCACTTGACTATCTTGCCCATTGCTTACGAGCAGGAGCCTCCCCACATTGTGAGAGAGGAGCGGCCAGAGCCGCTAGGTAGGTGAGTGAGAGCAAGAGAAGAGAGAGAAGCCAGAGAAAAGTAAAGAAGAAAGAATGAAAAGAAAGAGTGCTGCGCCAACCCTGTTGTCATCCTAGTGAGCTTGAGGGACTGGAATACCAAGGTTGCCCAGGGTTCCCAGATTACTTCAAATTTGTGCACGTTATCAGTTAAAATGCTGGCCATCTTCTCTTGTGTCATTAACCAAGAAATTTTATGTGTAGCCGCTTTCAGCGAAACCCGCTGCTGTTTCCATGCCCTAGCTATTGTAATCTTGGCCCCTAGTAGGATGTAATTAATTAATTTCCTGTTGGATTTGGAAGCCTGTGGGATGTATTCATTCAGTAGAGCAATGGTGGGGGAGCTTGGGAGTTGGCATCCCGTGGCCTTCTTGATCAGGCAGAAAATTTTAGACCAAAAAGGACATATTCTAGGGCATGCCCACCACACGTGAGCCATGGTGCCCGAAAGCTGACAGCCCCTGAAGCACAGAGGATCCGCAGTAGGGTAAAACGTCGCCAGTCTAGCTGGAGTGAGGTACCATCTCAATAAAACTTTCAGACTAGCTTCTGATATAGTAGTGTTCAGAATACCCTTGTATGATTTGAAACAGGCAGTCTGCCAACTATCAAGGTCCCATTTAAACTGGAGATCTGATTCCCAGGCAGTCATGAAAGCTGATTTCTCTGAGGGGAGGGTGAGTGCTTTTTATATGATCGAGATACCTCCCTTCTGCACTGAAGGCTGACCACACCATCTTTCATAAGCTGTAAAGCTAGGGGGGAGAGGCTTTTCTCTCCAGATTTTATGAAGAAAGTTAGAAATTTGGCTGAACCTAAATTTTTCCGAGTCTGGGAGTTCAAGTTTACTCACACAGTAGTTTATGGATATCGGGCCTGTGGCCATGTAAAAGTGTCCTATACGAAATAACCCTTTGTTTAGCCACCATTGAAGAGCTTTAATGTTTAACCCCGGGGGAAAATCAGGATTATGAAAGAGGTGCACTAGTGGTTTAGCGGGAGACACTAATGACGGAAGGTGTCTGAGTTTATCCCACAACGCAAACTCATTAGAAAGAGTCGAGGCCATTACCAGGGGCCTATTTTTGGGGGACACCATAGGAGAAAGTCTAGTGTGTGCCGAGGAGTAGCCTGTCTCTCTATCTGCACCCACACTGGCTTCTCAAATCTAGAGTAGATTATTGACAATTGTGCCAGCCTGGCGGCCAAGAAATACTTAAAGAGATGAGATAGACCTAGACCTCCCCTCCATCTGTGATGGTATACAGTGTGTTGGGGAATCCTATATCCTGAGCCTCCCTACGTGAATTTGAGGATTTTGCTTTGGAAAGAGGAAAGGTGATCCTTCCATATTGGGATGGGTAAAGAGCGAAAGAGATAGAGGAGTCTAGGCATTAAGGTCATTTTCACTGAGTTTATTCTCTCTAGCCATGAGATTTCCTGTTTAGACCATCGCTTAAGGTCTGCCTCTAGCTTGCGAAACATAGGGGGATAGTTATTGTTGTAGAGGGTTTCAAATTTAGACGAGAGGTTTATGCCCAAGTATTTAATAGAGGATTCACTCCAGTCAAACTTGAAATCCGTCTTTAACGCTGAAACTATCTGGGGGGGGGGGCAATGATACATTTAGCGCTTGGGATTTTGTATAGTTAACCCGGAGACCAGAAATTTCAGAAAAATTGTCTAGTAGCCGGCATAGATTGGGGAGGGAAGTCATTGGAGAAGTTATAAATACTAGAATATCATCGGTGAACAGGCCACATTTGTGTTCCTGATGGTCGCAAGAAACCCCTTTAATGTTGGGGTTGCTTCTGATGGATATGGCGAGTGTCTCTATCGCAATTGCGAAAATTAGGTGGGAAAGTTGGCAGCCCTGCCTCATGCCTGTCTTAATCGGAAAGGGTTTGGAGTAGAATCCTTGTGCTTTTATTGATGCCTGGGGATGAGAGTAAAGAGCTCTAATGAGGCCTAGAAACTGCTGGCCGAATCCCCAACATTTCAGTAGAGAAAACAGATAGGGCCATGAGACTGAGTCAAAAGCCTTACGAAGATCCAGAGAAAGTAGCATCCCTTTCTGTTTAGGCCCTCCAGACCAGTTGGATTGAAGTATAGATACTAAGTGAATTGCCCGTCTGATTTGATCGGGACCCTGTCGACCTGGTATAAATCCCACTTGGTCTTTGTGGATATATATATCTATAAACAAGGCTAGACGGTTTGCTAACAGCTTAGTAAGAATTTTTATGTCATTGTTAATGAGGGAGATAGGGCGATAATTGTCTACTTCCTCTGGATTTTTCTCGGGCTTGGGAATCACTGTAATGAATGCCGTGTTTAGATGCGTCTCCAGGGGTTCCCCCTTCATTTTGGTGTTAAAGAATCTAACTATGTATGGCACCAAGGTATTAGCGAAAGCCTAGTAGTAAGGGACCGATAGACCATCCGGTCCAGGGGCCGAGCCCCGCTTGAGATCCTTGATGACCTTCAAGACCTCCTCCTCAGAAACTGCTGCATCCATTAGGTCTCTATGTTTGTCCGAGAGGTGGGGTATCAAGAAAGCCTGCAATTCCCTCTGCATTCTCTACAGGCAAGGGGCTGTGTAGTTTCTCATAGTAGTTTTGGAAGGCACCTAATACTTTATTAGGTTTGGCCAAAGGGGGTTTGCCAGGAACCCTAATCTTGGGCATGGAGAAGTGTCTGATGCGAGGGGTCAGCTTCCTCGCCAAAGGGGAACTCATTTTATTACCCTGTGTGTAATATTTGTTTCTACTCCAGCGAATGCTTTTCTCCACTTTCGTGGTGAGGGCCAGGTTCAGCTCTATATTAATCTTGACTAGTCTGTCTAATAGTTGAGGGGAAGGGTGTGCTTTGTGCTCAGCTTTAATTGCTAGGAGGGATTCCTCTAATTTCTTAAGACAGGCCCTTCTCTCCTTTTTGATCCTAGATGCCATTTGGATGAATTTTCTTCTTATAAAGGCTTTATGTGCTGCCCACATTGACTTCTACAAGATGAAGGCCGGGGTCAGTAAGGGATTGATCCTGGAATATGAGTTGTGGGGTCTTGAAAAATATGTATTATACCTCCTCGAGGGATGCTTTTCCCTCCATACGTCAACTAAGTTATATGAGTGAAATAATTTAGCAATTCGGAGACTGACTCTAGAAGGGCGAAGGATTTTGCGACCTAAGGGCCTAGTCTTGTCTAGGGATTGATCGAAGGCAACATTTGAGTCGCCTCCAAAAATTATTGTGCCTTCTAGGAGGGGAGAGAGGGAGCCTAACAGTTTTTGAAAAAACTGAAGCTGTCCCTTGTTGGGAGAGTAGTATGAAATTAGAGAGAAAATTTGACCATCTATGCTCCCCTTAACAAGAATATACCTGCCCTCTGGGTCTCTAACGTCTGAGAGCCATGTAAAATGACAGGTTTTGGACAAAAGAATGCCCACACCTTTGGTTTTGTTTGCTGCATTGGCTAGATAAAAATGTGGAAAAAGAGAGTGTAGAAATTTTGGGTTGTGTTGAACAGGAAAATGTGTTTCTTGGAGCATTAGGACATCTAATTTTAGGGATTTATAATGGTCACAGATTTTTCTGCGCTTTATGGGTGAGCTAAGGCCCTGTACATTGTGTGTAGCGACCTTCAGATGAACTTGTATGTGGTCAGCCATCAGTCCTGATGCAAAAGGTGTTGATGCATCTGTGGTCACTCACCCTCCCTCGGGTCAACCGTACACTTTCACTGGCATTCTGAGCGAACCGATCATCCTGGGTTCCTGGGCTTGTCCTGGATAAGACAACCTGGTTGGCGACTACTCTGAAAAGAGAGAGAGAGATTAGGAAGTACATGAATAGAATAACGGAAAAAGGAAATATGAAGAAGGTGAGAATTGTGAAGATAGCTCTACCGCTTTGTAGCACTGAAAAGGGCAGCTTTCTCCAGAGAAGGGTTATGTGACCAAGGGGGGAGAAAGAAAAAAGCCCCTCGGTCACCCCTTGGTGACAACTTAAATGTCTGGTCAACCTATCCCTCAGCTTGCTCGAGGAGGTCCAAGGGATAGGCGGAGGTGCAGGGGGACCACCTCCGCCAAGGAGCCCTTTGAATTAAGTAAAAGAAATATATATATACCATATTTTGTTAAGAAACAACAAAACTGACCACAAGCCCAAGCTATCCTGAGTCCAAGGGGCAACTACTTACCCCCCCAGGTTCAGTCCCTGACTGAGAAGACTCCCCCCCACAGAATGAGGGAGAGTAGTTCCTCCCAGAGTGTTCAACCGCTAAATGGTTGAACAAATTAAATAACCTGTCCTTAAGAAGGGTGAGTCGGATATGTGTCGTACAATCCTTGATTCTTTTGTGCCCACTGGAAAACCAATAACCCATAGAACAGTTCTTTCCTTTGTGTACACCAGGGGTCACCGTACCAACTTAGGAAGACTAAAACTTGGAGTCATAAAAGGCTCAACTTAACAACCCTGGTATAGGAGACTGAACACCTGAGACAACGGCTGACTAAGAACAGTCAGCAAAGAGTACTCACGCCCCCTTGCACTATCTTTAGAGCATGGGGGGCTGGCTTACTCAAAACAGTTAACATACTGTACTGTAAGTTCACCTGACAGTTTCAGAGGAGCCAAGATTCAAGGTTCTCATGGGACGCGCATGAAGGGGAAAGCTTGAAAAGGGCCCTCGAGTAAAACCGTGCAAAATACCGACTCCAGCTGGAACAGCAACTTCATGGTGGGCCATTGTCTTTAGCCCGTTTCGGCTTAGCCTTTATGCACAATGGGGTCCTGGGACTGGTTGGACACTGTCTCTTGGAAGAACTAGGGATGTTGTTGGATGTATCCATGTCGGATTCCTGAGAAATTATTTTCAGATGGAGAAGCAGCCTCTCCCCTCTTGGAGAGAAGAAAAGGTATAGTCCCTGCCTTTGAAGGTAAACTTAACAGCAAACGGGAAGGACCATTTATACTTAATTTCCTTTTGTGTCAGGACTGTCAGAAGTGGCTTTAAGGCTCTCCATCTTTGAATCATGGAGGGTCCAGGTCGGAAAAGATTTGCACTGCATGGCCTTTGCAGAGAATCCGAGCTGTTGTTCTAGATTGTCTCATGACCCCCTCCTTGATAGCGTAAAAGTTGGGTTTAACTATAATGTCTCTCGGGGAGCCATCCTTCCTGGGGGGGCCCAGAGCTCTATGAGCCCTGTCCTTTTCCAGATGGTGTTTTGGGGTGTCCAGTAGTAGGTTGATGATCAAGTCCTGTATTGCTTCAGAAACATCTGTGATCACTTCGGGCAGGTCTCTAACTCTGAAATTGTATCTTCTCAACCTATTTTCAAGGTTGTCAATTCTTGAAAGAGACATGTCCAATTGGGCCTGTAGAGTGCTGATGAGATCAGAATTTTGGTTAGAAATTGCCGCAGTGGTGTCAAATTTATCTTCGATCGCCTCCATTCTGACCCCCAGCATTTGGAAGTCCGTTTTGATTTCACCTGTTATTGTGGCCACTGTGTTGGTTAAACCCCTTTCCAATAAAAATGAGAATTTCTGGCAGAGGTCCTCTACTTGGAGGGAGATCCCTTGATTAGGGGTGCCAGGTGATTGCAGGGTCGGGTTGTTAGGCCCCAGGGAAGGAGAGGAATATTCCCCCTGGATGCAGACTAGTAATGACTCTATGGAGGTGGGAGATGGTGTGGCAACCTGCAGATTGCCCCCATGGGCTACTGGAGTGAAAGTCAGAGTTGCAGGGGAGAGCACTTCCCTGTAATATGGGCGGCTGTTGTTGCTGGGGCCCTCTGTGCCTTGTACCTCATGGATCCCTGTAGCAGCGACCAGAGCGGCGACCATCTTGGTACACCCGCGCTGCGAGGCCACGGCGAACAGCAGGCCTAAGTCCTTCTTAGCGGCCAGACTGGCCATGCAGGGGGGAGGGTAGCAGCCTTATCTGGGGGTCGGGATCCCCCACTGGGCTTCTTCCAAGGGGCTGTGGAGTCAGGGCGGGTTCCGTTGGTGGGCAGTGGCGCGGAGCTTCCGGCTCAAGCAGCCATGCTGGGACTCTCGCGCATGCGCACTCGGGTAAGCGCATATTTTTTACCCTGTTACGGTGGAAGGTACACTGAATGGTGTTTACAGTACAATTTTTTGCACAGAGTCACTTTATTGAAGACACTTTCAACATTATATGGACACTTTATGGACTGTTCAATTTTTATGTTTTCACTTTTTGCACTTAATGGGCACAGGCATTTTTCTGTTGTTTTTGTGTGAGGAGGCCTCCTTAGGGGGCTTTAGTGGGGACGGGAGATAGGGGAATCGCCCAATTCACACAAAGCCCGGAGACTTCTCCAAAATTCTGGAGAAGATGAATGACATGTGATGTGGATGTGAGGGGGGATGAGATGAAAAGAAGGAGATCGTCCGCGAATAATGGGCACTTGTGAGAGCGGGTTCCGCAGTTCACCCCCTGAATATCCGGGTTTTCCCTTATGGCAATAGCCAGAGACTCTATCGCGATGGCGAATATCAATGGGGATAGGGGACAGCCCTGTCTAGTGCCCCTAAAAATAGAAAAGGGTTCAGAGTAAAAATTCTGCAATTTGATCTGGGCAGAGGGGTTAGAGTAAAGGGCTCTGATAGTCTGAAGAAATCTTGGACCAAAGCCCCATCTGTTTAGAACCGCGAACAGGTATGACCAATCGACCGTATCGAAGGCTTTTTGAAGATCGACAGATAGCATGAACCCTTCTCGCGGTTGGCCCCCATCCCAATTCTAATTAAGGAGCGAAATAATGTCTATTGCTCTACGGATCTGGTCCGGACCTTGCCTTCCTGGGATAAAAGCCACCTGGTCTTTGTGAATGTATTTACTTATAAATTTAGTTAATCTGTTTGCCAGAATTTTTGTCATAATTTTAAGATCATTATTGATTAAAGAAATAGGTCTATAGTTGCTAACATCGGAATGGTCTTTACCCGGTTTAGGGATGACCGAAACGAAGGCTCTGTTAGCGTCACTTTCCAATACATATCCCGCCCGAAGGGAATTTAAAAATTTTGTGAGATAGGGGGCAATTACTGGTCCAAAAGTCTTATAGTAGCCCGTGGATAAAGCGTCAGGGCCTGGGGCTGAGCCCTTCTTGAGATTTCGTATCACCTCCAAAACTTCCTTGTCAGAGAAGGGTAATTCCAGAGAAGCTATATGAAGATCCCAGAGTCTCGGGAGGGCAATGGAATTTAGAAAATCCTCAAGAGAGGAAGAAGTAACTGTTTTCCCTGATTCATAAAGTTTGGCATAGGAAGTCTGAAAGACAGTAATAATCGGATTAGGATTCTGAGTAAGTTCCCCCGATATATCCCTAAACTTTGGGAAGGAAAAGGAGCGACATTTGGGAGACAATCTGGCAGCCAACCTGGGACCTATTCGGTCTCTTTGTAAGTAAGAATGGGCTCTGGACCATTGGATCTGTTTCTCAGAGCTAGTGGTTAGGGCAAGGTTTAAGGCTACCTTCCCTGCTTCAAGCTGTACACAAGAGCGAGGAGTTGGAATTCTTCTTATGATTATATATATATATATATTATTCAATATTTATATATTATATATTTTTCAATATCGGCCTTCCTTTCCCTTTTTAACCATAATTGAATGATCTTTCCCCTTATAACCCCTTTGTGGGCCGCCCATAGTGTTGGGGCTGAAACCTCCCCATTATCATTAAAAAGGAAATACTCTTTGAGTTCCTTTTCCAACATTGTAATGTGAACTGGATTAGACAGGAGAGATTCATTCAATCGCCAATTAGGGTTCCTCTTTTGACAAAGATCAACTTTAAGTAATATAATAACTATCGAGTGGTCTGATAGTGGGGAATCCTTGATAAAGGATTTGGATATAAGAGGGGAAACAGAGGCAGGGACAAAAATATGATCTATTCTTGCCATGCTCTTATGTGGAGCTGAGAAGTGAGTATAGTCCTTTACCCTCGGGTTCAGTTCTCGCCAAATATCTATAAACCCTAAGGAGCCTAGCAGCCTGGCAAGTTTGAGGCTATGTTTAGGGGGCCTAATCTCGCAAGGGCGGCCATTACCCGACTTATCAAGCATGAGATCTAGGGCCATATTAGAATCTCCTCTCAAAATTACCGTCCCCTCTAGATGGGGCAAGATGAGGTTAAATAAGTCATGAAGAAATTTTGCTTGACCATGATTGGGCGCATAATAAGATAAAAAGGTATACATCAAGCCCCCTTAAAGTCCCCCTTAGGAAGAAAAACCTGCCCTCTGGGTCTCTGATTTCCTGCAAGGGGTTAAAGTCTAAATGTTTTGCGAAGAAGATCCCCACCCCTCTGGTCCTGTCTGGAGCGTTGGCGAGAAAGAACTGGGGATATTTTGAGTGTATATACTTAGGGTTGTACTGATCCGGAAAATGGGTTTCCTGGAGCATTAGAACATCCAGGTGATGAGAGTGAGTTGGTTGAAGTATTTTTTCCTTTTAACAGGGGAGTTGAGGCCTTGTACATTGTGAGTTGCTATACGCAGAATGGGTGGAGATTTAGCTGACATGATAAATGTTGAAGGAGGGATCTTTATGCATCACTGAACGAGAGCTTACCTGCCCCTGGGAACATGGAAGCAGCAATTTGCCAAATGAGGGGGAACAAGGAGCGACCCACGTGAACCACTGCCTGAATGACTTCCCTGTTGCCTGAGAGGGAAGGAAGAAAAAGTGAGAAAATTATCGAGAAGGTAGAACAAAAGAGTCAAAGTGAAAACAAAAAACATGGGAGGGGGGCGGCTGGGCATCGCCACAAACCCCCTTCGAATTCCTGCCAGCGAGGGATCTAGAGGTCACCCTCACCAACAGGAATAGGAATTGAAGTATCCGCCTAACCGGCAGAACTACAACCGACCAAGGGAGTACCAACGCCAGCATCCCGAAGTCAGAGGGAGGTGCATGTTGTTCCCCCCGGCCCCCGGAAAGAAAATATAAAACATTAACTAATGATCACCCAAAAATTCAAATCCTGAAGAGGGATCCGAACACAAAGAACAAAACATCAAGGATGCCTTCACCGGAATGGGGAGGGCCCCCCAGTGGACCCCTAGGGGCCCACCAGGGGGTTCCCCCCGGCTACTTAAAACATAGAACACTCAAGGGCGGCAGGAACTGCCACAGTGCACCAGCCCAGGAACAAAAGGTCATCAATGAAGTTTGGCGGGCCGAAGGGGACCCCCCACGGAAGGACCGCCCCCCGAGACAAAGCATCTCAAAGGGAAGGGGGGGACAGAGCCAACCACAGGCCACACCCAGGAGCCCACATGCCAAAACCGAAGAAAAAATAAATAAACTGTAAAGAGGATAACAAAACCAGAGCAACAAACATTAAATCAAACAGCGACTTAAGAGTCGCCCACCCCGAAGAGAGAGTACCCAGGAGGATTAGGCTCCAAACTCAGGGGGGGTGGGAGTCCTTGGCTCATTTTTGTTGTTGCCTTCGCCAAAGGGGAGGAATGGGGCTCTGAGGCGATGGCCTCTTGGAGGAGCCCACGTGTCTGTTAGGTTTGGAAGAGGTGGAATCCAGGGAGATGAGGCTGAGCCCAGTCAATATTTGTTCACCCTCATGGAAAGTAGAAAAGCCATATCTCTTGCTTTTGTGAATAAAGATCAAGTGAAACGGTATTTGATGTTAGACTTAGTAAGGACTTCCAGCAAGGGATTCAGGAATCTTCTCTTCTGGATGGTATATGGGGACAGATCAGCGAATACTTGGATGGAGTGACCTCGAATAGCAAGATTTTGAGAGATCCTAGAGTCTTTCATGATCTCTTCTTTGACTCCATAAAAATGAGGTTTCACAACTATATCTCTAGGGAGACCATCAGTCATCGGAGGTTGGAGTGCTCTATGAGCCCTATCTAGCTCAAGGCGGTGTTCGGGGATGCCTGGAATGATTTCTTTAATAAAGTCGCTCACAGCCACATGGACATCAATGACATCCTCCGGTAGACCCCTTATTTGAAAGTTGTAGCGTCTAGAGCGATTCTCCAAGTCATCTATTTTGGATAAGGCTGTCTCCAATTGGTCCTGAAGGTCCTGGATATGGGCTGTATTCTGGTTGATTCTAGAAACCGATTGCTCTGTTTTATGTTCTATTTCGTCTATCCTGGTCCCCAACCCCCCCCCCCCCGGAAGGTCAACTTGGATAATCAATGTGATTTGAGAGGCTGTTTGGGCTAGGCCCTTGGAAAGCATTTTAGAAAAAACCTCCATCATCATCTGAATGACAGAGTGAGGCACTTGAGCTTGGGGGCTGGACAAGTCCGACAGAGGGCCGCCAGGACCCTGTTCCTTAAGAGGTGTTGTGATGAGTTCATGTAATGTCCTTTCTAGAAGAGAAATCATGGACGCTGGAGATAGATTCTGGGCCATGGATTAGGCTCCAGGTGGGGGTCCTGGGGAGGAAAGGACCTGGGATCCCCCTTCCGAGCCAGCCTCCATCTCCTCCGCACCCCCTGGGACTGGCTGAGACCCCAGTGGTAATTGTGGGCCCTTTGAAGTTGGGGCATCAAACCCCGGCTGGCGGGATAAATCGCACCTGACTGCCCCCGGTTGCATGATAGGTTAGAGAGGAACCCCAAAAGATAAAAATAGGAAAAAAGAAACAAAAGAGCTTTAAAAGTAGTCCTATTCGGGGGGCGTGGCCTGACGCGGCATGGAGTAGGACGTGCAAGAGAGGAGCTCCGTCCATTACTCCTGTTATCTTTGATCCTGCAACACGTTCTCTGTTGTGATTAACCTTGCAAGACCCTTACAAGTGCAGATGAACTCTGGGGCAGCATGGCTCCGACAAAATCTAAACCAGATGCTGCTGCTAAACTTGATAAATTTCGCCGGCAGGAGAAGGAGGGTGCTGGGGAAGATGGCGCCGAGTCCCACGTGGAGAAGGAGACGCCCGGGTCAGACACTGACAGAGTGCTTGAAGCAATCACTACTCTCCAGACTAACCTTACAGCCAGGATTGAAGAGGTAAAAGTGGACATTTCTTTGATTAGACAAGATTTACACAACCTAAGGGAAAGAGTTACTACTTATGAGGTGCGGCTTGGGGATGTGGAAGATGCATTACCCCCCCTGCAAACGGCCTCTGATAGAATGCAAAAACAGATTGACTTTTTACTTAGTAAGCAGGATGAAATGGAGAACAGGCTGCGTAGATGTAATCTGCGGTTTATTGGCTTGCCAGAGGGATCTGAAGGGAAAGATCCCACCACATTTCTTGAACAACTGCTTATTACTACTTATGGCAAAGAGGCTTTCTCTCCTACTTTTGCAGTTGAGAGAGCCCACCGAATGCTGGCAAGGCCGCCACCTCTAGGGGCTCCCCCGCGCACATTCATAGCCAAGATGCTGAATTTCAAAGATAGAGATGCTGCACTATGCCTGGCTCGCATAAAAGGCAATATACCCATCGCTAAAGTGTTAAAGTGGCCACATTTCCTGACTTCTCCACAGAGGTGCAGAAGAAGAGACAACAATTCATGGAGGCCAAAAGAAACCTCAGGCTCGAGGGCCTCAAATACTCTATGCTCTTTCCTGTACGGTTGCGCGTGGAGGACGGAGACCGCGCCATCTTTTTTGAGAAACCTGAAGATATTATCTCCTGGCTGGAGGCCCGAGGTAACAATGTTCAGAGGGGGCAAGACTAAAACTTCACTCACTACTTGTGCCTACTTATAAAAGCCATGAGACTCCTATCAATGGCATTACCTCATTTATGCATTCTAGTCTGTCTCCCCTACACATTAAGGACTACTGCTTGTGCATTATCCTATGAAAATAATCAGGCCTACCTGTAGAGGCCATATGACATGTCGTAGGGGGACAGCTGTCTGTAGTGCAAGATACCCCCCTGGTACTGAAGTCTTTTCTTCTCCAGGTTCTGCTGGACCATGGGACCTAGTACACCCCCTTAACTAAACTCTGCCACAAACTGTGCGAACACACCTGGTGTGCTTTACAACATAACCTCAATACCTGTTTTTTTAGCACTGAACGCTGGTTCATTATGTTCTACCGGAGTTGCAATGTTCCTACCATATGCTAACAAGTGCAGTGAGCATTCGCCCCCACTGCATCTCTAGGGGGGACCCAAACTCAGCCTGTAAACCCCTGGTCAACCTTACTGCCACATGGGCACAACACACACAAGATGAACATATTCAAAGTAACCTCAAACTACTCATGTGTGTTCTGGCAGCGGAGACAACTTGTCTTGAGTCCTCTCTGAGACTGGTTCAATTCTCAGCTGCGTTGCAGGCAGCTGACATGTTTTCCTTGTTACAGTTTTGGGATCATACCCACAACAGTTGGGGTTGTTGCTGGGTTGAGTGGGGGGAAGGGTTGTTACACGTTTTTGCACGGTGCACTATATCTGCCTCAAAAGCAGGGCTATTTTCTGAGTCGTACTACGTTTCATGTGTTTATGGTAATGCCTCTAATACTAACCTAGGTGGGGTTATTCCTCTTAATGTATTGTTAATGCTTTATAACCTCTGGACTCCCTCTGGCGGCGTACTTAAATATTGCACAAATTTATCTTTTTATTCTCTAAACAGTCGGTATGATGCCTTCCATTAAATTTATGACATGGAATGTCAGGGGCCTGCGAGACAAAATTAAAAGAGCAGCAATACTTGCTTTTCTTAAGAAACAGCGAGTGGAAATTGCGGTCCTGGTTGAAACACACTTGGATGGCAGTATGCAGCTGGCTCTCCGACGCCCTTGGATTGGATGGGCTTATCATTCAATTTATTCGTCGCATGCCAGGGGGGTGTCCATACTCATAGCTAAAAATGTGCAGTTTGAACTCTGCGACTTAGTCACTGATCCGCAGGGGAGGTATGTGTTTATGCAGTCAAAAATATGTGGGGAACCGCTGCTTATCCTCGCCTTTTACGTCCCACCCCCTTTTTCGATGGGATTGATCATTGAGGGTTTGGAGTACATGGCTAAATATCCGAACCTTCAGGCGATCTGGATGGGGGATTTCAACTCAGTCCTTCATGTGAATCTGGATAGAGCCCCCTGTCCTGCCCGGGCGCACACCAATTGCGGGCTAACTAGGTTTGCCAGACTTCTTTCACAATTTCACCTGGTAGATACCTTCCGTGCCCTTCATCCCTCCTTCAGAGCCTACTCCTGTTTTTCCGCACCCCACAATACAATGTCTCGCATAGACTTTATATTTACTACTCAGGTTTTGGTGCCCAGGGTTCGAGAGGCTACATTCTGCCCGAGATTACTGTCGGATCATAGCCCCTACTGGATTACACTAACCCTCCGCATATCTAGACCCCCGGCGGGGTGGCGTCTGAACCCCTTCTGGCTCTCCCTATTAGTCAGATGGGCTTGAGACAGCCTGGTCTGGGTTCTTTCATGATAATGACCACTCCTCGTCTGTCATAAATGTATGGGAAACATTTAAACTTCACGTTAGGTCTACCCTATCGGAACATATAAATAAACTTAAAACTAAAACTTATGAACACACAGATGGAGAACTAGCTAAACTCACCGAACTAGAATGACAGTTTACGGAGGACCCCTCTCCATCTAATGCATCTCTCCTTAAAATGCACACTAGAATAGTAGACCAACTTCACTATGAAGCGGCCAATAGAAAATTATTTTTTGCTAAACAAAAAACTTTTGCACATGGGGAGAAGGCGGGTAAATTACTGGCTTATTTGGCCCATAAGGAGGAAAAACCCCCGGTGGTGATCTCTTTGAACACCCCAGCGGGAATACTCGTTACAGACCCCCCAGAGGTGACCAAAATTTTTCGCCAACACTTCCAGTCCTTATAT
>BLSH010514002.1:51739-66615 GCA_018402905.1 Glandirana rugosa | reverse complement strand
GAGGAGGGGGAGGATTTAGAAGGACACAAGGATCTCTACAAGGACCTCATGATGGACAATCAGCCGCCCCTCACATCACCAGGTAAGAGGAGACTTTATTGTAAAGGAGAGAGCAGTACAGAGGGTCCACCTAGACCCCCCATCATCTGATAAACACATAGAAACAATGTATTCAGTCAGTGTTGTGTTTCCTACAGATGGATCCAGTAATGGGAACCCACCAGAGAGATGTCCCCGTCCTCTGTATTCCCGGGATTCCACACAGGAAGATCACACCATCCCTCACCATCATCAGGTAGATGAGGAACAATCACTGATAGTATCATTAGGATCTGTACATTATCTGCATTGTTACCATTGATGTCATTTTATTCTATATTCAGTGTGGAAACCTGAGAGATTCTAAAGTTGAAGTTAAAGAAGAGATAAAAGAGGAGGATGAGGATGGGGTGACGGAGGAGTTGGAGTTTCTAAAAGAACACAAAGATCTATACCAGGACACCATGGGGGAGTCATCCAGCTACAGAAACCCACCAGAGAGATGTCCCCGTCCTCTGTATTCCCGGGATTCCACACAGGAAGGTCACACCATCCCTCACCATCATCAGGTAGATGATTGACAATTATTGGTAGTTCTGATTTATACACAGCATGTTTGATACAATGAATGTTTTATTATATATTCAGAGTGGAATCCTCAGGGATAAACACATTGATGTTAAAGAAGAGTATAAAGAGGAGGATGAGGAGTATGGAGTGATGGAGGAGTTTTCAGAAGGACACAAGGATATGATGGAGCCACCTAATACCAGGAACCCCCCAGAGAGATGTCCCCGTCCTCTGTATTCCCGGGATTCCACACAGGAAGGTCACACCATCCCTCACTGTTACAAGGTTGGTGGGATAGAACATCTACAACATGGACTCTTAGAGATGGTGTGTGGATTTTTTATATGAGTTTATATTTTACAGATGATATTCTTTCTAAATTTCTTGGTTTAGAGTGGAGATCCAGATATAGAATTTGAGGTTAAAGCAGAGGAAGAAGAGAGGTGTGTGAGGGATGATCAGCAGTCTATGGAGGAGGATGGAATAACGGGGACATTTATAGAGGAGGACACTCCTACAGAGATCAGCACAGGTGGGTCATTAACACTAAATCCATTCCTCCACCCATACTGCTCACTGATTGGTCCAGAGTAGGGCAAGGACTGGGTGATATCAGCCTGTAATCCCCTGGTCCCCCTGTGTTCCCCGTCCTGTATTCCTGTATTTCTCTCGGATAATCTTCCTTCTCTGTGCTGCAGACACAATTTATGTATCTAGACTGCATTTATGGAGATTCTGGGGATCAGCTGGCAGCAAAATGTTCATTTTCACCATATGTGTTGTTTGTTATAGGCACCTAGATTATGAGTCTTGGGTCATCTGAAATATGCCCAGGTCTAACTATATCTCTGGCAGAACAATTCTCCCAGGGCTACTTGCTGTGTTGTCTGCTGGCTGTGTCGGGTGGAGGGATTTGTCTGTATATCTCAGACCCAAGTCACTGAGTGCAGCCTCAGGAGATGGGAGGCAGCGGTGTGGGACCTCTGCAACTGTGGGACCACCTGACATTTACACTATATAATTTATATTGTACATTACATACACCTGACCCCTGCACTATATACTCTATGTTGTACATTACATAATCCCGACTTTAGCTCTCTCCCCTCTATCCACTGCTATATATAAACATAATATGTATTCTCTTTTGTTACACCCATTTCCTACCAGCTGGACATTTTATATCTGATGATTTGATTGGAGCACAGACTTATACATGGTGATAATAATGTGATATCATCCTGAAACTTTGGAACCTTAAACAGAAAGTGGTAATGAGGGAGGAGTCAATAACCCAATGATGGTGGTCTTCAGGATCAGTCCGGTCTTCATCTTGGTTTTTCTCCCCCCATCCTCACTCTCTGACCTCTGGTGGGGCTCAGCCCCGCTGTTATTCATGACTAAATCATGGACTAAATAAGGAAGTGCAGGACTTCTTGTGTTGGGAAGATGGCAATGAGTGATAGAGGGGGTGGGGACACTCGTCCTATAATCCCCTCATCACTGTCACTCCTATAAAAGACAGTTCTCCTTGTTTCCTCACTCTCTGACTAAGGTCCATGAATAAAGAAATGAACTGGTAGGAGATCAGAGGAGCCAAAGCTGCCTGATGTGGGCGGAGTCCTGGTTTAGGGGAACCAATCAGCTCATGTCTAGTAATAATCTTTTTATTTCTATTTTAGTAGATGGACGGGAGATGAGGAAAACCTCAGAGGATCGTCTCACTTTGTCTCCAGACTGTAAAGTAGAAGATGAGGACATCACACAGTATAGTCCAGGAGAAAACCTGGCTACCTCCAATGTCCATCCGGCACCACACAGTGTAGATGGATCATCGTATTCCTCTTATCCTGAGGAACCTCAGACTGTGAGGGACGGTGCCATCCTTGCAACACATAAGAGATTTTCCTGTACTGAGTGCGGGAAGTGTTTCGGTTCTAAATCCAAACTTAAAGTGCATAAAAGAACTCACACAAGTGAGAAGCCGTATTCCTGTTCTGAGTGCGGGAAATGTTTTTCAGACAAGTCTACATTTTACACACATAAGAGATCTCACACAGGAGAAAAACCTTATCCCTGTCCTGAGTGCGGGAAATGTTTTGTTCGTAAATCAGAACTGAACAAACATCAAAGGACTCACACTGGGGAGAAGCCATATTCCTGCCCTGAGTGTGGGAAATGTTTTTCACTGATGTCCAATGTTTACAGCCATCAGAGATTGCACACAGGGGAGAAACCATTTTCCTGTCCTGAGTGCGGGAAATGTTTTTCATTGAAGGCCAATCTTTACAGACATCAGAGATCTCACACCGGGGAGAAGCCACTTTCCTGTTCTGAGTGTGGAAAATGTTTTTTAGATAAGCCCAAGCTTTATAATCATCAGAGATTGCACACAGGAGAGAAGCTGTATTGCTGTTCTGAGTGCGGGAAAAGTTTTGTACAAAAAATAGATCTTGTTAAACATCAGAGGTTTCATACAGGAGAAAAGCCGTACTCCTGTCCCGAGTGCAGGAAATGTTTTTCAGATAAGTCCAATCTTTATATTCATCAGAGATCTCACACGGGGGAAAAACCATATTCCTGTCCTGAGTGTGGGAAGTGTTTTTCACAGAAGTCCAGTCTTTACACACATCAGAGATCTCACACGGGGGAGAAGCCATATTCCTGTCCTGAGTGTGGGAAATGTTTCTCACTAAAACATAATCTTTACAGACATCAGAGGTCTCACACCGGGGAGAAGCCACTTTCTTGTCCTGAGTGAGGGAATTGTTCCTCACTGAAGTTCTGTCTTCCCGTACATTAGGAATTCCACACAACCCTCGAGGTGTTTTAGTGCCTTGAGTGCGGGAAATGTCTTCTATATGAATGTTGCTGGACATCACAGCTCTCATGTGGGGAAGAAGCACCCCCTGATATACACCTCAGATATACTCCATGGCTGATCTCCATCATGTAAGAAACAGTTCATAAGGAGATCAGAGATCACCAAAGACATGGATGAAGTGTTGTACCGTGTTGGCCATTGATAGCAGGAGAAAAATAAAAATGGAGTCATTACCTTTCATTGGCTGAGTACATTTTGTGGTGTGGAGATTTCACAAACACTTACAGGTCTGTTTTTTTAATAAAATAGTTGAATGAATGTGAGCGGCGTTCATCCAGCTGTGATGAATGTTGGATGTGTTTTATTTCATACACTGATTTCCTTGGCTCCATCTAGTGGTCATAATGTGGTATTGTGTTTTGTTTTTTATTAGGTATTTTAAGAAAAATCCCATTATGGTCACTAGATGGAGCTGATGGTCTTAGGAAATCACTGAGGTAAATTATGGCCAGAATGGTCTGCATTAATTTTTGTCACATTCATCCAATTAATAAGTAGACCCCATCATTTCCTTTGTCAGGCATGGTTTGATGGTAATATCTGAGATCAGACTCACGCACTTATGAGTTAAGTAGACACTGAAGGATAAAAGTTATTTAAACAAACACTATTAAACCAGCCATTGAAATAAATGGGAAATACTGCATTTGGCCTTTAGATGGCACTAAGTATCATAAATTAGCGCCATCTAATAACAAAAGGTGGTATTTTCCATTTTAACTCAATGGAAACCAATGAAACAGCTCAGCAAATAGTCTATCAACTTTAGTTCTCCTCCATCCCATTCACACAGAAGGAATGTACATGCACTTTGGATGGATGAATTGCTGTGCAAATGTTTTATGAATAGACCTCTAAATGTAGGAGACGTTTATATAAAGATGGGAAGTATGTAGCAGATAAATGAATAGACCTCCTAGCAATGTTATTACCAGGCTGCAGCTAGGGGGAGCTCTAATGTTTAGAGTGTGACCACAGCAGAGTGATCCCATCTACCTCACATTAACCCTTTCACTGCCAGAGCTGGTTTTGCATTATTTTTGCACACATGGTAAAATGCAGATTTAGGGCTTGAAGAGTAGATAAAACCCCCAAACATATATTTATCACCTTCCAGGATGGCAACACCTGAGAGATGAGAGGCTCCTTTTTAAAAGGCCCCACCTTACCCCTCGTCCCTCAGTATTAATTGGGTTTCTCCCACAGCTAAACATTTGTTTTTTTCTCTGACCAGAAGACCAGAGAGTCGGATGGTTTCCCCTGGGAGCCAGGTTTAGGAATGCCGGTGAGGGCCGCACTAACCTGCTGCCTTAGAGCTTCTCACAGGTTGCCCCCCCATGGCATTGTGCAGGTGGTCTGGGTGTAGCTGATGATCCCCCGCCATTGCTCGCGGTTTCCTCCTGTCTTCCCCTGTGTGAAGCGGGCGCCAGTTTACTGGAGTCCAGATGGTGTAAGACACCAAGGGGAGGACTTAGCGTGTTCCAAGCCTCGCTCTGAAGCCGGAGCCTCTGGTTAGAGAAGTAAGGGGCTGGAGCGCGCTCAGTGCAACCCAGGAAATCAGCTTCAAGTGTGGAGGAAATGCCAGACCCGCGTGGCTGCAGAAGCTGAAGGACTCCTGTTTGCATCAGGACTCAGTGAGCTGCTAGGTGCCAAGTCTGCCATGACCCACCTCATGGAAAAAGAGGATGGAAAGGCAGCACAGCCCACAGCGGGCAAAAAGGGCCAGGTAAGTGCCTAGTCTGAGGTAAGAGAGATAGGAGAAAAGCTGTCTGCTAGCCGCTCCTGACTATAATGGCCCTGGCCTCCTAACTTGCCTGCTCCCTAATTGGGACAGCAACTCGGGAGGGGGTGATTTGGCCACAAACAAGCCCTTTGGCTGTGGTAAAGGGAAAGACAACAGTGGTGAGTGCTTCCCTTTTTACCTTGGGAGATTAGAATCCCTAATGGCAACCTGATGGGCATTGAGATAGG
The DNA here is from genome assembly GCA_018402905.1 of Glandirana rugosa. Taxonomy (NCBI): domain Eukaryota; kingdom Metazoa; phylum Chordata; class Amphibia; order Anura; family Ranidae; genus Glandirana; species Glandirana rugosa. Next base: position 61,151 of record BLSH010514002.1, on the reverse strand, counting down.
ACTCCCTCCCTCAATACAGGGTGCTACTATCCTCCCCTTGTGTCTGGGAACAAATAGCCCAGATGCGGTAGCTATTGCTACATGAAGTTGCCAGTCTCTCACTATAAATTCATCAATAAGGATAAATATAGTGAAGAGTTGAGATTTATTAGACACAAATAATCTCACACAGGCTATTTCTGCAACACATTCCTAAAAGGTTAATTGGAAGGGATGGGAAGTGGTCTGCAGGAACCTGGTGATTCCAGGAGCAATAGCACAGGTTTCCCCTGGTCAGCAAGGCACACCGGGTAATCTGAATATATTAGGCCAGCTGCTATGAATCCAGCATGGAGCTCCAAGATGGTTCAGAGGGTGGTGGCTGTTAAAGGCCTGCCACATTTTTTCCCCCATATGAAGGAGGGCACAGTAAGAGGTACCCTGGTGAACATTTTCATTTTTAACAAGGGGGCCCCCAGATGCCGGCCCCCCACCCTATGTAAATGAGTATGGGTTACATCGTACTCCTACCCGTTTACCTGGAAAGAAATATGTACAAAAAAACACACTACACAGGGTTTTAAAATATTTTATTAAATCTACTCCGGCGGTCTTCTCCCCTCTCTGGCTCTTCTTTCTTCGGCTCTTTTGCGGGGTCTTCCATCTTCTGAGGGGTCTTCTTTCTTCTCCTTCTCTGCGGCGTCTTCTGCTCTTTTGCCAGTCTTCTCCGCCGTCCCCTTCCCTCTGTTCTTCCTCTCTTCTTCTTCTTCCCATGTTGACACGACGCAATCTCCTACACGAATGCCCTCTGTGCTGCGTGCTGTGCCTTATATTGGCATGGGGCGTGGCCACCAGATGACATCACCTGGAAGCCCTGCCCCCATATGACATCACAGCTCCACCCCAGGAAGTGACATCATATGAGGGCGGGGCTTCCAGGTGATGTCATCTGGTGGCCACGCCCCATGCCAATATAAGGCACAGCACACAGCGGAGAGGGCATTAGTGAAGGAGATCGCGCCGTGTCAATATGGGAAGAAGAAGAAGAGAGGAAGAACAGAGGGAAGGGGACAGCGGAGAAGACCGGCAAAAGAGCAGAAGACGCCACAGAGAAGGAGAAGAAAGAAGACCCCTCAGAAGATGGAAGACCCCGCAAAAGAGCTGAAGAAAGAAGAGCCAGAGAGGGGAGAAGACCGCCGGAGCAGATTTAATAAAATATTTTAAAAAGCTGTATGGTGTGTTTTTCGTACATATTTCTTTCCAGGTACTTTCCAGGTCATTTACATAGGGTGGGGAGCCGGCATCTGCGGGCCCCCTTGTTAAAGGGGGCTTCCAGATTCCGATAAGTCCCCGCCCGCAGACCTCGACAACCAACGCCCAGGGTTGTCGGGAAGAGGCCCTTGTCCTCATTAACATGGGGACAAGGTGTTTGGGGTGGGGGGCGCAGAGCCCCCCCTGCCCCAAAGCACCCATACTCCCCATGTTGAGGGCACGCGGCCTGGTACGGTCCAGGAGGGGGGGAGCGCTCGCTCGTCCCCACCCCCTTTCCGGGCTGCGTGCTCGGATAAGGCTATGGTATGGACCTTTAGGGGGACTCCACGCCGTTTTTTCGGCGTGGGGGTTCCCTTAAAGCCCACACCAGACCATAGGGCCTGGTATGCTCCTGGAGGGGACTCCATGCCATTTTTTTTTTAAATTTGGCGTGGAGTTCCCCTTCAAGATCCCCAGAGCACAAAGTGCCTGGCATTGTCGGGATCAAAGTCGGATCCCTGTTCACAGACAAACGGTCCGACTTTGACCCTATGTAGGACCGTAAATCGCACAGCAAAGTAGGATCAAAGTCAGACCGTTTTTTTGTCGGATAGTGTGAACCCAGCCTTAGAAATCCTGAAGGCGGTGATTGGTTTTCGGGGTCCTGTACACTGAAAAAAGTCCCAAAAAGTCTCACACATTGGGTATCCCCGTACACAGAAGAAGCAGCAGAATGTATTTTGGGGTGTAATTCCACATATAATTGAAAGAAAGGGTAGGTGCCGCGCAAAGGGGGTAGGTAATTTAAATGTAATGTGATGATGTGAGTGTAATGCAAATATAATTGTAGCTGCTGCCACCACACATGTGGCCATGTACACGAGAACAAAAAATAGATAAAGTGCAAATTGTGTGTGGTTAAGGCGCTGCTAAGTGATATGAAATGTAAAAATTCTCATAGATGATAAACTATGATTAAAAATATCATTAAACATATGCAAAATTCATCAATTATTGTGCCAAAATATAGTGCCACTATGCATAGTTTATAATAAATGTGCAAACATGCAAAAAGTGCAAAGATTATGTGCAAAACCACGCTGGTGAATCAAAAAAGTGCATAAGAAATCCTAATTCGTGCAAATTGCGCTCATAAGGGTCATAAATTGCTTACCTTTAGATGCCAGATAGATCTTTAAACAAGAGAAATCCAATGCGCTGAATCCAATAATGTTCAAAAAGTTAAATGGTGACACCATGTATATCTTTCAGAGTGTGTCACACAAGAAATGGTGTGTATAGCTTTAAGGCTCCAGAGCTTGATTACCGTGCCTTTCCGGGAAGCACCGCTGGCTCCACCGCAAGTTTCACAACTCATTGCACCTTACTCTCATGCAAAAGAGAGGAAAACGTCCATGTGTCAAATATTCTATAGTTGTCAAACAGAAGCATTCGTTCACTTACATTGAGAAGTCAGAGTAACCATACCAGGGTATCTGCCACTCTTCCGTGTAAGGCAGAGCCAGGACGTCTGTGCGTCACATCCGGTCTAATGCAGTGGAATGCGAAAGAGCGGCGGATACCCTGGCACGGTTACTCTGACTTCTCAAAGTAAGTGTCCCTGGTGGGACAGGAGAGCCCGCAAAACCATGGAAAACAGCGGGAGATGGGTCGTTCCCTCCCACTGCTTGTAAAAGCAGTCTAGAAGCTAATCAACTGCTAGGATTGCTTTTACAGGAAAGCCAACCACTGGCTAAAAAGAACGATACATAGATGACACCTATACCTGCAGGCATCATTCCATAACCACTCTAAGACCAGCAACATACTAATGTGTTGCTGGTCCTTGTTGGGCATATGTTGTAATGTTCTTTTTTTTTCATGCAGCCTCTAAATTAAATTTAAAAAATAATCAATCAGTGGGTATGCCCACCATTAGAAAACCGTCCTTCATCCACCCACTTCTAATGGTGGGCATAGCCCCTTTTTAAAAATATATACCGGAGCATTGGGGCAATCTGCCCCAATTTCCACCCCTGCCCTATGCTCCAGTATATTTCCTCTTTTTTTACCTGTGGTGGTGAAATCTCCTCCTACAGCACTGGAGTCACTGCTTTATATATGGTGGGAGCAAACGTTATTGCTGTCACCCTAAATAAATCAGTGCTGCAGCTGGCGTACCTGAAAACCAAATAAAGATTAATAAAACAGAGTAACATATAAAAATAACATTCCTGCTAAGAAGAAAAAAAAGAATGATACATTACAGGAAAACATTATAAAAACATTACATACCTGCAAAAAAAAAAAATGATAAAAAACAGCAACAAAACATTACAGGTATGCATAAAAAAGCAATAGAGAGAGCAATGGAAAGAGAATAGAGAGAAAATAGAGATAGAAAAACAAGAAACGTACAACTGTTTTTGGCTTTTATTATTTTATATATTTTTTGGTTTTTATAGCTTATTTTTATTTTTTTTTGGTACGCTTTTTTTTTTTTTTTTAACAGTGATTCCAGGTTGGGGTCTGTCAAAATGCAGTGACATCTTGGAGATCCTGTGACAGTGTGCCCTATTCCTGTGTAGTGCTGTTCCCTATGCTAATACTCAACTAGTGTATGGTAGCGCTCGAAACAGTCACTGATGCAGAGACCAGGCTGGTCAAAACAGTAGCGCCAATAAAAATGGGTGTCACACCTGTACCTGTGTCATCGACAGATGCAACATCTTTTTTGGGGGGCTCGGTTGGTAGGGGTACCAGGGATGACATGTGGAAAATGCCGCTCATGCAGCTGGCTCACTGCATTTGGATTTGGAAGATGGGGTGCAGAGCCAACTAGATACAGAAGGGCTCTGATGATCTCACCTGGAATTGAAGGAGAGATCCAGTCAGTCCTGATGCTCTGTATAGCACATAAGCGTTCAGCATAGCCAATTGGAATAAGTAAACAGACACTTTTTTATACCAGTGTCTGGTCTTACGGGCAATTAAGTACGGCACCAATAACTGGTCGTTGAGGTCCACCCCTCCCATATTAAGGTTATATTCATGGACACAGAGGGGTTTCTTCACAACACCAGTCGCCATTGTAATTTCTTTGTATCCCTCCACTTCACTGCGAGCAAATTAGTACTTCTCAAGCAGGCTCTCTCCCCCCCTCCCCCCCCACCAACTAAGTCAGGATTCTACCAGCCGTTGGGGGAAGTCCCGGCGATTAGATTGCATGGTGCCACGTGCGCCAATTTGGTGATCAAACAAGTGACTAAAAAGTGGCCGCTTGTGTAATAATTGTCCACATACAAATGGTACCCCTTTCCGGATAAGAGTGACACCAAGCTCCACACAATCTTGCCAGCGCTCCCTGTGTAGTCTGGGCATCCATCCGGCTCCACGTGGCTATCTTTGCCCTCATAAACCATAAAACTACATGTATAGCCTGTAGCCCTGTCACAGAGCTCATACATCTTGACCTCGTATCTGGCACGCTTGTTGGGGAGGTACTGTTTGAAAGCAAGATGGCCAGAAGATTTAATCAGGGACTCGTCCACGCACACAACTTGGTTAGAAGTGCATGAACCACAAAATCTGCTAGTATAGCGTCCTGGCCATGCAAGCAGAGAAGATATACATATGATGAATTGAGTCAGTGGACCAATATAGTCAATGGAAATTCAACATGGCACCTCATGGCAAAGAACTCTCTGAGGATCTGAAAAAAAGAATTGATGCTCTACATAAAGATGGCCTAGTCTATAAGAAGATTGCCAAGACCCTGAAACTGAGCCGCAGCATGGTGGCCAAGACCATACAGCCGTTTAACAGGAGAGGTTCCACTCAGAACAGCGCCTTGCCATGGTCGACCAAAGAAGTTGAGTACACGTGCTCAGCGTCATAGCCAGAGGTTGTCTTTGGGAAATAGATGTATGAGTGCTGCCAACATTGCTGCAGAAGTTGAAGAAGTGGGGGGTCAGTCTGTCAGTGCTCAGACCATAAACCGCATAAAATTGGTCTGCATGGCTGTCATCCCAAAGGAAGCCTCTTCTAAAGATGATGCACAAGAAAGCCTGCAAATAGTTTGCTGAAGACAAGCAGACTAAGGACATGGATTACTGGAACCATGTCCTGTGGTCTGATGAGACCAAGATAAACTTATTTGGTTCCAATGGTGTCAAGCATGTGTGGCAGCAACCAGGTGAAGAGTACAAAGAGAAGTGTGTCTTGCCTACAGACAAGCACGGGGGTGGGAGTGTCATGGTCTGGGACTACATGAGTGCTGCCGGCACTGGGGAGCTACAGTTCATTGAGGGAACCATGAATGCCAACATTTATTGTGACATACTGAAACAGATCCCCTCACTTCAGAGACTGGGCCTCAGGGCAGTCTTCCAACATGATAATGACCCCAAACACACCTCCAAGACGACCACTGCCTTGCTAAAGAAGCTCAGGGTAAAGGTGATGGATTGGCCAAGAATGTCTCCAGACCTAAAACCTTTTGAGCATCTGTGGGGCATCCTCCAATGGAAGTTGGAGGAGCGCATGTTACATACCAGGTAGTGAGTCTGATGGCAGGGGATGGCTTCCCCTACGACCCCGGTTCAAGAGACCGCTGGGAGTGAGACATCGGCCACAGGAGCATGGGGAGGTAAGAGTGCCTGTGCTATTCTGGTAATGTCCACAAGCTGAATGTCTGTAGGATTGCTGGAGATAGAGATGGCCTACAGGCAATAGATTCAGCCAGGAAGTAGCGATCCGGAAGGACTGAAGAAGACTTGCGGAGCTGGCAGTTACAGTAGTCTGGATGGCCACAGACACTGGAGAAGAGTCAAGTGCAGGCAGGTTCGGCAACTGGCTGACAGTGCAGTACAAGGGTGCAGGCAAGAGAATGGTCAAGTCCAAGCAGGTTCGTTAACAGACCGGTGGCAGAAGTACAGATGGATCAGGCAATCGGGTGGTCGTAGGCAAGCCGGGGGTCGGTGCAGGCAGAGATCAGACAGAGTCGGGGCAGGCCGGGTCACAGGAACAAATAACAGGTTATGGGTCTGCTGTAGATCAGACAGCACTTGTTGCAGGGCTTGCTGGGCTGAAATAGAGCCATTTGGCGCCGCTTCGGGCGCATGTGAACACGCAAATAGCGCAAAACAGTCCTCTTTTGCCGGATTTTCTCTAACAGCGCAATGTCTCTATCTACCGGCTCCATGATGTCGTCATGGAGGAGTGGAAGAGGACTCCAGTGGCAACCTGTGAAGCTCTGGTGAACTCCATGCCCAAGAGGGTTAAGGCACTGCTGGAAAATAATGGTGGCCACATAAAATATTGACACTTTGGGCCCAATTTGGACATTTTCACTTAGGGGTGTACTCACTTTTGTTGAGTTATTTTGAGGGGACAACACATTTACACTGTTATACAAGCTGTACACTCACTACTTTACATTGTAGCAAAGTGTCATTTCTTCAGTGTTGTCACATGAAAAGATAGAAGAAAATATTAACAAAAATGTGAGGGGTGTACTTACATTTGGGAGATAATGTATAATAAAAAAAAACAATTGTGATCATATACCGCCAAAAGAAAGCTCTATTTGTGTTGAAAACTTGATATAAATGTTATTTGTGTACAGTCTTGTATGGCTGGGCAATTGTCAGTTAAAGTAGCACGGTGCTGAATAGCAAAAAATGTCCTGGTTATCAAACCTTCCAGAGCTGAATTGGGCAAATATGTAAAGGCAACATTCCCTCCCCTTGATATGTGACTGCTGTCCCATGTACTGCTATGAAGAAGTCTCCTCTTCTCTTTGTATTGCTTCCTTTGTGTGAAATCCCTGGTGTTCCTGCCAGTCCCTCTTGCATTCCTATTAAAAACTGACCACACTAGGCATGATAATCCAAAGTAGTCAGTTCTCTAGCTGTGATGGAACTCAGCCTGCTCTCCTCCAATGATCAGACTTGTGCTGACATGCCCCTTCCTCTGCACATTCACTGGGAAGACCAGTGTGCTGCGGTTTCTCCTCCTCCAACTCTTTTACAGCTGAGAACAGAGGGAATGTGATCGCTTAAAAAAAGGGGGAAAAAAGTTCTTATAATGTTTTTATATCTATACACAAATGTTTTGCCTTTCATTTCTATTTCAACCACTTGCCTAGAGGGCACTGTCACCCCCTTCCTGCCCAGGACAATTTTCAGCTTTCAGCATTCTCACACTTTGAATGACAATTATGCGATCATGCTACACTGTACCTATATGATATTTTTATCATTTTTAGAGTTTTCTTTCGGTGCTATTTAATCACCACTGGGGTTTTAATTTTTTCCTAAACAAACGAAAAAAGACTGAAAATTTGGGAAAAAACGTTTTTCTTAGTTTGTTCTAAAATTCTGTAAATAAGTAATTTTTCTCCTTCACTGATGTGCGCTGATGAGGCGGCACTGATAGGCAGAACTTATGGATGCTGATAGATGGCATGGATTGTCAGTGTAGATGCCCCCGCTGAGGAATGCCACTTATTGGCATTTCCTGTTTACATTGGACAAAGCTGATCACATGGTAAAGAGCCTTCCTCATAGACTCTTTTACATGATCAGTGATGTGCTGTGTCCCAGGGACGCGCACACCAGCGATCACCAAGCTGCACACCCCTACGGGTGATGTATTATGTCCTCCCAGAACGATAGCGCTCCTGCCTGTCCGTCATTTCACTATATGGTGGGTGGGAAGCAGTTAAACTGAATGGGTTGTTTTACAAGGTGAGGGCTTACAGACACTTTACCTTATATCCTTTAGTGTGTACTGATCAGTGTATGGGTATGATTTCCGATATTAGTATGAAACCATGACTGACCGAGGAAACTAAGGGGTCTACTTATAGAAAATTAATTAAGCCAATACAAATATGGCCATAATTTGAAAGTGATTTCCTATGACTGTCAGCTCCATCTAGTGGCCATAAAATGGTATTTTGCATGCAATACCTCAATCAGTAAAAATAGCACAATATCACCACTAGATGGAGCCAAGGAAATCGGTGAGCGATATAAAATACAGCCAATATTCATCATGGTTGGGCGAATGCCGGTCACAATCATAGTTACATAAGCCTACAGCACCTGGTATTCCCACGTGGTCTCCCATTCAAGTACTAACCAGGCCCGACCTTGCTTAGCTTCTGAGATCAGACGAGATTGGGCGCACTCCGGGTGATGTGGCCATAGGCACAATTGTTAAACTATTTTTTTTTTTTTAATAGACCTCTAAGTGTTTGTGAAATCTCCACACCACAAAATGTACTCAGCCAATGAAAGGTAATGACTCCATTTTTATTTTTCTCCTGCTATCAATGGTCAACACGGTACAACACTTCATCCATGTCTTTGGTGATCTCTGATCTCCTTATGAACTGTTTCTTACATGATGAAGATCAGCCATAGAGTATATCTGAGGTGTATATCAGGGTGTGCTTCTTCCCCACGAGAGCTGTGATGTCCGGCAACATTCATATAGAAGACATTTCCCGCACTCAAGGCACTAATACACCTCAAGGGTTGTGTGGGATCCCTGATGTACAGGAAGACAGGACTTCAAAAACGAACAATTTCCTCACTTAGGACAGGAGAGTGGCTTCTTTCCTGTGTGAGATCTTTGATGTGTGTAAAGATTGGACTTCTGTGAGAAACATTTCCTGCACTCAGGACAGGAATATGGCTTCTCCCCTGTGTGAGATCTCTGATGTGTGTAAAGACTGGACACCTGTGAAAAACATTTCCCGCACTTAGTACATGAATACGGCTTCTCCCCTGTGTGCAATCTTTTATGGCTGTAAAGAGTGGATTTATGTGAGAATTTTTTCCCACACTCAGGACAGGAATATGGCTTCTCCCCTGTGTGAGATCGCTGATGTGTGTAAAGATCATACTTGTTTGAAAAACCTTTCCCGCACTTAGGACAGGAATATGGCTTCTCCCCTGTGTGAGATCTCTGATGCATGTAAAGATCAGACTTCTTTGAAAAACATTTCCCGCACTCAGGACAGGAATGCGGCTTCTCCCCTGTGTGAGATCTCTGAATTTTCTAACGTGTGTCCCCTCTTCGGCATAAGTACATGATTCACGCCCTTTACAAAAAGTGTCCACAGGTCAGAAATGTGTGTAGTCTCTAGAGTGTGTCCCCTCTTCGGTATAAG
>BLSH010514002.1:15556-31376 GCA_018402905.1 Glandirana rugosa | reverse complement strand
CTAGCTGCTGCCTGTCTGTCAGGAAGCTGTTAATCCACTGACAGACGGAGGTGGGCACGGAGAGCTGAGTTAGTTTGGACAGAAGAAGGTTTGGGATGATCGTGTTAAAGGCCGAGCTGAAGTCCACAAACAGGATCCTCACATACGTCCCCGGTTTGTCCAGATGTTGCAGAACATAATGCAGTCCAATATTTACTGCATCGTCCACAGACCTGTTTGCTCTGTAGGCAAACTGAAGAGGATCCAGCAAGGGTTTAATGATGTCCTTCAGGTGGGCCAGCACTAGTTTTTCAAATGACTTCATGACTACGGATGTTAAAGCCACAGGCCTGTAGTCATTTAGTCCTATAATTTTGGATTTCTTTGGGATGGGGAAAATGGTGGAGCGTTTAAAGCATGAAGGAACTTCGCACAGCTCCAGCTGTTGAAAATCTTTGTGAAAATGGGGGCCAGCTGATCAGCACAGGATTTCAGACAGGCTGATGTAACACAATCTGGACCTGGTGCTTTTTTCCTTTTCTGTTTCCGGAAGAGCTGGCGCACCGAGTCCTCGCTGATCTGAATTGCAGGTGTGGGGGAGAGGGGGGATGCAGGAGGTGTGAATGGTGAGAGCACTTGATTAGAAATGTGTTCCGGGCGGGTTGCAGGAGTTGTTAATGATGTGAACGGTTGTTTGGAGAAGTGTACAGAATGAGTTGCAAGAGTTGTAAATAATGTGAATGGTTGTGTGGGGAGTCTCTCAGGGTAAAGCTGGGGTCACAGGAGCCAAAACGCTGTAGAGCGGACAGCACCGGCTGCAGGGCTCTGCAGACTGAAATAGGGCCGTCAGGCGCCGTTTCTGGCGCGTGCGCACGTGGGTGCGCGCACGGACGCACGCACCACCGCGGAAACACTGTAAGGTACCTTTCCTAACATTGCCCCCCCCCCCAAGGGGCAGCCTCCGGATGCCCAACTGGGCTCTCTTGGCCAGATTGTTCCTCCAAAAAGTCTTAACGAGTTCTTGGGCGTGCAGGTTGCTCTCTGGCTCCCAAGAGCTTTCTTCGGGCCCATAACCTCTCCACTTCACCAGGAACTGTGTAACACCAGCTCTCCTTCTGCAGTCAAGGATGTTTTCCACCTCAAACTCCTCCTCTCCATCCACCAGGACTGGTTCTGGTGGGCCTGCTTTCCGCCCCAGGAAGGGATCCTTAGTCACCGGTGTGAGCAGATTCACATCTATACTGGATGCACCTTGAGTGAGGGAGGAAGGTCCAGCTCGTAAGCCACGTTGTTGATCCTCCATTTGACTGGCAAGGGCCCGATGTATCTAGGGCCTAATTTCTTTGACGGGCATAATAGCCTCAGATTTTTGGTGGCCAACCAGACCCGATTGCCCGGTTGCAGGCTCAACTCTCCTCGTCTCCCTCTGTCAAAAGTTTTCTTGTTATGCTGCTGGGTTTGTGCGAGAGTCTCCCGCAGAAGGCGGTTGTTCTTTTCCAGGAATTGTGCGACCTCCTGCACAACAGGCACAGGACTCTCGGTTAGAACATTGGGCAGGAATGTGGGGTGATAGCCGAGATTCGCCCAAAACGGAGATTGCTTGGTTGCAGAATGGATTGTATTGTTGTAGGCAAACTCGGCTACTGGCAGCAAGGAGACCCAATCGTCCTGTAAGTACGAGGAGTAGCAGCGGAGGTATTGCTCGAGGGTCTGGTTGGTCCTCTCTGTCTGGCCATTTGACTGGGGGTGATAAGCCGAAGAAAAAGCCAGACCTATCCCTAAGATGGTACACAGAGACCTCCACACTCTGGAGGTAAATTGTACTCCCCAATCCGAGACAATGTTGTTAGGAATCCCGTGCAGCCGCACGATCTCTCTAATAAAAGTCTTGGCCGTCTCCAAGGCAGAGGGAGTACCTTGCATGGGGGTGAAGTGTGCCATCTTAGTAAGACGGTCTACCACTACAAAAATGGTGTTAAATCCCGCAGATGTAGGCAGCTCGACAATGAAGTCCATGGAGATGTGTGACCAAGGACGGTCTGGGATAGGCAATGGGTTCAGCAACCCCCAGGCCTTGGTTCTCTCGGTCTTGTTCCGGGCACAGACAGGGCATGCACTTACATATATTTTACAGCCCTCGTTCATACGGGGCCACCAGAAGGTGCGCCCTAGCAACTCCATGGTTTTATGACTTCCAAAATGCCCCGCCAGCTTGCTGTCGTGACAAAGTCCTAAGGTATCGAGGCGGAACTCCTCAGGTACGAAGATCCGAGTACCCGACCACCACAGCCCATCCTTGATAGACAAATTTAGGTCTCTAGGTAAAGAAGAACCAGCCAGAGCCCATCTAATTTGCGTTAAGAGGTCCTCCTGGACCAGTAAGAAGCTGTGAGCTGGGAGGATGGTATCAGGAGGAGGGGTTTCCACAGGGTCAAGGAACGTTCGGGACAGCGCGTCCGGCTTCACATTCTTGGATCCTGGCCTATAAGTTATGTGCAGCTGGAAGCGGGAGAAAAACAAGGCCCATCGGGCCTGACTAAGTTTGAGCCTCTTAGCCGTCCGCAGATATTCTAAATTTTTGTGGTCGGTAAAGACCAGGATGGGGTGTGCCGCGCCTTCGAGAAGATACCGCCACTCCTCCAAGGCGGACTTGATTGCCAGCAATTCTCTGTCCCCAACGTCATAGTTCCTCTCGGGCGAGGTAAGCTTCCGAGAGAAAAAGGCGATGGGATGGAGTAGAGCCTTTGGGCCCTGCCTCTGGGACAAGACCGCCCCGACTGCGGTCTCAAAAGCGTCCACCTCTAGGACGTAGGGTAGTGCCGGATCGGGGTGCTTGAGAACAGGAGCGGAGGCAAACAGCTTTTTCAGATGCTGGAAGGCTGCTTGTGCTTCCTTGGACCAGGTAAAGCGGACATTCTGCTTCGTAAGCTGCGTTATAGGAGCAATTACTGCTGAAAATCCTCAGATAAATTTCCTATAAAAATTGGCAAAGCCTACAAAGCGCTGCACCCCTTTCTTGTCCACTGGCGCTGGCCAATCGATGATGGAGGCAACTTTTTGTGGATCCATGGTGGTGCCCTTCGTAGAAATGTGGAAGCCTAGAAAAGAAATGCCCGCACATTCGAAGGCACACTTCTCCGCTTTAGCGTATAGCCCGTGTTCCCTTAGGCGGCCTAGCACACTTTTAACATGCCGGCGGTGTTCCTCTAGGGAGGGGGAGAAGACGAGGATATTGTCAAGATAAACTACCACAAACAAGTCAAGGAAGTCTCTGAAAACATCATTAATCAGATGCTGAAACGTTGCTGGGGCGTTGCAGAGCCCGAATGGCATAACAAGGTACTCAAAATGGCCAAAGCGAGTACGAAAGGCCGTCTTCCACTCATCCCCCTCCCGTATACATATCAGATTGTAGGCTCCACGGAGATCTAGTTTGGTGAACACTTTAGCTGAGCCAAGTCTCTGAAAGAGCTCTGGGACTAGGGGCAACGGGTACCGGTTCTTTATAGTGACCTTGTTGAGGTCCCGGTAATCGATACAAGGCCGGAGTGAATGGTCCTTCTTCTCCACGAAGAATATTCCCGCTCCTGCGGGTGACGTGGAGGGCCGTAGTAGGAATTCTGTATGCCCCCCTTGGGCGCTGGCAGAAAGGGGAAGAGTCTCCTGGGTCACTGCACCTGAACTGATAGCCGACCCATCAGCTAACCGGATGACCATTGGGTGGCCCTTGGTTCGGAGCGGAATGCGATGCTGGGTGGCAAAAGTGAGATCCACAAAACAGCTGCAGGCCCCTGTATCCAGGATGGCTGGGACCTGTACACTTCTGCTAGGCAACTGGAGGGACAAGGAGAAGACAAGGTGGGACTTGGTGTCGGGTAGAGACATCACGTTCCCCATGACCTGGGTAAGGCCCTTGGCCGGGCAATCCCGGATCCGATGTCCTGATTCCCCGCAGTACAGGCACAGGTTGAAAGTCACGCGTCTCAGTCGCTCTTCAGGTGACAGGGGGGAGCGAGGACGCCCATACTGCCGTGGTTTCAAGTGTCCATGTGGAGAGGAGGAGGAGGTTATGGTAGGACTGGGTGCAGCAGCTCTTTCCACTCTGCGTTCCCGCAGGCGGCGGTCTATCTGATCGGCCAAGTTGATTAGCGCGTCCAGGGTATGAGGAACCCTGACGCGGGCCAACTCGTCTTTGAGCGGCTCTGAGATCCCCAGGCGGAACTGGTAACAAAGGGCTGGACCATTCCAGGCTGTATCAGCGCTCCATCGCCAGAACTCGGAGACGTACTCTGCTGTACGGTGGCCCTGCTGGAGCGTGTGAAGCACGGTGTCTGCTGTTGCAGCCAGGTGGGGATCCTCGTATAGAAGAAACATAGCTTGGAAGAAGCGCTCCAGTGTTGAGGTCTCCGGGTCTTTCTGCTCCAACAACCGGTGAGCCCAGGCCTGGGGCCCATCTCGGAGGAGCGAGATCACGAAGCCCACTTTGACTGACTCCAGAGAGAAGGTACGGGGTTGCAGGGAAAAGTAAAGTTCACAGGAAGTCCGAAATGCCCGAAAACTCTGGCGGTTCCCCGCAAACTGCTCGGGCATTGGCACTTTGGGCTCCATAGGAAGAGTAGCTAAGGTGCGGGATGAGGCCTGATCGGGATCAGCTGATGTTGGCGCCAGATCCCGAACTTGACTTTCCAGGCGGACATACTCATCCTGAAGGCTCTTGACTGCTTGAGACAGGCCGGCAAGGTGGGTACACACTTCCTCCATGATAGAGGGCCCCGGCGCAGACTCAGACGTGGCTGTCCGCTACTCTCATGTACCTGATGGTTGAGTCTGGCTTATGCGGGGGCAACCCCCCTTGCGGCCCTGGTTCAAGAGCCCCTGGTAGTGAAGACAGGGAACTCTGGAGCACAGGGGGGCACTAGGGCTGGACTTGGTCACTGAGGACAGGTGATGGTCCATCAAAGCTCTTGCAGGTAGAAGGTTGGTGATACAGGCCGGGTCGGTAACAGGCTGGCGGTGCGGTACAGGTGGTTCGGGCAAGCGGATAGTCGGATGCAGGCAGGGTTGGCAACATGCAGGCAATAGAAGGTTCAGAGGATCAGGCAGAGGCATAGTCGGAGGCAGGCAGAAGGTCGGGACAGGCGGCAAGCAGGCAGGTCAAACAGGAAGCCGGGGGCACAGGTGCAGGAAGTCTCTCAGGGTAAAGCTTGGGTCACAGGAGCCAAAACGCTGTAGAGTGGACAGCACCGGCACCACCGCGGAAACACTGGAAGGCACCTTTCCTAACAGGTACTGACTAGTATTCCAATGTTTCTCTTCTCCCTCAGTTTTTCTCCATCACTCAGCTAATGAGACCCCAAAGCTGATGGAGAGGGGCGGGGGAGGGGCACACAAGGATGATATTCAGGCAACTGACATCCTCCTTATCAGCTCATGATGTCATTGGTCGTTAGGAGGTTGGCAGCTAGAAGGGTGTAATGGTGAACAACCTGATGCTTTGTGTAACTAAAAGGCTTCATCCACCCTCCAGCTTGTATACAATTTTGGAGCAATTGTTGGGCATTTTGCCAAGGTGCCCCTGAAGAAACCTCAAGGCACCCTGGTTGAAAAAGGCTGCTCTATGTGATGAAAAAATGTTTAATTGTACAAAATTAAATGGAATCCCAGGCACATAAAGCTCCACCCCCCAAAAAATCTGAGACCCCGCCCCCACATATACACATGTACAAACCTAAATTCACACATTGGGGCGCCTGCTCCTGAAAACGTTGATTGTGATACACATGTTACATATCGCCGCGCAAGCCAGAATGAGAGCAATAATTCTATCACCAGACCTCCTCCGTAACGCTAAACTGATGACCTATAGGGGGCTTTTAAAGCTTTGCCTATAAAAATAAAGGGTACTGAGGTTTGTAACCAATTCACAGGAGCACACAAATTTAAGGTGTGACATGTTGGGTATCTATTTACTCCGGCTTTTACAAAAAATTGGTAAGTTATTCCGCTTTCGTGCCCCCTAAAATGAACTTTAATGTATTTACTGAAATTTTGTGTTTCATAGACTTTTGCGATAATATCTGGTGACATAAAAAATTGGAACTACCGCTATTATATTCTCTAGGGTGTCTGCTTTCAGAAAATGTATCATGTTTTGGGGATTTTATATAATCTTCAGGCCTAAAATTATTTTTTAACTCCTTCCCGCCCAGCCTATAGCAGAATGACGGCCAGGTGGGGGTTCCATTATCCTGACTGGAGGTCAAATGACGTTCCAGAAGAATAATCCGCTCGGGCGCATGGCGATCGGTGGTGCGGTGAGTCACTCTGACACACCACATCTCCAATCTCGGTAAAGAGCCTATGACGTAGGATCTTTACCATGTGATCAGCTATTACCAATCAAAGCTAATCACATCGTAACCAGGAAGTGCCGGTTATCGGCTTTCCTTTATGCATGCTGACAAGGCGCGAGGAGAGGAGAGCCAATCAGCATCTCTCCTGACGGGGGGGGGTCTGCACTGATATTCAGCATTGATCACCAGTACAGGCCTATAAGCGATGATTTCCAGTGATGACACCAGTGCCCACCTGTGATGCCAATCAGTGTCCACCTGTGCCTATCAGGGATGCCAATCAACGCCCATTAGGGATGCTAATCAGTTCCTCCTCATCAGTGCTGCCTATCAGTGCCACCCATCAGTGCTGCATGTCAGTGCCTCCTCATCAGTGCCCATCAAGGAGAAAACTTACTTATTTACAAAAATTTTATTTGTAGCACAAAAAATATAAACCCCAGAGGTGATCAAATACCACCAAAAGAAATCTCTATTTGTGGGAATAAAGATAAAACTGTCATATGGGTGCAGTGTTACATCACCGCACAATTGTCATTCAAAGTGTGAGAGCGCTGACAGCTGAAAATTGTCCTGGGCAGGAAGGGGGTCAAAGTGTTCGGTATTGAAGGGGTTAAATGGGTGAAACTAAAACCCCTAAATAAACCATCTCTGGCAGTGAAAGGGTTAATGAAAACGTTCACCTTCGGGAAGATGTTAGATGTTTCTGTTCCTGTAGCGGCTCAGCGATCCGAGCCCTCTGTGTGACAGCAGTGCGGGAGAAGTTCCCCGTATCGGCTGTCACTTTATGAAAAGAGCGCGGCCGTGCCATTCATTCACAGAGTTCTGTCCTTTGCCGATGTCGGCTTGTTGTTTTCAATGAACTCCCACACCGCTGCTGAGCTCTCTGGTAGATGAGGAACAAGGAGATTGGGACCCCGATTTAGTCCCTCAGGCAAGTCGTTTTTTCAAAAAATGTCCACACCCCTGGAACTGTTTCTTACATGATGAAGATCAGCCATGGAGTATATCTGAGGTGTATATCAGGGTGTGCTTCTTCCCCACATGAGAGCTGTGATGTCCAGCAACATTCATATAGAAGACATTTTCCACACTCAAGGCACTAATACACCTCGAGGGTTGTGTGGGATCCCTGATGTGCAGGAAGAGAAGACTTCAGTGAGGAACAATTCCCTCACTCAGGACAGGGAAGTGGCTTCTCCCCCGTGTGGGATCTCTGATGTGTGTAAAGATTGGTCTTCTGTGAGAAAAATTTCCCGCACTCAGGACAAGAATACGGCTTCTCCCCTGTGTGAGATCTATGATGTACAGATAGATTGGACTTCACTGAAAAACTTTTCCCACACTCAAGACAGGAGTATGGCTTCTGTCCCGTGTGAGATCTCTGATGTATGGAAAGTTTGGACTTCTCTGAAAAACATTTCCCACATTCAGGACAGGTATATGGCTTCTCCCCTGTGTGCAGTCCCTGATGTCTGTAAAGGCTGGACTTCTCTGAAAAACATTTTCCGCACTCAAGACAGGAATGTGGCTTCTCCCCCGTGTGAGTTCTTTTATGCACATTAGGACCAGAATTAAGACGGAAAGGAAACATTTTCCGCACTCAGGACAGGAATACGGCTTCTCCCCTGTGTGAGATCTCTGATGAGTGGAAAGAACGAACTTATGTGAAAAACATTTTCCACACTCAGGACAGGAATACGGCTTCTCCCCTGTGTGAGATCTCTGATGTCTGGAAAGACTGGACTTGTCTGAAAAACATTTCCCACAGTCAGGACAGGAATACCGCTTCTGCCCTGTGTGAGATCTCTGATGTATGTAAAGACTAAACTTTACTGAAAAACATTCCCCGCACTCAGTACAGGTATATGGCTTCTCCTCTGTGTGCGATCTTTTATGCACATTAAGTTTTGGTTCAGAATGGAAACATTTCCCACACTCAGTACAGGGAAAGCTCTTATCTGTTGGAAGGACGGCACCGTCCCTCACAGTCTGATGTTCCTCAGGATAAGAGGAATACGATGGTCCATCTACACTGTGTGGTGTCGGATGGACATTTGAGGTAGCCAGGTTTTCTCCTGGACTATACTGTGTGATGTCCTCATCTTCTACTTTACAGTCTGGAGACAAAGTGAGACGATCCTCTGAGGTTTTCCTCATCTCCCATCCATCTACTAAAATAGAAATACAAAGATTATTACTAGACATGAGCTGATTGGTTCCCCTAAACCAGGACTCCGCCTACATCAGACAGCTTTGTCTCTGAGGAGCTTACAATTCCACCTTCAAGGTAACGAGTAAATGGCTCCTCTGATCTCCTACCAGTTAATTTCTTTATTCATGGACCTTAGTCAGAGAGTGAGGAAACAACGAGAACTGTCTTTTATAGGAGTGACAGTGATGAGGGGATTATAGGACGAGTGTCCCCACCCCCTCTATCACTCATTGCCATCTTCCCAACACAAGAAGTCCTGGACTTCCTTATTTAGTCCATGATTTAGTCATGAATAACAGCGGGGCTGAGCCCCACCAGAGGTCAGAGAGTGAGGATGGGGGGAGAACAACCAAGATGAAGACTGATCCTGAAGACCACCATCATTGGCTTATTGACTCCTCCCTCATAATCACTTTCTGTATAAAGCTCCAAAGTCTGAAGATGTTATCACATTATTATCAACATATAAAGTCTGTTCTCCAATCAAATCATCAGATATAAAATGTCCAGCTGGTAGGAAATGGGTGAAAAAGAGAATGCATATTATGTGTATATATAGCAGTGGGTACAGGGGAGAGAGCAGAAGTCAGGACTATGTATCCACTGTTATCAGCAGTCTCTGACATGGGAGATAAAAGCAGCTGAAATTTTTTGTCGGGAAGGGAACTTAGAGACAGATAAGCAGAGAGCTGATCTGTTCACAACACAGCTCTGCAAGTTTCTTTTGTGCTCTGCCTATCTGGGGGGATGGGGTGCCTTTCCTCCAATCAGCTGTCACACAGTGAATGCCAAAACTCCCCTCCCACTGCTGAAAGAGGAAGTAAAAGTTCTAACATGATGTTCACTTTCTAAAGAATATATAAACCAGCAGATATACATGTAATACTTATGTAGGGCTACTTGTTCCATCTCTGTGTATCATCTGAGGCTATTCATTTCACTGGGTATAGGAGAGAGTTTACATCCACTTTAAATGTTTACATGAGACAAGTTGCAGAGGTCCCACACCACTGCCTCTCATCTCCTGAGACTGCACTCAGTGACTTGGGTCTGAGACTCTACAGACAGATCCCTCCACCCGACACAGCCAGCAAACAACGGAGAAAGTAACCCTGGGAGATTTGCTCTGTCAGAGATCCTGTTAGAACTGGGATATGGGGTAGAAGACCCAAGGCATATACCCCAGGTGCCTAGGTGTAGTAATGCCTATGTTGAAAATGAACATTTTGCTACCAGCTGAACCCCAGAATCTCCATAAATGCAGTCTAGATACATAAATTGTGTCTGCAGCACAGAGAAGGAAGATTATCGGAGAGAAATACAGGAATACAGGAGGGGGAACACAGCTCAGGAACATGGCCAGGGGATTACAGGCTGATATCACCCAGTCCCCACCCTACTCTGGACCAATCAGTGAGCAGTATGGGTGGAGGAATGTATTTAGTGTTAATGACCCACCTGTGCTGATCTCTGTAGGAGGGTCCTCCTCTATAAATGTCCCCGTTATTCCATCCTCCTCCATAGACTGCTGATCATCCCTCACATACCTCTCTTCTTCTTCTGCTTTAACCTCACATTCTATATCGATTGGATCTTCACTCTGAATCATGAAAATGAGAAATAAATATTATCTGTAAACTATAAGCTCATATAAAACATCCACATATCATCACCAAAAGTCCATGTTCGAGATGCTCCATCTTACTAACCTTGTAACAGTGGGGGATGGTGTGACCTTCCTATGTGGAATCCCAGGATTACAGAGCATGGGGACATCTCTCTGGTGGGTTCCTGGTATTAGGTGGCTCCATCATATCCTTGTGTTCTTCTGAAAACTCCTCCATCACTCCATACTCCTCATCCTCCTCTTTATACTCTTCTTTAACATCAATAATATCATCCCTGAGGTTTCCACTCTGAATATAGAATAAAACATTCATTGTAATAAACATGCTGTGTATAAATCAGAACTACTAATAATTTTCACTCATCTACCTCAGGGATCAAAATTTCAAGTCCTGAGCTGCTGGCCAGGCCTTAAGAGTTACTCGCCACCAGTTGCCCCACCCAACCCCCTACCCTGCCTCGCCTCTACTTCTGCCCCTAAATACACCCACATAAATTATCAAATGAAATTACACTGTTAAAAGTTTTAAGCATAATTAAGTTACAAAAACAAATATTAAAAAACAATAACTTTATCAGTGCAGCCTATCAGTGCTGTCTCATCAGTGCCCATCAATGCAGCCTCATCAGTGCAGCTTATCAGTGCCATCCCATTAGTGCTGTCTCATCAGTGCAGCCTCACCAGTGCAACCTCATCAGTGCTCATCAATGCAGCCTCACCAGTGCAACCTCGTCAGTGTCCATCAGTGCAGCTTATCAGTGCCATCCCATTAGTGCTGCCTCATCAGTGCAACCTCATCAGTGCCCATCAATGCAGCCTCATCAGTGTAGCTTATCAGTGCCGTCCCATTAGTGCTGCCTCATCAGTGCCCATCAATGCAGCCTCACCAGTGCAACCTCCTCAGTGCCCATCAATGCAGCCTCATCAGTGCAGCTTATCAGTGCTGTTCCATTAGTGCTGCCTCATCAGTGCCCATCAATGCAGCCTCACCAGTGCAACCTCATCAGTGCCCATCAATGCAGCCTAATCAGTGCAGCTTATCAGTGCTGTTCCATTAGTGCTGCCTCATCAGTGCCCATCAATGCAGCCTCACCAGTGCAACCTCATCAGTGCCCATCAATGCAGCCTATCACTGCATGGGGATCACAGGGAGGAATTGGGAAGAGAGATGGATCACACAGAGAGAGGATCTCCTGCTGTGATGTAGCTTGCATCTGAAATGCTGGCTGCTGTCAAAGTCCTGCCTCTTGGATCGGCTCTCCTTTCTCTTCCCCACAGTTTCCTAGCCAATCGCTGGGAGGAGCTCCACACTCAGCTTATTTCCACTCACCAAATACGAGCAGGTGAGTGGAAATTTTGAGGTCTGGTCTACCTGATGATGGTGAGGGATGGTGAGACCTTCCTGTGTGGAATCCCGGGAATACAGAGGATGGGGACATCTCTCTGGTGGGTTTCTGTAGCTGGATGACCCTACCATGGTGTCCTGGTACAGATCTTTGTGTTCTTTTGGAAAATCTGACTCCTCCATCACAACATCCTCATCATTCTCCTCTTTTATCTCTTCCTTAGCCCTCGTTCACACTGACAGTGGGAATGAAGTCGTACGAGTTCAGCTAAACTCGCACCATTTCATTCCCGTATGTCGCTGCACAGATGCCTATGGAAATCACACCCACCTGAAATCACCAAAAGTAGTACAAAAACTACTTCAGGAAATCAGTGCGTCGCCCGCACCAATTCAAACAGTGAAATTGCCGCCTATGTCAATCACATGCCAAATTGCACCAATGTGAACCTAGACTTCCCCTCAACTTTAGAATCTGTTACTGGATAATGTCCCAGAATTTCCAGCACCGCTCACCTCTCCTGTCAGCAGCTCCATCATCTTCTTGGTGACTTCTAAAATCTTCTGCATGTTGTGTCTCTCAGGTTTTAGGGAGTCACATGGAGGCACTGTGATGGTCATGTGATCTTCTGACTTCACAAGAGGAAATCTCTGTATTGAGGAACCAATAGGAATATCATGTTATAATCCCAGAATCCTCCACACCTCTCCGGTCAGGTCTGTGTTTTATTAATAGAGATAAGAGTGATGTCATGTGACCTCCCAGAATCCTCCTCACCTCTCCAGCCAGGTCTGTGTTTTATTAAGAGAGATAAGAGTGATGTCATGTGACCTCCCAGAATCCCCCTCACCTCTCCGTTCAGGTCTGTGTTTTATTAATAGAGATAAGAGTGATGTCATGTGACCTCCCAGAACCCCCCTCACCTCTCCGATCAGCAGGTAGATGATCTCCAGGGTGAGGTTTAGTATCTTCTCAGTCATGTGACTCCGGTCCTCCTCCATCCTCATTGGTGCCATCATGTGATCTATACAGGTCTCCTTGTAGACGGATAACTTTGGGAAATGAAAGTAAGAATTATTTGGATGGTATTGGTCACAAAATAATAGGATGTGGATGTGAGTTTAGCAACCTCGTCAATGGTAGCAGGGTTGAATGAGGGAAGTAATGATTGTACTGGTGGACATGGGGTGTTAAGCGGGGGAGGTATCTGAGCATTGGAGATCTCATGATTTCAATCAATGGTATTTTTCAGGTGATTGGCGATCTCCTGGGCAGTAAGATGGTGGGTGGAGGATGAAGAAGACAGTTGAAGGTAGAGAAGAGTTGATGGGGACTGGATGAAAAGATGTTAATGAGAGTTAAAAAAAAAGGTCTGCTTGGCAGTGTGGAGGCAAGAATTGTATTTTTGGAAGGCAGATTTATATTGGTTGAAGTGTTTGTGAGATTTAGTCTTAGGCCACAAATGCACAAGAGCGCTGCTATGTTTTTGAGATGTCTGGTGTCATCTTTTTACCATTGCTGTAGGGGTCGGGGCCTGATTCTGTGTGTAGTGGGGGGGGGGGGGTGATGACAGTGAGCTGTTGTAGAGAAAAGTGGCTAGGTTTTGGTGGCAGGACAGGGGTGAGATTTTGTCATAGAGGTGGTCAGTAGCAGAGAAGAGAAGGTTTGAGGCGGCGAAAGTTTCTATAGGTAACTGTTAGGTGGTTGGAGGGAGAGGAGGTGGAAGACAGGAAGAGAGCCAAACTAATAAGGTGGTGATCAGAGAGTGGGAGAGGATTGTTGGAGAGGTTGCACGGGGTGCATAGATAGGAGAACAAAAGGTCAAGGGTGTTGCCTTCAGAGTGAGTAGGAGGCTTTATCCATTGCTTCAGGTCAGGAGAGGAGGTTAGACTGAGAAGTTAAGAAAAAACAGTAGTATTTGCATTAACAGGGATGTTGAAGTCACCAAGAATGATTGTTGCGATTTCAGAGAAAAAGTAGAGTAGCCAGGCAGAGAAGTCAAGAAAGGTTCCAGGGGGCCAGTAGATGGCAGCAATTCTTAGACCCCTTTGACACCAGGGCCACCCGAGCGTAAGCGGTAAAACACCACTAATTTGCAGCGCTTTACTGCTGTTTTATTTGGGCGGCAGCAGTGTGCTTTTAACTCCCCCAAGGGGTTAAACAGGGGTTAAAAGTGACAGCTAGCAGCGCTCCCGAAATGGTTTTCAGCCACTTCTGAAGCGCCACTTCATCTCTCCCACACTGCCCCAAAGATGCGACTTGCAGGACTTTTTTTCCTGTCCCACAAGCACACTGTCCCAGTGTGAAAGGCTTTCATACTGGGATGGATGGGTGGATAGTTTTTCAGGTGCTATTTTTAGCACAAAAGCACCTGAAAAGCTCTCTGGTGTGAAAGGGGTCTTAGAGAAACAGCAGAAAACAGATGAATACAATGTGCCTCAAAAGAGGAGAGTGTCAGAGGGGGAGGTGGGTGAAGTACCTGATAGGTGCTGTGTGGGGCTAGAAGGATTTCCACTCTACCTCCCTTCCATCCGCTGGGTCTGTGGTTCAGTTTTCAATTAACTGGGTCCAGAGAAGGCCACCATGGAAGAGGGAAGCGGGAGAAGCAGCGTCGGATTCATAAAGTCAGGTTTCGGCAATGGCAAGTAGGTTAAAGGAATTTGTGATAAAGAGGTCATGGAGGGAGGTGAATTTGTTACAGACAGAGCGGGCATTCCAGAGGGTGCAGGAGAAGGGGAGGCTGGTTTTGGAAAGAAGAGGAATGGAAACCAAGTTCTGTGGATTGCAGCTGCAGCCAGAGGGTGTAGGGTGATGGGAGCATTGGTCACAGTCAAAGCGAATGTAAAGGTTCCATTTTTTTTTTATAAACAAACATGCCTATAGTTACCTGCTCTGTGTAAGGGTTTTGCACAGAGCAGCCCGGATCCTCCTCTTCTGGGGTGCCCCAGTGGTACTTCTGACTCCTCCCCTCCATCGGGTGCCCCCTTGGAGAAGGCGCTCTCCCAGTGCTGAGAGAGACAGCAGCTGAAGTTGCTGGGCTCATGATTGGCACTGGAACAGATCGGGCACAGGTAAGTAAAAGGGGGGCTCTGGGGGGTCGCTGTAGCAAAAAAGGTTTTTCACCTTAATGCATAGAATACATTAAGGTGAAAATCAGAGAGACTTTACAACCCCTTTAAACGATGGAGGCCCAGAGTTTGGGGACATTTCACCAGAAGTTAGGAGGAGCAGAAGGGTGAGGGAGGCATTGTGGAGTGCGATTTATATGAAGTGACACACCCCAGCATCCTGGAGGTTTTATCAGCATGTGAGTGTAGAATTATCAGGAGATAGTAAGTGCAGTAATAGGGAGAGGACAGAAAGGAGGGTGAAGGAAAGAGGACACAACTGCCAGGAGGAATGGTAGAGAGCGAATCTTACAGAGGAGAAGGAAAGCTGAATAGAGAGACGGGGCCACCTGCAGCCTGATTGGTGCTTTTCAGTGCAGTGGAAATTCAGCTGGGTCAGCAGGGATCGGTCACATTTCCATCCATGTGTGGTCACCGCCGGATAAAAGTCACTCCATCAGCGGCTGCAGCCAATAGCTTCATCCCTGATCTGTGTATTCTGAGAGCGGAGGAGCGCCCCCCATTGTCAGAATACAATAGTGCAGCGGGGAGGATTCCCCCATCTCCCTCCCATGTGTGGATGGGGGGATCACTTCAGTTTTTTTCCACTCTTCCCGCTGGCTGAACAATAAAACTGAACCATGTATGGCAGCTTTGGAAGCAAAATATATTAATCATCAACTGATCCCCCTGAAGGGGTTAATCTACTTATTACCTCCTCTGCTGCCAGATCCAGCAATGTCCCGTGTCTACTTCTTATGAAAGCCCTGTGTGTATCTGACATCACTTCCTGTCTTCCATAGAGACTTCCTGTCTGGGTAGAAGTGAGATCACCACCTTGTGGAGCTCAGAGGAACTGCAGCCCTGAGAAAGGTCTACTAGAGTGAAGATGGGTCTGTCCTTCAGAGATACCTTCTGTCCTTCACTACAGTCTATGTGTGTCCCGAAAGTATTCTTCATCTGTGCCCTGTAACGACCTAGACCGTCGTCTCCTCCATTATTCATCTAATTGGGGAAGTCCCCCTAGTCAACTACTAATTATATAAAACGAAGGTTTCGACGGTATGTACCAAGTCAAAATAACAAGTCGGTCGCCCTTCTCACCTTTTTTTGACTTCACTAGGGGGGTAGGTGTGTACCCTCCCTCTACCCCCTTAGGAGGGGCGACGTGATAACATAAGACTGTTACCCCC
>BLSH010513985.1:0-18385 GCA_018402905.1 Glandirana rugosa | reverse complement strand
GTCATATCAGTCTCTGTACCAGAGGAGCTTACACTCTAATGTCCCCCCCCCACAGTCATATCAGTCTCTGTACCAGAGGAGCTTACACTCTAATGTCCCCCCCCCCCACAGTCATATCAGTCTCTGTACCAGAGGAGCTTACACTCTAATGTCCCCTCCCCCACAGTCACATCAGTCTCTGTACCAGAGGAGCTTGCACTCTAATGTCAGTTTGACCTACAGCCTTGTTAGATTCTGCAGTAATGGAAATCAGACGTTCACAATGAATGTCAGGATAATAAGGGGTGTTGGGGTTCCATCATTGATTTCTGTGTAACAAATAATTATAACAATGAATCCTCTACAGAATCTATAATGTGGCCTCCATTTAT
Organism: Glandirana rugosa; assembly: GCA_018402905.1. Classification (NCBI taxonomy): domain Eukaryota; kingdom Metazoa; phylum Chordata; class Amphibia; order Anura; family Ranidae; genus Glandirana; species Glandirana rugosa. The sequence continues at coordinate 18,014 of BLSH010513985.1, read as the reverse complement.
TACACAAAGTTTTGGTAAAATGTTAGAAACTTCCAGTGAAAAGGTTCAACCACCGCGTGACCCCAGGCCGGCTCTGACGCGCTGTCTGTAAAAATCAACATTTTCTTTTCTAGACGTCACTTAGAACCCCCAAACATTACATTTATAAAGCAGAAGCCCCAGAAAATAAAATGTCGCAATGTTTAACCCCTTCACCCCCCGGAAGGATTTCCCACTTTAGGACCAGAGCACTTTTTGCGATTCAGCGCTGCGTCGCTTTAACTGACAATTGCGCGGTCGTGCGGCGTTGTACCCAAACGAAATTTGCATCCTTTTTTCCCCACAAACAGAGCTTTCTTTTGGTGGTATTTGATCCCCTCTGCGTCATTTCTGATCGCCGCTATAAACAAAAAAAGAGCGACAACTTTGCAAAATAAAATATTTATTACTTTTTGCTAAAATAAAAAAAATGTTTCCATCGGTTTTGGCCGATTTTTATTCTTCCTCATATTTTTGTTAAAATAAAAATCGCAATCGGCGTTTATTGATTGGTTTGCGCAAAAAGTGCCACGTTTACAAACCATGAGAATTAATTTCTGGGGATTTTATTTATTTTTAATTTTTTTACTAGTAATGGCGGCGATCTGCGATTTTTAGCGGTACTGCGATATTGCGGCGGACATGTCGGACCATTTTGACACTTTTTTAGGACCACTGACATTTATACAGCGATCAGTGCTATGAAAACGCATTGATTACTGTGTAAATGCCATTGGCAGGGAAGGGGTTAACCTGGAGGGGGCACTCTAAGGGGTTAACTGTGTTCCCTCAGTGTGTTCTAACTGTATGGGGGCTGGGCTGGGGGAGCAGAGAGATTGCGGCTCCCATATACAGGAAGCCTGTGATCACAGCCCTTCCCCCTCTGTCAGAATGGTGATCCATGTTCACATACACCGACCTCCGTTCTCTCACTGCGGGGGCAGCCATCGCGGGTAGCCAATAGACATCGGGGTCCACCCTACCCGCTCCCTGGCTCACCTGATGGCGTTTCGCAATAACGAGCCAAGTTGCTGCCGTCAAGCCACGGCGGGCGGTCGGCGACTGGTTATGTCACATGATATTTGCTCAGCGGTTTAAATACAATTTAAGGAATTTTAGTGCACGCAAACTTAACATAGGGCACCTAAAAATCTCAGTAAGCGATTTTTTTTAAAAAGCTTTTACAAGTCACCAATTTAGAGTTACAGAGGAGGTCTGGTGCTAAAATTATTACCCTCACCCTGACGTTTCCGGTGATACCTCACATGTGGGGTGCGATTATCACTTACATATGAGATTGCATTTACGGGTGAGTATGGGGGGGGCAGGGGGTGCATTCATTTTTTTTTACATTTATTTTATTTTATTTTAAAACTTAAATTGTCCCTTTAATTTATATATATATATAATTTAAGTTTTAAAATAAAATGAAATAAATGTAAAAAAATTAATAAAAAATGAATAAATATAAACAAATAAAAAAAATATATATATATATATTTTTTTTAAACTTTATTGCTATCACAAGGGATGGACAACATCCATTGTAATATTAACCACTCGCCACCCAGGGCCAACTCTGACTCTTCTCTCCTACATGTAAAAATCATCTTTTTTTTTTTTTGCTGCAAAATTACTCAGAACCCCCCAAACATTCTATTTATTTATATATATTTTTTTTTTAAGCAGAGACCCTAGGGAATAAAACGGAGATCACTGCAACTTTTTATCGCACTGTATTTGCACAGTCATTTTTCAGACGCATATTTTTTGGGAAAACATGCATTAAAAAATATCAAAACAGTGAATTAGCCCAGATTTTTTTGTATAATGCGACAGACGATGTTATGCCGAGTAAATAGATACCTAACACGTCACGCTTTGAAATTGCGCACACTCCTGGAATGGTGGCAAACTTTGGCACTTAAAAACATCCATAGGGGACGCTTTAATTATTTTTTTTACAGGTTAGCAGTTTAGAGTTACAGATGGGATCTAGTGATAGAATTATTGCTCTCGCTCTTGCGTTTGCGGCGATACCTCACATCTGTGGTTTGAACGTTGTTTGCATATGCGGGAGCGACCTACGCATGCGCATGCTTCTGCACGCGGGGACGGGGGCGCGTTACATTTTTTTTTTATTGTTTATTTTACTTTTATTTTCTATTTTTTTTTATCACTTTTAATCCTATTACAAGGAATGTAAACATCCCCTGTAATAGGAATATTGCGTGACCGGTCCTCTTTACAATACAATAAGTCCACCCCCCTCCCCCCCACCTCCAGGCTGGGAAGCCTGAAAAAAATAAATAAAAAACGATCCAGGTTTCCCGGCGGAGGCGGCACCATTTTTTCAAATGCAGAGGCCGGCGTGACGTCATCGCGCCCCCGGCCTGCGAAAGATTATAGAGACATCCAGGGGGCCATCTATGGTCAGCTTCCAGCATGGATAGGTTCCTTCTCCCTCTTGCCAATCGTACGGGCGAGCTGGGAGGAGCACCGGAGGGGTGGTCCCCTCCCCACTGCCTGTAAGAATAATCTATCGGCTGAACATCACAACATTGCGCCCCCGGCCTCCGAAAGATCATAGAGACGTCCGGGGGCCATCTGGCCATCTATGGTCAGCTTCCGGCATGGATAGGTTCCTTCTCCCTCTTGCCGATCGTATGGGTGAGCTGGGAGGAGCACCGGAGGGGGAGTCCCCTCCCTGTTGCCTGGAAGGACGATCAATCGGCTGAACGTCATAACGTTGCGCCCCCGGCCTCCGAAAGATCATAGAGACATCCAGGGGGCCATCTATGGTCAGCTTCCAGCGTGGATAGGTTCCTTCTCCCTCTTGCCGATCGTATGGGTGAGCTGGGAGGAGCACCGGAGGGGGAGTCCCCTCCCTGTTGCCTGGAAGGACGATCAATCGGCTGAACGTCATAACGTTGCGCCCCCGGCCTCCGAAAGATCATAGAGACATCCAGGGGGCCATCTATGGTCAGCTTCCAGCATGGATAGGTTCCTTCTCCCTCTTGCCGATCGTACGGGCGAGCTGGGAGGAGCACCGGAGGGGGGGGTCCCCTCCCTGTTGCCTGGAAGGACGATCAAGCGGCTGAACGTCATAACGTTGCGCCCCCAGCCTCCGAAAGATCATAGAGACGTCCGGGGGCCATCTATGGTCAGCTTCTAGCATGGACAGGTTCCTTCTCCCTCTTGCCGATTGTACGGGTGAGCTGGGAGGAGCACCGGAGGGGGGTCCCCTCCCCCTACCCCCCTCCCCGTTGCCTGTAAGGATGATCAATCGGCTGAACGTCTTAACATTGTGCTCCCCGCCTCCGAAACATCATAGAGACGTCCGGGGGCCATCTGGCCATCTATGGTCAGCTTCCAGCATGGATGGGTTCCTTCTCCTTCTCCCGCTGATCGTACGGGCGAGCCGGGAGAAGCACCGGAGGAGGGAGGGAGGTCTCCTCCCCACTGCCTGTAAGAATAATCAATCGGCTGAATGACCACTATGATTGTTCTTACGGGGGAATCGCCGGCTTTAAAAGAAGATATCAGGATGAAGCCTTCAGCTGCACCCATCATCCCGATATCCCCACTCATAGGCCGCGACGTTCTATGATGTCATTGGGCGGGAAGCGGTTAATAAGCATGACAGGTCCTCTTTTCTATTTTTTATTTAAAACTTTTTTTTTTTAAATGTCCCTTTCATTTTTATAACTTTTTTTTTTTCATTATGAACTTTATTGCTATCACAAAGGATGAACAACATCCCTTGTAATATAAATAAGCATGACAGGTCCTCTTTATAGAGAGATCTGAAGACTGTTAGACCCCAGATGTCTCCTCCTCTGGCCTTCCGAACCATCTGATCAATCTGAGCAAAAAATTAACTTTTCCATGAAATCCTTGGAGAAAAAAAAAAAAAAGTGACATTTTGCGCTTTTTAAAATATTTCACTAAAAAATTAACAAAAAAATGATAAAAATTAATGGTTAATAACATGGAAATAAAAAAGCAGTAAAATAATAACTGAAGGGAGAAGAAAAATAAAATTATTTGGATTTATTAATGTAAACAAAGGTTTCATAAGGAGTTTAAAAAACCCATTATATTTAACAATAAACTTCTGATCAATGTTTATAAACAATGTTACTTTGTATCTCTCATCTGATCACAGTGGGTGTACAGACCCAGGAGCTCAGCACAGGGATGGTGGGAACCCCTCATAATGGGCACAGCGGGTGTACAGACCCAGGAACTCAGCACAGGGATGGTGGGAACCCCTCATAATGGGCACAGCAGGTGTACAGACTCAGGAACTCAGCACTGGGATGGTGGGAACCCCTCATAATGGGCACAGCGGGTGTACAGACCCGGGAACTCAGCACTGGAATGGTGGGAACCCCTCATAATGGGCACAGCGGGTGTACAGACCCGGGAGCTCAGCACAGGGATGGAGGGAACCCCTCACAATGGGCACAGCGGGTGTACAGACCCAGGAACTCAGCACAGGGATGGTGGGAACCCCTCATAATGGGCACAGCAGGTGTACAGACCTGGGAACTCAGCACAGGGATGGTGGGAACCCCTCATAATGGGCACAGCAGGTGTACAGACCCGGGAGCTCAGCACAGTAATGGAGGGAACCCCCCATAATGGGCACAGGGGGTGTACAGACCCAGGAACTCAGCACAGGGATGGTGGGAACCCCTCATAATGGGCACAGCGGGTGTAGAGACCCAGGAACTCAGCACAGGGATGGTGGGAACCCCTCATTATGGGCACAGTGGGTGTACAGATTCGGGAATTCAGCACAGGGATGGTGTGAACCCCTCATAATGGGCACAGCAGGTGTATAGCTTCGGGAACTCAGCACGGGGATGGTGGGAACCCCTCATAATGGGCACAGCGGGTGTACAGACCCAGGAACTCAGCACAAGGATGGTGGGAACCCCTCATAATGGGCACAGAGGGTGTACAGCTTCGGGAACTCAGCACAGGGATGGTGGGAACCCCTCATAATGGGCACAGCGGGTGTACAGACCCAGGAACTCAGCACAAGGATGGTGGGAACCCCTCATAATGGGCACAGTGGGTGCACAGACCCAGGAAATCAGCACTGGGATGGTGGGAACCCCTCATAATGGCCACAGCAGGTGTACAGAACTGGAAACTCAGCACAGGGATGGTGGGAACCCCTCATAATGTGCACAGCGAGTGCACAGACCCATGAACTCAGCACAGGGATGGTGGGGCCCCTCATAATGGTCACATCGGGTGTACAGACTCGGGAACTCAGCACAGGGATGGTGGGAACCCCTCATAATGGGCACAGAGGGTGTACAAACCCAGGAACTCAGCACAGGATGGCGGGAACCCCCTTATAATGGGCACAGCAGGTATAAAGACCCAGGAACTCAGTACAGGGATGGTGGGAACTCCTCATTATGGACACAGCGGGTGTACAGACCAGGGAACGATGCACATGGATGGTGGGAACCCCTCATAATGGGCACAGCGGGTGTTCAGACTTGGGAACTCAGCACAGGGATGGTGGGAACCCCTCAAAATGGGCACAGCGGGTGTACAGAGCTGGGAACTCAGCACAGGGATGGTGGGAACCCCTCATAATGGGCACAGCGGGTGTACAGAACCAGGAGCTAAGCACAGGGATGGTGGGAACCCCTCATAATGGGCACAGCAGGTGTACAGACCTGGGAACTCAGCACAGGGATGGTGGGAACCCCTCATAATGGGCACAGCAGGTTTACAGACCTGGGAACTCAGCACAGGTATGGTGGGAACCCCTCATAATGGGCACAGAAGGTGTACAGACCCGGGAGCTCAGCACAGGGATGGAGGGAACCCTTCATAATGGGCACAACCGGTGTACAGACCCAGGAACTCAGCACAGGGATGGTGGGAACCCCTCATAATGGGCACAGCAGGTGTACAGCTTCGGGAACTCAGCACAGGGATGGTGGGAACCCCTCATAATGGGCACAGCAGGTGTACAGACCTGGGAACTCAGCACAGGGATGGTGGAAACCCCTCATAATGGGCACAGCAGGTGTACAGACCCGGGAATACAGCACAGGGATGGTGGGACCCCTCATAATGGGCACAGCGAGTGCACAGACCCATGAACTCAGCACAGGGATGGTGGGGCCCCTCATAATGGGCACAGCGGGTGTACAGACCCGGGAACTCAGCACAGGGATCGTGGGAACCCCTCATAATGGGCACAGCGGGTGTACAGACCCAGGAACTCAGCACAGGAATGGTGGGAACCCCTCATAATGGACACAGCGGATGTACAGACCCAGGAACTCAGCACAGGGATGGTGGGAACCTCTCATAATGGGCACAGCGGGTGTACAAACCCGGGAGCTTAGCACTGGGATGGTGGGAACCCCTCATAATGGGCACAGCGGGTGTACAGACCCATGAACTCAGCACAGGGATGGTGGGAACCCCTCATAATGGGCACAGTGGGTGTACAGATCCAGGAACTCAGCACAGGGATGGTGGGAACCCCTCATAATGGGCACAGCGGGTGTACAGACCCAGGAACTCAGCACAGGGATGGTGGGAACCTCTCATAATGGGCACAGCGGGTGTACAGACCCGGGAGCTTAGCACTGGGATGGTGGGAACCCCTCATAATGGGCACAGCAGGTGTACAGACCTGGGAACTCCGCATAGGGATGGTGGGAACTCCTCATAATGGGCACAGCAGGTGTACAGACCCGGGAGCTCAGCACTGGGATGGTGGGAACCCCTCATAATGGGCACAGCAGGTGTACAGACCCGGGAAAACAGCACAGGGATGGTGGGACCCCCCATAATGGGCACAGCGAGTGCACAGACCCATGAACTCAGCACAGGGATGGTGAGAAACCCTCATAATGGGCAAAGCAGGTGTACAGACCCAGGAACTCAGCACTGGGATGGTGGGAACCACTCATAATGGGCACAGCGGGTGTACAGACCCGGGAACTCAGCACTGGGTTGGTGGGAACACCTCATAATGGGAACAGCCGGTGTACAGACCTGGGAACTCAGCACAGGGATGGTGGGAACCCATCATAATGGGCACAGCGGGTGTACAGATCCAGGAACTCAGCACAGGGATAGTGGGAATCCCTCATAATGGGCACAGCAGGTGTGCAGACCCGGGAACACAGCACAGGGATGGTGGGACCCCTCATAATGGGCACAGCGAGTGCACAGACCCATGAACTCAGCACAGGGATGGTGGGAACCCCTCATAATGGGCACAGTGGGTGTACAGACCCAGGAACTCAGCACAGGGATGGTGGGAACCCCCTTATAATGGGCAAAGCGGGTATAAAGACCCGGGAACTCAGCACAGGGATGGTGGGAACTCCTCATAATGGACACAGCGGGTGTACAGAGCAGGGAACTACGCACATGGATGATGGGAACCCCTCATAATGGGCACAGCGGGTGTTCAGACCTGGGAACTGAGCACCGGGATGGTGGGAACACCTCAAAATGGGCACAGCGGATGTACAGAGCTGGGAACACCGCACAGGGATGGTGGGAACCACTCATAATGGGCACAGCGGGTGTACAGACCCAGGAACTCAGCACAGGGATGGTGGGAACCCCCTTATAATGGACACAGCGGGTATAAAGACCCGGGAACTCAGCACAGGGATGGTGGGAACCCCTCATAATGGGCACAGTGGGTGTACAGATCCGGGAATCTCTCATAATGGGCACAGCGGGTGTACAGACCCAGGAACTCAGCACAGGGATGGTGGGAACCCCCTTATAATGGACACAGTGGGTATAAAGACCCAGGAACTCATCACAAGGATGGTGGGAACCCCTCATAATGGGCACAGTGGGCGCACAGACCCAGGAATTCAGCACTGGGATAGTGGGAACCCCTCATAATGGGCACAACAGGTGTACAGATCCGGGAACTCAGCACAGGGATGGTGGGAACCCCTCATAATGGGCACAGCAGGTGTACAGATCCGGGAACTCAGCACAGGGATGGTGGAAACTCCTCATAATGGGTACAGCAGGTGTACAGACCCAGGAAGTCAGCACAGGGATGGTGGAAACCCCTCATATAGGGCACAGCGGGTGTACAGACCCGGGAACTCAGCACTGGGATGGTGGGAACCCCTCATATAGGGCACAGCGGGTGTACAGACCCGGGAACTCAGCACTGGGATGGTGGGAACTCCTCATATAGGGCACAGCAGGTGTACAGATCCTGGAACTAGGGTTGCCACCTGTCCGGGATTCACCTGGACAGTTCGGGTTTTGAATCATGTGTCCAGGTTTCAGTTCGCCTGAAACCCAGACACAATATTCAGACAGGAATGGGGCTCAGGACAGTGCCTGATAGGAGGGTGAGGGGGCACTATGCAGGCCACATTACCACTCTCTTTGGAGTGCCCAAAGGTCTCCCAGGTCTGCTACAATCCTATAGTGTATGCTAAAAAATTTTTTTTTTTGCTGTGCGCCGCTAAAGTGTTCGGGTTTGGCTTGAACAAAAAGTGGCAACCCTACCTGGAACCCAACAAAGAATGCTGGTAATCCTTCATAATGGGCAGAGCAGATATTCAGAGCCAGGAACTTAGCACAAGGTTGGTGGGAAACCCTCACAATAGTCACAACGGTTGTGCAGACCATAGATCTCAGCAAGAGAATTCATCAGAGAAGTAAATAACTGTTAGGGCATGTAACTCTCCAGCAGGGGAGGGCTGGCAGCCTTAGGTCTGGGGGGCAAGTCCAGTCAAGTGGCCCATTGAACCAGAACCACCGAATCAGCTCACCATCCATGCCCACCTGGTTTTAGAACGGATATTGATGTTATGAAGCAATACAAATATGATACAATGTGATAACATCATTTAATGTTAATAGCAACAAAGGAGGTTTAACAAAAATAATGCATCAATGCAGCCTCATCAGTGCCCACCAATGCAGCCTCACCAGTGCCCATCAATGCAGCCTCATCAGTGCCCATCAATGCAGCTTGATCAGTGCCCATCAATGCAGCCTGATCAGTGCCCATCAATGCAGCCTCACCAGTGCCCATCAGTGCAGCCTCACCAGTGCCCATCAGTGCACCCTGATCAGTGCCCATCAATGCAGCCTCACCAGTGCCCATCAGTACAGACGTATCAGTGCCCATCAATGCAGCCTGATCAGTGCCCATCAATGCAACCTCACCAGTGCCCATCAATGCAGCCTCACCAGTGCCCATCAATGCAGCCTCATCAGTGCCCTTCAATGAAGCCTCACTAGTGCCCATCAATGCAGCCTCATCAGGGCCCGTCAATGCAGCCTCATGAGTGCCTATCAGCTCAGCCTCATCAGTGCCCATTAATGCAGCCTCATCAGTGCCCATCAATGCAGCCTCACTAGTGTCCATCAATGCAGCCTGATCAGTGCCCATCAATGCAGCCGCACTAGTGCCTATCAAATGCAACCTAATCAGTGCCCATCAATGCAGCCTCGCCAGTGCCCATCAGCACAGCCTGATCAGTGCCAATCATTCCAGTCTGATCAGTGCCCATCAATGCAGCCCGATGATTGCCCATCAATGCAGCCTCGCCAGTGCCCATCAGCACAGTCTGATCAGTGCATCCTGATCAGTGCCCATCAATGCAGCCTGCAGTGCAGAGAGAGGAGAGCAGCCGGATTACACAGAGCGGGGATCTCCCGCTTACCTGGCGCAGCCGCTGTCATATGAAGTCCCGCCTCCTGGACCGTTTCCTGTGATAGACATCACCAGTGTGCTGTCTATTATAGAAGCTGGTCCAGGAGGTAGGACTTTGTAAGCGGGAGATCCCCGTTCTGTGTAATTCGGCAGCGCCCCCACGAGGCAGCTCAATGGGCCCAGCGGGATCCATGGTAGGGCTGGCCCTGGGCGCCCCCCCTTTGCCTGCAGTTAGTTGGTGGCTGCGCCCCTGGCCCCTACTTCCTTCCTCCACAAGAAGAAAAAAGTGTGAGCGGGCAGCTGCCATTTTGAATGTAAGTTAGGGGTTGCCTGGGGGGAAATTGCCACCCTGTCCCCTGGCCCAGCCCTCCCCTGCTCTCCAGCATCCACCAAACACTGAAATGTCCATTTTGGAAAGAATATTTAAAATGAAGTAAGATTTTGTGTAACTTTCTCATATTTACCTACAATGATGGCCTTCAAGTCCTTATTTTGGATATAGATGTGAAGGCGCTCCCTCTGCCTGAAAGACTACAAGGCCCCTTTCACACTGGGGCGCTTTACAGGCCCTATTTAGCTAAAAATAATGCCTGTAAAGCGCCTCTCCATTAAACCAAGTGTGTCTTTGGAATTTATGGCCAACGCTGGGGAATCGGCTGTACACCACTCCAGAAGTGCCGAGCGCCGGCACTATTAACCCTGTTTAACCTGTTCTTAGGGGGTTGAAAGTGCCCCGCTGCCACCCGAATACAGCGGTAGAGCGCCGCTAAATTAGCGGCGGTTTACTGCTGACGCTCGGGCGGTCCCAGTGTGAAAGGGACCTTAGAGATTACGTCAGGACAAGACTCACAGAGTACATTGCCTTCCTTCAGACTACGACTTGCAATGAGTTCTGGGGAACAGAGAGGCACAATCACCGTGAGGCCACCATGGATGTGAAATGGACACACAATTCCGCCCTCTACATATGGAAGTATAAAATACACAAAGACGCATGATTGTACACTGATTACTGCATTACAATTATCTAATTCTGGTTTCTCATTGTCAGGAAAGCGTTTTGAGATACTTGATGTCCTCCTCATTAAACCAGACTGAGAGGCCTGAATTTTTCATCCTGATTGGGGTCCCGGGAATGGAGGACATTCAGATCTGGTTCTCCATCCCGGTGTTCATCATGTATGTCTTCGTTGTCTTTGGGAACATCTTGGTAGCCTACATTATATTGTCAGAAGAATCTTTACACAAGCCCATGTGTCTTCTCCTCTCTACTCTATCCATTGTTGATGTACTTTTGGCCACAACCACCACCCCTAAAGTCCTTTCAATCTTCTGGTTCAACTCCAGAGAGATCAGCTTTGGGGCCTGCCTTGCCCAGCTCTTCTTTGTCCATGCCTTCTCCATGATGGAATCCACTATTCTATTGGCGATGGCCTTTGACCGTTATGTAGCCATTTGTCACCCTCTGAGATACACCTCCATCCTCACTAATGACACCATTGCAAAGATTGGAATTGTGGCTATAATTCGAGGTTCATTCTTCATGGCTCCAGCTTCCTGTCTGATATTGAGGTTGTCCTACTGCCAAACCAACATCATCTTGCACACGTACTGTGAACATATGGCGGTGGTGAAGATATCTTGCTCAGATATCACCATCAACCAGGTTTATGGTCTGACTGTGGCTCTGCTGGTGATTGCTGTAGATATTTTGTGTATAACGGTGTCATACTGCGCCATCGTCAAGACCGTCTTCAGGCTATCTTCTATGGAAGCCCGACGTAAGGCCTTGGGCACATGTGGCCCCCATTTTTGTGTCATCCTGATCTCCTACATCCCGTCTCTTTTCTCCTCCTTTACTCACAGGTTTGGACATGACATGCCCCTCTATATTCATATCATCCTGTCCAATCTCTACATTCTCGTCCCGCCCATGTGTAATCCCATGATCTACGGGGCCAGGACCAAGGAAATCAGGGAGAGGATTTTATGGTTTCTTTGTTCTAAGCCCCTCAAGAGTCTATAAAGATTGAGACCAAGGCCTTTCCTGGTACTTTTTTGTTCTTATGTACAGGGCTGGTGCAAGGATTTTTGACACCCTAGGCGAAGCCTCATTTTGCAGCCCCCTTTGGCTCTGCCCCTGACTCCACCCCGTTGCCCTGTCCATGTATACTATGGAGATGGCAGAGGTGGAGATTTTTGCAGCGCCTCTCTACCTATTTCTTTATCCGTGGTCCACAGGTATATGGACAGGCTACGTTAGTATATAGACAAGCTAAGGTAGTATAGGGACAGGCTGGGGAAGTATATAGACAGGCTGGGGTCTTATATAGACAGACTAGGGTAGTATAGGGACAGGCTGGGGTAGTATATAGACAGGCTAGGGTAGTATAGGGACAGGCTGGAGTGGTATATAGACAGGCTGGAGTAGTATATAGACAGGCTGGGGTAGTATATGGACAGGCTAGGGTAGTATATGGACAGGCTAGGGTAGTATATGGACAGGCTAGGGTAGTATATGGACAGGCTGGGGTAGTATATGGACAGGCTAGGGTAGTATATGGACAGGCTAGGGTAGTATATGGACAGGCTGGGGTGGTATATAGACAGGCTAGGGTAGTATATAGACAGGCTAGGGTAGTATATAGACAGGCTGGGGTAGTATATGGAAAGGCTAGGGTAGTATATGGACAGGCTGGGGTAGTATATAGACAGGCTAGGGTAGTATATAGACAGGCTAGGGTAGTATATAGACAGGCTGGGGTAGTATATGGAAAGGCTAGGGTAGTATATAGACAGGCTAGGGTAGTATATGTACAGGCTGGGGTAGTATATAGACAGGCTGGGGTAGTATATGGACAGGCTAGGGTAGTATATAGACAGGCTAGGGTAGTATATGGACAGGCTAGGGTAGTATATAGACAGGCTAGGGTAGTATATGGACAGGCTGGGGTAGTATATAGACAGGCTAGGGTAGTATATGGACAGACTGGGGTAGTATATGGAAAGGCTAGGGTAGTATATGGACAGGCTAGGGTAGTATATGGATAGGCTGGGGTAGTATATGGACAGGCTGGGGTAGTATAGGGACAGGCTAGGGTAGTATATGGACAGGCTAGGGTAGTATATGGATAGGCTGGGGTAGTATATAGACAGGCCCACAGACTCCGGGATACGGGGATGTTCCATTTTGTTGATTGACGCCGGCTTTTATGCGTGTTTTTACTTGCTAAATGTGAGTACCTTTCTTTATTTTAATAAAATTGACCCAAACGGATTTACACAATGGAGTTTTTTCTGTTTCAAATTGCCATATACTGTTGATATGGGGGGCTGAAAAACAAAGCTTCTGCCTGTGGGACATAACGGAAGGTCTGAGGGGGAGAAGTTTGCTGCACTATACCTTGCAGAGGGTGACATCTGCTGGCCTGATTGACCCACTAGCGAGTCCATTGCTTCTGGTAAGGGTATCTCCCCTAAACACCTAAGGTGTGCATGTCCTTGGTGGTGGTCTGGCTGCTTCATTTGGATTCTTATGGTGGATTTTTTCAGCTTAATCTTCATCCTCCTGGAATCACTTTTTGTTCAGACTTTTTGGACTTTTACACAAATATTCAATCTTAGTATATAGACAGGCTAGGGTAGTATATGGACAGGCTGGGGTAGTATATAGACAGGCTAGGGTAGTATATGGACAGGCTGGGGTAGTATATAGACAGGCTGGGGTAGTATATGGACAGGCTGGGGTAGTATATAGACAGGCTAGGGTAGTATAGGGGCAGGCTAGGGTGGTATATAGACAGGCTAGGGTAGTATATAGACAGGCTAGGGTAGTATATAGACAGGCTAGGGTAGTATATAGACAGGCTAGGGTAGTATAGGGGCAGGCTAGGGTGGTATATAGACAGGCTAGGGTAGTATATAGACAGACTAGGGTAGTATATAGACAGACTAGGGTAGTATATGGACAGGTTAGGGTAGTATATAGACAGGCTAGGGTGGTATATGGACAGGTTAGGGTAGTATATAGACAGGCTAGGGTGGTATATGGACAGGCTAGGGTGGTATATGGACAGGTTAGGGTAGTATATGGACAGGCTAGGGTAGTATATAGACAGGCTATAGGGTAGTATATAGACAGGCTAGGGTAGTATAGGGGCAGGCTAGGGTGGTATATAGACAGGCTAGGGTAGTATATGGACAGGCTAGGGTAGTATATGGACAGGCTAGGGTGGTATATAGACAGGCTAGGGTAATATATAGACAGACTGGAGAAGTATATAGACAGGCTAGGGTAGTATATGGACAGTCTAGGGTAGTATATAGACAGTCTAGGGTAGTATATGGACAGGCTAGGGTAGTATATAGACAGGCTAGGGTAGTATATGGACAGGCTAGGGTAGTATATGGACAGGCTGGGGTATTATATGGACAGGCTAGGGTAGTATATAGACAGGCTAGGGTAGTATATGGAGAGGCTGGGGTAGTATATGGACAGACTAGGGTAGTATATGGACAGGCTAGGGTGGTATATGGACTCTCCAGTGACATGAGTGATTGATGCAGAGCAGTGACGGATCAACAGCGGCAGGGTGCCCTGGGTGGCAGTGCGCCCTAGGCGGCTGCCTACTCCGCCTAGTGGTAGAGCCGGCCCTGCTTATGTAACAGTCGATATTTTTTGCTAGAAAATCACTTAGAACCCTCAAACATTCTGTATTTTATTAAACCAGAGGCCCTAGAGAATAAATTGGTGGGTTTTGCAATTTTTTATGTCACACGGTATTTGCGTAGCATTTTTTTTTCAAAAGCAATTTTTGGGGGGAAAACACACACTTTTGTGGCTTTTACTACAAAAAAAATACATTACTTAATTTTTGGTAAAATATAAAAGATGATGTTACTCTGAGTAAATAGATACCAAACACGTCACGCTTTTACAACTGCGCACACCACAGCGGTGACAAACGATGTGAATTTTACTATCCGTAGGCAAAGCTTTAAAAGTCTTTACAGGTCACCCCTTTAGATGTACAGAGGAGGTCAGGTGTTGGAATTACTGCCCGTGGTCTGACGTTCACGGCGATACCTCACATGCGTCTGAGAGTGTGCGGGACCAACGCTGTTTGCGTGTGCGAGGAACCAACTCGGGAATTTGCCTTTGCACGCAATCACAGGGAGGCGGGAGCACTTTACGCTCTTTTTTTTTTACTACTTTTTTTTTTTGTTTATAATGTTGCTTAAATTTCTTTTTTTATCACTTTTATTGCTGTCAGGAGAAGTGATAAGAATAGTCATGTGACAGCAGGGGCGGACTGACCATAAGGGCTCTCGGGCACTGCCCGAGGGCCCTTGGTCGGTAGGGGGCCCCATGAGAGGCTCCTGGTACTTCAGTCCCAAGGAATCTGAGCTGATTCTGGAGCCCAGTGCCAGACCAAGTTCCAGCACTGAGCTCCGGTACCTGGCCTGACAGGGACACACTAGCGTGGGCACTCAGGACACTTTTCCCACATCTGTAGGGGCGAATGCATGTAATGTGGGCGCAGTGCAATAAGTAGGTGGTGTTTTGTTTGACTTGAGTGTGAACAGGGACATGGGGGGGCCCCATGGGTTGTCAGTCCGCCCCTGTGTGACAGGCATGGGTCAGGACACGGGGGTGGGCTGCCCTGGGGGCGGTGGTATCATGTGATATTGCGGCGGACATGTCAGACATTGTTGACTCTTTTTTGGGACCAATGACATTTATACAGCGATCAGAAATGTAAATATCCACTGATTACTGCATAAATGTCATTAGCAGTGAGTGAGATAACCTGCAGGGGGCAGTGAAGGGGTTAACTGTGTTCCCTAGGCGTGTTCTAACTGTGAGGGGGCGGGGCTGCCATGGGCACCAGAGATCTAACGGATCCCAGTGACAGGAATCAGTAGATCTCTTACATGCCGCCTGACAGAGCGGGGAACCGCCGTGTTTACATCGGCGGTTCCCCGTTCTTCCTCTCTGCCAGGCCATCGCGGCTCGCCGGTGGAGATCGGGTACGCTTGAGCCACGGCCACACTCCTGCAGGCACGAGAGCGCCCCCGCCCGCTACAGTGCATGCCCGAGCCGCCGTTCGTAGACGGCGATTTGCCGGACGATGCCGCCCTGCAGCAGTAAAAGTACGCGAGCCGGTCAGGAACCGGTTAAAAATTATGATTTAAATCAAATCCACCCTAAAAGATTGTACAGTCATCTTATACTGTTACTGCTCATCATTACAGATATATTAGTGACCTTATACCATCAGGCACACATTATGAACATTTATGAACATTTCTAGAAAAATATTATTTCTGCTCTACGGTGACACTTGCTGGTTAAGAGAGGTAGTGACCAATCAAATAACGGGATTACCAGGAAGGTAGATTATTATCTACCTCAACCAATGGAAAAGAAGTCCCACCTTCTGGGTTAGGTTTATGACATTTTTTACGAGTTCATTGCTCAAAGTGGTATTTAAGAGCAAAGGAGAAGGCCACTTCTATGGGCGTAGAGTGGATGTGTCTGGGGAGCACCTTGGGCGCTAAATTGAGCACAGCACATGGATCCTTTATGCCTTATACACTTTCACCATTGGTGACATTAAGCAACCAGACACCCTACAATGACTTTTTCCGTTTCCACGGCACACCTAGACCGTTGGTCATTCCAAACAACTCACCTTGATATGGTGACCCTCTGCCTCACTCTCTGGGACAACCAGCAGTGTGGTTTCTTGTAGGACAGTCCCCTCTCGAGTCTGGCCTTGAGAACGATGAGGAATGTTCTGGTTCAATTTTTAACAAGATTGTTCTCCATTCACTGGCGAAAAAAATCCCCTGAAGAAGACCACAACTGTATTGGGTTGAAACGCGTTGGGGAACTATCGGTGGCTGGATTCTTGCATTTTTTAGTACATCCACCCCTTTATAGTGATGTTACGTTGATGGACTATGTTTAGAGTTGAGCGAACCCGGACTGTAAAGTTCGGGTCCGTACCGAACTTTGGGGTGTCCGGGACCCGGACCCGAACCCGGACTTTTCAAAAAAAGTAATTGTAATGAATATTCTTAAAAATGCTGTAAAAAAGCCCAGGGAGGTCCTAGAGGTCTGCAAAAGGAAGGAAAATGGGCGTAAGGGTGGGACAAGTGACCTACAAAGAAATGGGGACAGGGAAATAACTTTAAATATTTTTTAAAAAATATAAACATAAAAAAAGCAAAAATGGAGGTGAATGTGGACCACCTTCAAACTGGGTCTGAAAAGTATTAATTAACAGTAGAGGCCATAGAACTGTTCTAAAATCATCTTCAACTGTGTCAAAAATATATATAAAAAAATATATATAATATCACTGTTCTTCAAACATCTGCAAACTGTGTGTAAAGAGCGGAACCATATGCCTGTTCTTCTCTATGCTGTAGTTTCACACACAGATTCCAGATGTTTGAAGAACAGGTGTATGGTTCCTCCCCAGTTTTAGGTAAAGTGTTCTAAACTATTTCCAGATGTGTGAAGAACAGATGTGCACTTATTAGCGGCTATAATAAAAGTGACACAGACTAAACAGATGTCTGAAGAACAGATGTTCTGTTTGCAGAAGAGATGTGCACTTATTCCCAGTTTCATTTAAAGTGACACACACATTTTGCAGAACAGTGATATGGGTTCTCCCGGCTTATTTATACTTTTTTTGACACAGTTTGAAGATGATTTTAGAACATTTCTATGGCCTCTACCGTTAATTAATACTTTTCAGACCCATTTTGAAGATGATCTCCATTTTTGCTTTTTTTATGTTTTTATTTTTTTTTAAATATTTAAAGTTATTTGCCTGTCCCCATTTCTTTGTAGGGCACTTGTCCCACCCTTACCCCCATTTCTTTCCTTTTGCAGACCTCTAGGACCTTCCAGGACTATTTTACAGCCATTTTTGTGCCTAAAAGTCCGTGTCCCCATTGATTTCAATGGGGTTCGGGGTCCGGGACAAAGTTCGGGTTCTGTCCGAACCCGAACCCACACTTTGTCCCGAAGTTCGGCCGAACCAGCAGAACCCGGACTTCTAGACGTTCGCTCATCTCTACTCTTTACCCCAATCGAGGGGGGCTGTGTCCTGAGGGACACGATCGATCCGCGATCGCCGTGCTGCGGGCCCCAAGGTGCCCGCAGTAGCGGCGAGAAGTGGCAGACTTCATATGACATCCGCCCGGATCGACGGAGGTTCCCTGCCGACGTCATTTTACAATGACTCGGTAGGGAAGTGGTTAAATTAATGATATTCTC
>BLSH010513976.1:727530-746931 GCA_018402905.1 Glandirana rugosa | reverse complement strand
TAAACTACCCGCGACCACTTCGACATAAACTACCCGTGACCACTCCGACGTAAACTAACCACGACTAGTCCTACGTAGACTAACTGCGACTAGTCCGACCCGTCCCTTTTCCCTCACCTCAGTCCCCACATCGGCCCCCCTCCGTTTTACTCCAAAGCAGATCCCGTCACCAAGAGTTGAGGCCAGGAGTCCTGAGTGGTTGATATCATTTGCTGCTCAGTGATTGCAGTATTCTAGTCTGCATCTCCCCAAGGTAATACTTAAAATCTGGCCTGTTGGTGAGTCCTGAGGACCGGAGTTGAGAACCACTGCCCTAGACGAAACCTCATTTTGCCTCCCCCCGGCTACACCCCTGACTCCACTCCCTTTTCCCTGCCCAGCCTGATCAGCGTCAATCAGATGCATCCTGATCAGCACCAATCAAATGCAGCCTCACCAGTGCCCATCAAATACAGCTTCACCAGCGCCCATCAAATACAGCTTCACCAGCGCCAATCAATACAGCATCACCTGCGCCCATCAAATACAGCTTCACCAGCGCCAATCAATACAGCATCACCAGCACCCATCAAATACAGCTTCAGCAGCGCCAATCAATACAGCCTCACCAGCGCCCTTCAAATACAGCTTCACCAGCGCCAATCAATACAGCCTCACCAGCGCCCTTCAAATACAGCTTCACCAGCGCCAATCAATACAACCTCACCTGTGCCCAACGAATATAGCTTCACCAGCGCCCATCAATACAGCCTCACCTGTGCCGTCAAATACAGCTTCACCGGCGCCAATCAATACAGCCTCACCAGCGCCCATCAAATACAGCTTCACCGGCGCCAATCAATACAGCCTCACCAGTGCCCATCAAATACAGCTT
This sequence comes from Glandirana rugosa, assembly GCA_018402905.1. Taxonomy (NCBI): domain Eukaryota; kingdom Metazoa; phylum Chordata; class Amphibia; order Anura; family Ranidae; genus Glandirana; species Glandirana rugosa. The sequence goes on along the minus strand of BLSH010513976.1, from coordinate 746,057 downwards.
CTCCAGTGCCAATCAATACAGCCTCACCTGTGCCCATCAAATACAGCTTCACCAGCGCCAATCAATACAGCCTCACCTGTGCCCATCAAATACAACTTCACCAGGGCCAATCAATACAGCCTCACTTGTGCCCATCAAATACAGCTTCACCAGCGCCAATCAATACAGACTCACCTGTGCCCATCAAATACAGCTTCACCTGTGACCATCAAATACAGTCTCACGTGGGGGGTGGGGGCAGAGTGAGGTGGGGCATTGGGCAGATCAGTCACTATTTCTATATACATTTGCAAATGGCATGTGATAATACAATCTCATTATCTCAGTCAGACAGTGTCAGTTTTTACATGAATCAATGCAGAGCAGCCAGTGACAGATCAACAGTGGCCAGGTGCCCTAGGCGCAGTGTGCCCTAGGCGGCCGCCTACTCTGCCTAATGGTAGAGCTGGCCCTGTATTCATCTGGCCTTAGCTCAGACATGCATGCAGGAGAGTGTGCTGAGAAAACCCCTCCTCTCCTCTCCTGTCCTCCGCCTCTTGGGATGTATGACTTCATTTTCCTAGGCAAGAAACCAGGAAGTAACTGAAGAAATGTTAAATTGTTTAAAACAAGTAACTATGACTTACTTTCCTATTTACTAATGATGGCAACATAAGGATTAAAAATAATCAATGTTGATTGGGAGAGTAAAGTTCCACTTTAAAGTGGTTGTAACGGCAGAAGGTTATTTTCCCTTTTTTTGTATCTTAACCACTTCAGCCCCAGAAGGTTTACCCCCCTTCATGACCAGGCCATTTTTTGCAATACTGCACTGCATTATTTAACTGACAATTGCGCGGTCGTGCGACGTTGTACCCAAACAAAATTGATGTCCTTTTTTCCCCACAAATAGAGCTTTCTTTTGGTGGTATTTGATCTCCTGCGGTTTTTATTTTTGTGCTATAATCACAAAAAGACCAACAATTTTGAAGAAAATAAAAACAATATCTTTTACTTTCTGCTAAAAAACATATCCAGCAAAAAATCTAACTTACTAATTTAGGCCAATATGTATTCTGCTATATATTTTTGGTAAAAAAAAATCACAATAAGCGTATATTGATTGGTTTGCGCAAAAGTTATGGCATCTACAAATTATGGAATATTTTTATGGAAATTTTATTTTATTTTTTACTAGTAATTGCATTGATCAGAGATTTATAGTGGGACTACGACATTGTGGTGCACAAATCAGACACCAAGTGACACTTTTTTGGGGACCAGTGACACCAATATTATACATAGCAACCTCTGAAGCACACATTTATTTCAAAAGTGCACCTCATTCCCCAGAAAAAAGGTAAGTACAAGTAGATAGTGGACCGATTCAGGGAATGTTTACGGTGCAAATAAAGAGAAGAAAAAAAAAATATCTGACACAATATAAAACCCAAAAATATTTAATGGTACATCATTTAAAAAAATGACAGAACAGATATGACAATGGAGAAAATGTTGACGATGGTAATTAATTGAGATTACATGGATTCTTTTACATTGGTGTATATAAGAGATGTCCCGACATGTTTCGCTGTGGAAGTAGCTTCATCAGGGGACAGATGGTATGACACTAGTAAATAGTACAAACGAGAGCAGTAATTATCATAAAAAAATATTGAATATAGAAAATAAATACATTTGCGTATAGGTCGCAGGGCATTGTAGCAAGGCATGAACAGTGTCCGCATAAGGTCTTACCCAGTGCAGCTTTGATCGGAATTTAAATTGCATCCCATGTAACACGGCCGGCAGATAAAATCAACAGTTAAACCGCAATATCTAAGTGTTGAAATTAACTATAAGAAAAAGACAGGGAAGATATATAATATTCGAATAATAGTAGACAATGATTGGGCTTATAACAACAAGCTCCAAATAAAGTAATGGTTTATGGAAGAGACTTACATTGCAGATTAAAGTATGTAGTAAGGTAAACCTGGAGCCATGGTATCAAATAGGGATATGCATGTATCCCAGCTAGAAAGGAAGAGAAGGGAAAAAAACCCATCACTAAAAATAACAAAAAATAAAAAAACAAAAAAAAAAGGTATTGGGAAAAGTAATACACACGTGTATCTCAATCAAGCAGTGCGGGAGACCGGCATCTGACATAGGCAGACATTTCTTATCGTTTATTTTAACACTTAGATATTGCGGTTTAACTGTTGATTTTATCTGCCGGCCGTGTTACATGGGATGCAATTTAAATTCCGATCAGAGCTGCACTGGGTAAGACCTTATGCGGACACTGTTCATGCCTTGCTACAATGCCCTGCGACCTATATGCAAATGTATTGATTTTGTATATTCAATATTTTTTTTTATGTTAATTACTGCTCTCGTTTGTACTATTTACTAGTGTCATACCATCTGTCCCCTGATGAAGCTACTTCCACAGCGAAACATGTCAGGACATCTCTTATACACACCAATGTAAAAGAATCGATGTAATCCCAATTAATTACCATCGCCGACATTTTCTCCATTGTCATATCTGTTCTGTCATCTTTTTAAATGATGTACCATTAAATATTTTTGGGTTTTATATTGTGTCAAATATTTATTTTTTCTTCTCTTTATTTGCACCGTAAACATTCCCATATTCTGATATGGACCTGAATCGGTCCACTATCTACTTGTAGTGACACCAATATAGTGGTCAGTGCTAAATAATATGTACTGTAACTGTGCTAATCACACTGGCAGGAAAGGGGTTAACATCAGGGGCAATCAAACGGTTATATGTGTTCCTAGGAGTGCTTGCTAACTGTGGGGGAGGTGCTTGTACGGTAAGAAGACAGAAATCCGTGTTCCTGCTTAGCAGAAACACAAGATCTCTGTCTTCTCCTGTCACAGAACGACAATCTGACATGTTTACATAGGCAGACCGCCGTTCTGTCTGCCTCGGGAATGATAGTGGGTCCCGGCGGACATTGGGACCCGATCGCACGCCCAAGACCAGGAAGAGGGAAATCACGTACAGGTGAGTGCTGCACAGCAGAAAGTGTAACCTTACAAACCATCTCTGGTACAAGAAATGTGCTTATTTTTCTAAATGTTCTTTCTTTTTTCCCCTATGTTGCAAACAATAAAAAACCCAGTGGTAGAGTTGAGAGAACACTTGGATGTTCGGGTTCGGCTGAACTTCGCGGAAACGTTCGGGTTCGGTACCGAACGTTATCAGAACTTTACCCCGGACCCCGAACCCCATTAAAGTCAATGGGGACCCGAACTTTTCGGCACAAAAATGACTGTAAAAAAGTCCTGGAAAGTGCTAGAGGGCTGCAAAAGGAAGAAAAATGGGAGATGTTATTAGATCTGCAATTTGTTCCTCAAAGCAGTAGTAATCTCTACCTAGTCCAGTATCAGATCGTTCTGTAATCAGATCTTTCTGTAATGCAGGATGAGATGTTATAGATCTACAATCTGTCCCTCATAGCAGTAGTAGTAATCTCTACCTAGTTATTATCACTGCAATCTGTCCCTCACAATCTGTCCCTCACAGCGCCGGCAGCATCCTCTCCCTACACTAACCTGAGAGCATGTGACATGCAGCACTGTGACTCCAGCCTCATATAGAGGCTGGGTCACATGATGCACTGGCCAATCACAGCCATGCCATTAGTAGGCATGGCTGTGATGGCTTCTAGGGAAAACCAGTGAAACGCTTATTGATTGGCTGCCCTGCAGCTATTCAACATGCGTGATAAAATACCAGAACCCAGAACCCGAACCCGAACGTTTTTCTCAAATGTTCGGGTTCGGTACACGGACACCCGAAAGTTCGGTACGGACCCAAACTTTACAGTTAGGGTTCGCTCAACTCTACCCAGTGGTAATTAAATACCACCAAAAGAAAGCTCTGTTTGTGTGAATAAAAGATAAAAAATGTTGTTTGGGTACAGTGTAGCATGTAAATATTAACCGCGCTCCTTACTCTAATCACTCAGGTAAAATAACCACATTTGCATCAATTATGTGCATGAATATACCAAACAGTGATTATACTCTGGAAGTGCTTATTATAAACATACAATGAGGTACAATATAATCTGAAAGTGCTTGTAATAAACATAAGGCGCAATAATAAAGTGCATTGGATGTTACTGGCCACTAGGGGTCAGAAACTCCAGACATGATGACTAAAAACAAAAAAGAAGTAGTGAAAATTACATCTATGAAGTCCAACTGCAGCAAACGAGCGGAAGTGACGTTCGGTTGTCACTTTGGGCAACGTGACAACCGAACGTCACTTCCGCTCGTTTGCTGCACAGGAGGAACGCTGCGTCCTTCCCCTGTTTTTCTATGTCTGGAGTTTCTGCCCGCTGCACTCTGCAGCCGTATGGCCATGGGTCGGGAGGACTCGATGTCCACCAGCTACTCGCAATTGCCTGTCAGAGAAAAAGAACGAGGAACTGCCAAAGTAAACATGGCGGTTCCCCGTTCTGACAGGCGGCGTGTCAGAGATCTACTGATCCCTCTCATTAGGATCAGTTAGATCTCTTATGCCCCTGGCAGCCCAGCCCCCTCACAGTTAGAACACGCCTAGGGAACACAGTTAACCCCTAGAGCGCCCCCTGCAGGTTAACCCCTTCACTGTAATACTTTATACAGTAATCAGTGGACATTTAAATTTCTGATCGCTGTATAAATGTCATTGGTCTCAAAAAAGTGTCAAAAATGTCTGACATATCCGCTGCAATATCGCAGTCCCGATAAAAATCGCCGCCATTATCAGTAAAAAAAATAGTAAAAATGGCAGAAATGAACTCTCATGGTTTGAAAACGCGGCAACTTTTGCCCAAACCAATCAATGAACGCCGATCATGATGAGGAAGAGTATACATCGACCAAAACGATGAATAAATTCGTTTTTTTATATATATATATATAGGATATGTATTTTAGCAAAAAGTAAGAAATATTGTTTTTTTTCAAAATTGTCGCTCTTTTTTTTTTTTTATAGCAGCGATCAGAAATGACGCAGAGGGGATCAAATGCCACCAAAAGAAAGCTCTATTTGTAGGAAAAAAAGGGCGTCAATTTCATTAGGGTACAATGTCGCACGACTGCGCAATTGTCAGTTAAAGTGATGCAGTGTCGAATCGCAAAAAGTGCTCTGCTCTTAATGTGGGAAATCCTTCCGGTCCTTAAGCAAAAAAGTGGTTAAGCAAAAAGAAAAATGATAATCCAGTTCAGCAGCCTGGGCGCAGTGGCAGCTTTAGTGTAAGAGGCAGTAGCTTGCAGAAATAGATGGCAGAATGTATTTATCTCAGAGTAACGGTGTGAGAAAGTGGCCATAGCCAAAGAAGGCCTGTTTAGCAGTAAGAACTAACTGTAATGCGTAGCAGTGAAGTGTGGGTTGGCGACCTTCTCACCCAGTTCTCCTACAGAAATGGGGGACGAATGCAGGTGGTCATGCGGCGGGGGGCCCCCTTAAATAGCAATGTGGCTGTAGCGGTCAGAATACATGCATTCTGCATAGCTCAGAACAGTCACACACACGCCTTCCAGTTGACACGTCTCTCCCAATAGCCCCAGATCCTTCCCGGGCTTTTTTTATAATGGCCCTCCCCTTGGCTGGGGCTTGTGGGCTTTGTAGTGGTGACTTCAGCTTTGCTGCATGGAAAGTCCTGCTTCCAGCCTACAACTCCCAGAATGCAGAGTACAAAGCAAAGTGCTGAATGCTGCCATCTTGAGGGTGAATAAAGTTCTGCATTCTCAGTAACAATGCACAGTGTTGCAACTACTCACCTCTAACACCAAAATGGACACTTTTTAGCATAATAGACCTTCTTTGCACCAGGATTTCCAAAGTTTGTAAGCAAACTCCTTATCATATATCTTGTAGCTTAAAAAAGACCATTTTGCAAAGTGGATTTATTCTGATCCTCTATATTTCTATATCTATATCCTTGTTGTTAAAGTCCCCCAATAATATACATACTTTTTACTAGTGAAAGGAAATTGTTTTAATTAGAAAGAGGTTTAAAAAAATGAACAAAGAACCCAGGCATCAGCATGGCACTTTGCCCTCACATATATTAATGCTTTATTGAGGGGATACCACCAGTGGCGGCTGGTGTTTTTTTTGGGGGGGGGAGGCGGCAAACAACCACCCCCCCAGGTCTGTTGGCCGGTGGCTGGTGGTCGTGCGGTCCTCTAGCCCTGCATTTACCCCATCTAGGTCACAGATGGGCAGCGCTCCTGCGGGCAATGGGCAGCGGCTTCCATCGCATCTCCTGCTCCTCTGCATTACGGCGGCTTCCGCCGTGCATCTCCACCCTCCTCCTCCCCCTAGGCATAGGTGTGCGCACAGGGTGTGCCAAGTGTGCCTGGGCACACCATAATCACCCTGTGTGGAGCAGATTCCCCCTGTTTAAACTTCTGATATTTCAGCAAAGGCGCCTAACGGGACTCGTAAAAAAATAAATAAAATAAAATTGTGAAAAATAATAAAAAATAAAAATAATAAAAATAAAAACGACTGACACCAAACTCTGCTCTACTGACACCGCCCACTGCTCTACTGACACCGTCCACTGCTCTACTGACACTGTAGGGTTGATTTACTAAAGCTGGAGAGTGCAAAAAGCGGTGCAGCTGTGCATGCTAGCCAATCAGCTTCTAACCTCAGCTTGTTCAATCAAACTTTGACAATAAAACCTTGAAGCTGATTGGTTACTGTGTGGAGCTGCACCAAATTTTGCACTTTCAAGCTTTAGTAAATCAACCCAGGTGTGTCAGTATATATCCACTTCCCGACTGCCGTATGCAAAATGACGGCCGGGAAGTGGCTTAGCTATCCTGACTGGACGTCATATGACGTCCTCAGGATAACAAGCCGCCGCGCGCCCAGGGGGCACTTTATGAAGCACTTTACCATGTGACCAGCCGTGACCAATCACGGCTGGTCACAGTGTAACACAGGAAAGCCGTTTGTCGGTCTGCAGACCTGAGGAGTGGAGAGCCGATCGGCTGCATCCCTGACAGGGAGGGTTTGTGCTGATGATTTATCAGCACAGCCCTCCCTCGGATCGCCACCCTAGACCACCAGGGAGCCTGCCCAGGGACCACCAGGGATGTACCCACCCAGGACCACCAGGGAGCCGACCAGGGACCCGATCTGGACCACCAGGGAGACCCCCCTAGACCACCAGGTAAGAGACATAGTGCCCAATGTGGATGGCACTCAGTGCCACCTTCAGATGCCACCCTAGACCACCAGGTAATGAGCCCCTATCAGTATATATGCCCACCAGTGCCCCTATCAGTGCTTACCAGTGCCCCTATCAATGCATACCAGTGCCACATATCAGTGCCCACCATTGCCACCTACCAGTGCCCACCTATCAGTGCCCATCAGTGCCACCTATCAGTGCCCAGTGCCGCCTATGAGTGCCAATCAGTGCTGTCTATGAGTGCCCATCAGTGCCGCTTAGCAGTGTCCATCAGTGCTGCATATCAGTGCCCGTCAGTGCTGTATATCAGTGCCACCTATCAGTACCCGTCAGTGCTGCTTATCAGTGCTGCCTAACAGTGCTCATCATTGCTGCATATAACTGCCTCATCATCAGTGCCACCTCATCAGTGCCGCCTCATCAGTGCCAATCAGTACTGCCACATCAGTGCCCGTCAGTGTAGCCTCATCAGTGCCCACCAGTGATGGAGAAAATTTACTTATTTACAAAGTTTTGCGACAAAAAAATAGAGACATTTTTTTTTATTTGTAGTGCAAAAAATAAAAACCGCAGGGATGATCAAATACCACCAAAAGAAAGCTCTATTTGTGGGAACAAAATAATAAAAAATCTGTTTGGGTACAGCGTCGCACGACCGCGCAATTGTCATTCAAAGCGCAACAGCACTGAAAGCTGAAAATTGGTCTGGTAGTAAAGTGTTCTAAGTGCATCGTATTGAAGTGGTTATACATATGCATGTGTTTGAGCTTTAGGGTGCACACACTAATGTAATAGTCTGTGCACATCTATGCTCCTAGGCAGGGCCGCTGATAGGGCAGTACAACCAGCCCTGTTGTACTGGGCCCGCCCCCCATCAGCTGCACAGAGGGGCCCGGCCATCATTACAGTTAATTACAGCATGTTAAAAAAAAATGTTTTTTTAAAAACTCTCCGACTCCTACTTGTTTACAGAGGAGTGTCATATAATTTTCCTGGGCCCCATCAGGTCAACAGAGGGGCCCAGGAAGGGAGTGCAGTGGAGGGACTATTTCTTTATTTTCGGGCACATGAACATCATGCTGCCCCACTAGTTTGTTAGTTCCGGCTGGCGGAGTGATACGAAGAAGCTCCGTTCGGCTCTGAGCTGCAGTCCTAAGGAATTATGAAGAAGTGAGTGGATTACAGCGAAGTGCAGAAGGAGAGCGTGGCTGCAATGGATTGGACACAGTGAGTGGGGAATAAAGCATAGAATACTCACTGTGTCCTACTATTTATCTCACAGCAGGTTATCAGCATTAAAAGTATCATCACAGGGAGAACAGTAAGCAGAGGCTCTATCATGGCTCTGTGTCACAGTGTTTTTGGGTGCTGACTTTGTTATGGCTGTGCTGTGTTACAGTCTGTTGTATACAGTACAGCCAACAAAGTCAGCACCCAAAAGCACTGTGACACAGAGCCATGATAGATCCCCTGCTTACTGTGCTCCCTGTGATGATAATCATAATGCTGATGATCATAATACAGTGAGATGATACTTTTACACTTCATTTGGGGGAGCAGTAAATGTGCAGCGGAGCTGCATTTTTACTGCCCCCCAAACCAATCCCCAACTACTTCCCGTCCAGCGAAGTAGCAGTACATTACTGGATTGGAAGGATGATATCTCGGTCATCACTACAGCAATGATCAAGATATCATTTTTTAGCCCCAGCACAAAAGTAAAAGTAATCCTAGTGGGGAAGCCTCTGGATTGCTTTTTCATATTGTTCATCCCTTGTGAAAACAAAAACAAGAAAAAAAAATGTAAGGATACAGTGTAAGATTTTTTTTTATTTGTAATAAAATATAGTTTAAAAGAAATTTAAACTGTCCTCGCTCCTTTGTGCTTATTAATTGCAAACACATGTTGGCTCCGCACACACATATAGCTAAACTGCAACAAACCTGTATTTCGTTTCAAGCCGGGGTCAGGGGCGGAGCCAGGGGTGGGGTCAAGGGCGTGGTTAAAGGGGGCCCTGTCAGGTAGGCTGTACGGGGCCCCATGATTTCTAACAGCGGCCCTGCTCCTAGGTGTCCAATAGGATCGCCTGTCCTTTCAGCCAATCGGGTAATGGGTCTCAGGACCCACTTCCTGATTGGCCAGGAGGAGGATCAGTGTGTCAACAGCGCATGTTCATTCTCTATTGTCACACAACTGGATGGGCTCAGGCCACAGTGCTCTGCGTCCCGAGCCCACCCTTTTTTGAAGCCTATTAGAGCCTCTGCCCCCCCATTTGAATCCATGCGTCCGGCGCCTTGCATGTAGATTATGGGGCTGGACACATGGATAGGGTTGGCGGCACCTGTGCGCCTCTAATGAACGGACTGCCACTCCCTCCCACCATCAGGAGGAGATCCATGTAGAAAGAGGACCCTGCACATCACATGACCAGTCAGCCTAAGGACATCTGGAACTGGTAAGTATTAAAAAAATACAGTTGGGGGAGGGGAGTCTGGGGGTGAGAAGAAGAAGCTTGGAGTTGGGTATTAAACCCTTGCAATGTAATGGAGGAGGGCTGTGTTGTTTATTTCCCTCACTCCCTCTGGAGTTTTACTACAATCTACCCTTTCTTTCAGCTGTACCAGTCCTGGAACCAACAACATCTAAGCCACCAATACAGTCCGCTGATCAGCAGATGGCGCTCTCCTGCAACATCCTCAAATTCCATCCACCGGAGCTGACAGTGGAACGGTATAAGGAAGATGACTTGGAGGGAAGCGATTCCCCTAATGAGGAAAAACAAGACAGTTGTATATCCACATGCCAACCGTGCACTGTACATCTACCTTGTATATATGCATGATTCTGCTCTGCCCGGTAGGGGGCGGGCATGACGCTTGTGCTGTGAATTGATTGCCAACCTGCTGATCAGTGGGTGTCAGTGGACATCCATTGGCTGGCACCCGCTGATCGGCAAGGAGAAAGACAGAATGGATTTTATTTCCCTGCAAAGCACATCCCTTAGCAAAAGCACCTCATAGTAAACACAGGATAAGCACTGACAAAAAAGGGGGGAGGGGGAAGGGAACTTGGTGGGACTTTATATGAAACATATGAATATGTCTCCAGTCTCCATCCCTACTTCAGTTACAAAAGAGAAATATGGTGGGACTTTATATGAGGTATGTGCGGCAATGAAAACGCAGTCGTAAAAAACACAATGTTTATTGCTACATAATTGTATAACATGTAAGAAACGTATTCATAGGTTTGCGTCCAAAATGACAACATGTAACAAAACATAATAATGTATAGAGAACTGGTAACAGCAATAAATAATTCATTGTATAATATATGATACACACCATCCCCACTGTGAAACATGGTGGAGGCAGCATCATGTTGTGGTGATGTCTTTCTTCAGCAGGGACAGGGAAGCCGGTCAGTGTTGATGGGAAGATGGAGGGAGCCAAATACAGGGCAATCTTAGAAGAAAACCTGTTAGTCTGCAAAAGACTTGAGACCGGGGCGGAGGTTCACCTTCCAGAAGGACAACGACCCTAAACATCCAGCCAGAGCTACAATGGAATGGTTTAAGGCAAAGCATATTCATGTGTTAGAATGGCCCAGTCACAGTCCAGACCTAAATCCAATTGAGAATCTGTGGCAAGATGTGAAAATTGCTGTTCACAGATGCTCCCCATCCAATCTGACAGAGCCTGAGATATTTTGCAAACAAGAATGGGCAACAGCAATAAATAATTAATTGTATAATATATGACCACTGCATCAAGATAATATATTGTAGGGTAAATATAAAATAGTCATCCCAGATGACACAGACCACCTCAGAAACAGTATAAAGATAAAATCTGTATACAGAAAACTGGTTGAACCATCCAATGAAGATGAGATGCATCCAAAAAGCCCTACGCACGGTTTGTGGATTTAATCCACTCTTCAGGGGCAAATGCATTAAGTATCTGTGATAAAACACAAATATATAAAAATGGAAATATTATATAAAGCATTCTAGCCAGAATGCCTGGCAAAATGAATACAGAGCAGGAGGAGGAGAGAGCTTATCTCCCTTGAGTGCTTACATATGGACTAAAGATGAGGTGGCAAAATCGCAGCAGAAATGCCATAGGCGTCTGTCATGGGAGCCAAACTGACCGGCCGGGCAAGGAAAGCATTCATCAGAGAAGCAGCCAAGAGGCCCATGGTAACTCTGGAGGAGCTGCAGAGATCCACAGCTCAGGTGGGAGAATCTGTCCACAGGACAACTATTAGTCGTGCCCTCCACAAATCTGACCTTTATGGAAGAGTGGCAAGAAGAAAGTCATTGGTGAAAGAAAACCATAAGAAGTCCCATTTGCAGTTTGTGAGAAGCCATGTGGGGGACACAGCAAATGTGGAAGAAGGTGCTCTGCTCAGATGAGACCAAAATTGAACTTTTTGGCCTAAAAGTAAAACGCTATGGGGGTGATTTACTAAAGCTGGAGAGGGCAAAATCTGGTGCAGCTGTGCATGCCAGCCAATCAGCTTCTAACCTCAGATTGTTCAATTACGCTTTGACAACAAAACCTGAAAGCTGATCCAGATTTTGCACTCTCCAGCTTTAGTAAATCAACCCCTATGTGTGGCGGAAAACTAACATTGCACATCACCCTGAACACACCAGCCTCACTGTGAAACATGGTGGTGGCAGCATCATGTTGTGGGGATGCTTTTCTTCAGCAGGGACAGGGAAGCCGGTCAGAGTTGATGGGAAGATGGATGGAGCAAAATACAAGGCAATCTTAGAATAAAACCTGTTAGTCTGCAAAAGAGTTGAGACTTGGCGGAGATTCACCTTCCAGCAGGACAACGACACTAAACATACAGCCAGAGGTACAATGGAATGGTTTAGATCAAAGCATATTCATGTGTTAGAATGGCCCCGTCACAGTCCAGACCTAAATCCAATGGAGAATCTGTGGCAAGACTTGAAAATTGCTGATCACAGACGCTCTCCATCCAATGTGACAGAGCTTGAGATATTTTGCAAAGAAGAATGGGCAGAAAAGTCCTCTCTAGATGGGCAAAGCTGATAGAGACTTCTCCAAAAAGACTTGCAGCTGTAATTGCAGAGAAAGGCGGTTCTACAAAGTATTGACTCAGGTGGGCGCCATACAAATGCCCCCCACACTTTTTACATATTTATTTGTAAAAAATTGAAAACCATTTATCATTTTCCTTCCACTTCACAATTATGAGCCACTAGTGTCACTGGTTCCCACAAAGTGTCAAAAGTGTCAGTTAGTGTCAGACTGTCCGACGAAATATCGCAGTCCTGCTATAAGGCACTGATCGCCGCCATTAGTAGTAAAAAAAAATAAAAAATCCAGTATATATCCCATAGTTTGTAGAAGCTATAACTTTTGCATAAAACCAATCAATATACGCTTATTAGGATTTTGTTTACCAAAAACATGTAGCAGAATACATATTGGCCTAAATGTATGAAGAAATTAGATTTTTTTACATTTGTTTATGTTATATGTTTTATAGCAGAAAGTAAAAACTATTGTTTTTTTCAAAATTGTTGGTCTTTTTCTCTTTATTTTGCAAAAAATAAAAACCGCAGAGGTGATCAAATACCACCAAAAGAAAGCTCTATTTGTGGGGAAAAAATATTACATCAATTTCATTTGCGTTACATGACTGCGCAATTGTCAGTTATAACACCGTGCCGTATCGCAAAAAATACATTTATGTGGCATCTTAGAAGTGGGCTTTCTTGCATGGAACTGTGGTATGTTTTTATGCTGGTATCGTGCTAGATCACAGGCCCCCAGCACCGAGACCTAGCTGTCACTTACGATCATAGGCGTGCGCACAGGGTGTGCCAGGTGTGCCTAGGCACACCCTAATCACCCTGTGCTGCTCAGATTTCCCCTGCAGCTTTGCTGCAGAGAAAGGGACTGGGGAATCTCTGTCCCCAGTCCCTTTCTCTGCCCCAAATGTGAGATATCAGGGGTCTGTGGGGTTCCTAAAAAAATGTAAAAAAAAAAAAAAATCATAATAAATAAAAAAGTATTGTAAAAAATTGTAAAAATTGTAAAAAAGCAATAATAATAAAAATAAAATAAACTATTAACACCAATCTCTGCCCTACTTACGCCGTCTACTGCTCTACTGACACCGTCCACTGCTCTACTGACACCATCCACTGCCCTACTGACACCGTCCACTGCTCTACTGACACCGTCCACTGCTCTACTGACACCATCCACTGCCCTACTGACACCATCCACTGCTCTACTGACACCGTCCACTGCTCTACTGACACCGTCCACTGCTGTGCTGACACCGTCCACTGCCCTACTGACACCATCCACTGCTCTACTGACACCATCCACTGCTCTACTGACACCATCCACTGCCCTATTGACACCGTCTACTGCTCTACTGACACCATCCACTGCTCTACTGACACCGTCCAGTGCCCTACTGATACCATCCACTGCTCTACTGACACCATCCACTGCTCTACTGACACCATTCACTGCCCTACTGACACCGTCCAGTGCCCTACTGACACCGTCCACTGCTCTACTGACACCGTCCACTGCTCTACTGACACCATCCACTGCCCTACTGACACCATCCACTGCTCTACTGACACCGTCCACTGCTCTACTGACACCGTCCACTGCTGTGCTGACACCGTCCACTGCCCTACTGACACCATCCACTGCTCTACTGACACCATCCACTGCTCTACTGACACCATCCACTGCCCTATTGACACCGTCTACTGCTCTACTGACACCATCCACTGCTCTACTGACACCGTCCAGTGCCCTACTGATACCATCCACTGCTCTACTGACACCATCCACTACTCTACTGACACCATCCACTGCTCTACTGACACCGTCCACTGCTCTACTGACACCATCCACTGCCCTACTGACACCGTCTACTGCTCTACTGACACCGTCTACTGCTCTACTGACACCATCCACTGCTCTACTGACACCGTCTACTGCTCTACTGACACCGTCCACTGCCCTACTGATACCATCCACTGCTCTACTGACACCATCCACTACTCTACTGACACCATCCACTGCTCTACTGACACCGTCTACTGCTCTACTGACACCGTCCACTGCTCTACTGACACCGTCCACTGCTCTACTGACACCATCCACTGCCCTACTGACACCGTCTACTGCTCTACTGACACCGTCTACTGCTCTACTGACACCGCCCACTGCCCTACTGATACCATCCACTGCCCTACTGACACCGTCTACTGCTCTACTGACACCATCCACTGCTCTACTGACACCGTCTACTGCTCTACTGACACCGTCTACTGTTCTACTGACACCATCCACTGCTCTACTGACACCGTCTACTGCTGCAGAGAAAGGGACTGGGGAATCTCTGTCCTCAGTCTCTTTCTCTGCCCCAAATGTGAGATATCAGGGGTCTGTGGGGCTCCTAAAAAAATTGTAAAAAAGCAATAATAATAAAATAAAAATAAACTACTAACACCAATCTCTGCCCTACTTACGCCGTCTACTGCTCTACTGACACCGTCCACTGCCCTACTGACACCGTCCACTGCTCTACTGACACCGTCCACTGCCCTACTGACACCGTCCACTGCTCTACTGACACCATCCTCTGCTCTACTGACACCGTCTACTGCTCTACTGACACCATCCACTGCTCTACTGACACCGTCCACTGCTGTACTGACACCATCCACTGCTCTACTGACACCATCCACTGTCCTACTGACACTGTCCACTGCCCTACTGATACCATACACTGCTCTACTGACACCATCCACTGCTCTACTGACACCATACACTGCCCTACTGATACTATCCACTGCTCTACTGACACCATCCACTGCGCTACTGACACCATCCACTGCCCTACTGACACCGTCTACTGCTCTACTGACACCATCCACTGGTCTACTGACACCATCCACTGCTCTACTGACACCGGCCACTGCCCTTCTGATACCATCCACTGCTCTACTGACACCGTCCACTGCTCTACTGACACCATCCACTGCCCTACTGACACCGTCTACTGCTCTACTGACACCGTCTACTGCTCTACTGACACCATCCACTGCTCTACTGACACCGTCTACTGCTCTACTGACACCGTCCACTGCCCTACTGATACCATCCACTGCTCTACTGACACCATCCACTACTCTACTGACACCATCCACTGCTCTACTGACACCGTCCTCTGCTCTACTGACACCATCCACTGCCCTACTGACACCGTCTACTGCTCTACTGACACCGTCCACTGCTCTACTGACACCATCCACTGCTCTACTGACACCGTCCACTGCTCTACTGACACCATCCATTGCCCTACTGACACCATCCACTGCTCTACTGACACCGCCCACTGCCCTACTGACACCATCCATTGCCCTACTGACACCATCCACTGCTCTACTGACACCGCCCACTGCTCTACTGACACCATCCACTGCTCTACTGACACCATCCACTGCTCTACTGACACCGTCTATTGCTGCCATACTGCTATATATATATATATAATATATCTATACATAGATAGATAGATAGATAGATAGATAGATAGATAGATAGATAGATAGATAGATAGATATGGGGTGCACACCCTAATGCAATAGGCTGTACACACCTATGCTTACGATGGAGATTCAGGAGGATCAAATCCAATCGTGATCGTTGTGAGAGCCAATCAAAGTGATTACTGTGAATGGAACCTGCTCCTGTATTGTTTCTCCTCTGCAATGGGGAAACAATATGTTGTAGATGTTTCTCTTTGTTAGAGGAGAAGACTGTAAAAAAAAAAATTATAAAAAAGCCAATAGTAAGATCAGGACTTGATCTAGGTTAGTGACAGTGTAGCATTGGCGTCAGTATCTGCTCACTCCTTTAACTCCTTGAAGCCCACACTAGCATGCCGCAGTGGCAGGCATTGCATTTGATTGTGAGGAGGTTGCATAGCCGCCTCATTCGTTTAAATATGCCACATTCAGTGGTTAGTATTGCCTGAAGAAAGAATCAGGGGATATGATAACCGCCATGGCAGTGATTGGGAGACGGGGAGTCTCCGCCATGGGGAGTGGTTGGGAGACGGTAAAACTGCAGCTCAACCATGAGGTTTTTACCCCCAACCACTCATGTGAACAAGCCCTATTGGTGTCAGTGTGTTTAGGTAGGATAAAAAAGGCAAAATACGCACTGTTGTCTCTGGACCCACAAATAGGAATCTATGAATTTATATTGGTGGGTTCTTTCTAATCATGGTAATGGTAAGAAATGTACAGATAACATTTAAAAATGTTTATTTTTACTATTATTGGCCAGTTTTCCTTTGATAATAAGAAAAAGACACAGGAGATGCCTATTGACATTTATCAGCAAATGCAGGCCAAATTTATCCTGAAAAAACAGGTATAAATCACTGAAATACAGTAAGGAGTCTAAGTATAAAACATTTGTTGGAGGAATGTGTCAAGAGTTCGCCCATCCTTGACGAATTTCGTATGATTTTTAGTTCCATCCGGTGGCCATAATGCGGTATTATACTGATTGAGGTTTAAAAAATTCCGCATTATGGCGACCAGATGGAGCTGATAATCATAAGAAATAAATCTTAGGTGCCTTTCACACATACCTGTCTGTTTTCACAGACTCCGCTTGCTCAGCAGGGATCGATCCGTTGATCCCCACTGAGCCGGCAGATGACAGGACCGTCTCACTGTGTAGAGACGGACCTGTCAGATCCCCGCTCTCCTCTATGGGGAGATCTGATGAAAATGGATCTCCGGATAGCGATGGATGTCAGCGGACATCTCACCGCTGACATCCGTCACTCCATAAAGGTAAATGGAGCGTCCGATCCACATGTGTAAAAGGGGCCTGATAGGACAAAGAATTTGTCAAGGATGGGCAAATGCTTTTTACATTTGTCCAACAATTTGTTTTTTACATAAACCCCCTAGGTAGATGCAAAGAAATGTACAGTTTTACTAACACTTGCGATCGGTTCAAAACGGTGTTAAAACTTTTATCTAAAGCCCAAACTTTTTTTTTTTTAATTTGGATACAGTAGGGAAAAGTAAAACCACTATTAGTTGGGGGCGGGAGGGGGGGGTTCCATCTGTGTCCTAGGCTACCCTTCACTTCCTATCCAGAAAAGCCAAAACCTATGTTTCATTCTGTTTAACATTAACCCTCATGGTGTACATTTTTCCTAAAGTGGTTGTAAACCTCAGACATGAAATATAAACAAAGCATATCCCTCTATAGTGTGTACTTGTCTCACTCCAGTGTCATTTCTGTCTGTTGCCTCCTTCCTCTGCTATCAGCATGAATCACTTCTGACAAGTTTTCCTGACACCAAGAGAAAAAATGGTGACAGGGGAAGGATCATCAGCACACAGCCTATGATTGATAGCCTCAGCTCTGTTCCTGTGTGCTGCGTGAAGGGGGTGTGTCTCTTCCAGGGGCGGAATGACCATAAGGGCACTCAGGCACTGCCCGAGGGCCCTTGGCCAGTAGGGGGCCCCATGAGAGGCTCTTGGTACCTCAGTCCCAAGGAATCTGTGCTGATCCTGGAGCCCAGTGCCAGACCAAGTTCCAGCACTGAGCTCCAGTACCTGGCCTGACAGGGGCACACTAGCATGGGCACTCAGGACACCTTTCCCACATCTGTAGGGGCGAACCCATGTAATGTGGGCGCAGTGCAATAAGTAGGTGGTGTTTTGTTTGGCTTGAGTGTGGACAGGGACATAGAGGGTGCCCATGATCTTCTATTGCCTGGGGGTCCCATGGGTTGTCAGTCTGCCCTTGGTCTCTTCCCTCCAATCAGCTCTCACTGAACACTGCAGAGTGTAACTTCAGCTCCCCGCCCCCTGCTTTCAGACAAGCTGTATAAATTCTGGATTTTGAACAGATGTAGTGATGAGAAAACTGCAGAAACACAGGTACAACTTATGCAGGAGGATTTTTTTCATCTATGTGTAGTAACTTGAGGATAGTCACTTCACTGAGTATATGGAAGGGCTTACAGCCACTTTAGGCTATTTCAAAGTTCTTTACCTGGAGATCCTGCCAGTAACAGCACTTCCTGCAGGCTGACAGCAATGAGCCACTGCCTCACAATTGGAAGAAGTGTTGCCAGCCTGCTGTGTGTACTTCTTCAATTCAGGATTATAAAGGCCTCATACACATGGGCGTATGTAAAAAAATAAGCAAACTGTCGGGCCCCACGTGAGGGAAAAATCTGCCTTTTTT
>BLSH010513976.1:663461-686896 GCA_018402905.1 Glandirana rugosa | reverse complement strand
AAGAGGGTAAAAGGCAGAACGGCCGACAATAGTATGATGGTTACTTTGGTCGGGACGGAGGTCAATCCCGATTCCTCAACATTTTCAGGTGTCAAGTACCATCTCCCGAGGTCCATCACCGCCCCAAGTTTACGGTACCGCCGAACCCTCCGGGCCGTCATAGACGAGATTGTCCGCCGACAGGTTCCTGGGGTAGCAAGGTACTGGACATGAAGTCCAGAATGGGGACTGTTAGACCTCCTCAAGGTGCGGGGCCGTACATTATATGGGTCAAGAATTTACGCAGAGATATCGTATACAAGACAATCACGGCACCCCCTGAAGTACAGGTCATGGAACGATGGGGTCCTTGGACAGCCGCCTGTTAGAGCAGATACTGCCGGGCCTCCCAAGCCGCCATGGCATTTGAACCCCGCCACTACCTGGAGCCCTCTACCATGAACTGTGGACTTTTACAACTCCTTAGCCCTAACTGGAGGCAGGGCTGGTTTCATTGGTAGTATGATAACAGCCGGCAAGACGGAAAATGGGAGAAGGAGAAGGGGGATATGGCTACCTGCTGTACATATATATTGCTTAACCCTTTTCTCTCCCAGGCTCGCAATCAAAAGGCCAGAGTTATACATTTAGACATGGAAATGTTGTGTTTAGTTTCTGCCAGAGTTGAGGTGGAGGAGGAGCGGGTCCCATGTCCGGGGGCGAGGAGTATCTCCCTGGTTTGACGGGAGGTGCACCGCCCCAGGACAGGGACATAAGGCTAATGGGTGATTGACCCAAGCTGGTTACAAATGTTAT
Organism: Glandirana rugosa; assembly: GCA_018402905.1. NCBI lineage: Eukaryota > Metazoa > Chordata > Amphibia > Anura > Ranidae > Glandirana > Glandirana rugosa. Next base: position 686,101 of record BLSH010513976.1, on the reverse strand, counting down.
GGTGTTTCGTTAACATTCACTGTTTATCTATACATGTTGCCTATGTTTCATACATATGGGATGCGGGGAGGGCTGGACTCGTCTCTGTGCGTGTCTACTCCACCCACCGACCCACTTAGACTGGCACTGTATAGGCCACTTTTAGGCAGATACGTGCGCTAAAGCAAGTTTTATTCTTGCCTTTAGAATAGGTATATTGCCCGAACCCGGATTTCCCGGCTACTCGGGCAATATCCCCTCATACTGATAGCTTTTCTTTCCTTCTTCTTGCTCTTTTTTCTGTCTCTTGATAACTCCATTCTCTTCACCTTCCCACTTCCTTTCCCTTTTTACATCCCCTCCCTTTTCCTTCCCCCCCCCCTCCCAGGTAGCGCGGGGCGGTAATGGACAGCATCAAGGTGATTTCCCTAAACGCGAGGGGCCTGAACACCCCTGAGAAACGACGTATTCTCCTGACAGATCTTTAACGGACTAGAGTAGATGTGGCGTTTATCCAGGAAACACATTTCAAACATGATAAACTTCCCATCCTTACTAACCGATACTACCCACAGGTATACCACGCTACCAACCCAGAGGCTAAATCTAAAGGGGTCTCCATTCTGATCTCTAGTAAACTCCCGTGGTCCTGCGAAGACATCTGCAGGGATCCCCTGGGACGCTTTCTTTTCCTAAGAGGGAAAATAGGGGAAGACAGAGTGACGTTAGCCAATATTTACGCCCCAAATACCCAACAAGATACATTCCTCACATCTAAATTACGACTACTCACGGACTTCCAAGAGGGCCATTTGATTTTGGGAGGCGATTTCAATGTTCCCCTGATCCCTTCAATGGACACGTCCACCGGCAAATCCTCGGTGGCCCTCCGGGTTCAGAGAAACATTGCAAAGTCCCTTCATAGATCACAACTAGTGGACGTGTGGAGACTACAACATTCAGGCGCAAGAGATTACTCGTATTCCCCCCCCCCCCCCCAAAATCTATTCCAGAATAGATTATTTCTTGATCCCTCACGGCCAACTACATGCAGTACGGGCTACAACCATAGATCAGATTACGTGGTCAGACCACGCAGCGATCACCATGACATATGCCCTCTCGGACGCTTCCTATTCTAGACCCCGCTTTTGGCGTCTTAATGACAGCCTTCTTCAGACGCCCGAGGTGCTGCAGGAGGTACAAATGGAATTAAGCCACTATTTTCGTACCAACGATTACGAAGGCTGCGACCCCAGACTCTTTTGGGAAGCCCACAAGGCAGTTATTAGAGGGGTTCTTATCAAGCATGGATCCCGTATTAAAAAAGAGCGGAACAAGCAATTAACTTCGCTTTTAGGTAAATTACACCAATTAGAAGCAAAACACAAACACGCCTCGACCCCTACACTAGACGCAGAGATCATGCTTCTCTGCAAACAAATTGCAGATCTAATGCACTATAAGGCCAAAGCGGCCTTACAGTCCTGCCAAAAGATAGGATACAAATTTGGAGACAAATGCGGAAAAACTCTGGCAAACCTAGTTCGAGAACGCAAATCTTCCTCCTATATCCCCTGTATCACCGACTCGACTGGATCTAAGAATATGCTACCGAAACAGATCTCACAATCATTTCGAGACTTCTACTCGAAACTGTATAACCTGCCGAACCGTAACCCCTCCCAGATAGACATTGACAACTACATTGCAAACTCTCTTCTCCCCTCACTACCTGAAAACGCCCGAGTAGAACTAGATCGACCGTTCACCCTGGAAGAGTTGCAGGGAGCCGTAGCGGCTACCAAAAGAGGGAAAGCCCCAGGACCAGACGGCTTTACTTTATCATACTATCAGACCCTCCTACCAACTCTTGGCCCCCAAATGATTAAGATGTTTAATGCAATAAGAGAGGACAACCCCTTCCGTCAGGAATCTCTGGCCCACATCACGGTTATCCCTAAAGAAGGCAAGGACCCCACGCGATGCGGTAGTTACAGACCCATTTCACTTTTAAATATTGACCTCAAACTGTTCACGAAAATTGTAGCACTAAGACTGGCACACCATCTGCAATCCCTGATACACTTAGATCAGGTGGGCTTTATTCCGACGAGAGAAGCAAGAGACAGCACGACCAAAGTTCTTAATCTAGTACATATAGCCACAAAGACCGGAACACCCTGCGTCTTCCTCAGCACTGACGCTGAGAAAGCGTTTGATAGGGTGAACTGGAGGTTTATGCTTTCGGTACTCCGCCACATAGGCCTGGGGGACACGATGTTGGGATGGATAGCGGGCATCTACTCGGGCCCTACGGCTCAGGTCAAAGCCAACGGAATATTATCAGAACCGTTTCCCATAGTAAACGGTACGCGACAAGGATGCCCGCTGTCCCCCCTCCTCTTTGCCCTCTCGTTGGAACCCTTTCTGTGTAGAATCAGGCGGAACCCCGACATCCAGGGCCTTAGCATTGAGGACAGTCATTATAAGATCTCTGCTTACGCGGATGACCTTCTGTTTACATTGATGAACCCCAGCATGTCCCTTCCGAACCTCATGCGAGAATTCACCACATATGGACATTTGGCGAACTTAAAAATTAATTTTGATAAATCGGAGGCGATGGGAGTCGCCTTACCAACTGACCTCCTGCACACCCTGCAACACAATTTCCGTTTCAAATGGTCCTCCACAGCATTGAAATATCTAGGCACTTATATCCCAGCAAACCCAACCCGAGTGTTCGAGTTAAACTTTCCACCTTTAGCAGCCAAGACCCGCACACTGCTCGAACAGTGGCATAAAGGACTCCACTCTTGGTGTGGGAGATGTAATCTTCTGAAAATGGTAATATTACAAAAGTTTTTATTCCTGTTCCAAGCCCTTCCAATTAAGATACCGCCAACATACCTTAGACAGGTGCAATCAATGTTCCTCCGATTCATTTGGGCCTATAAAAAACCTTTCATTTCTCAATCACATATGACCCTACCAAAGCAGTATGGGGGACTTGCAGTACCGAACCTCAAACATTACTACTTGGCAGCACACATAGGCCGACTAATCGACTGGAGACGTCACAGTGAGCGGAAATTATGGGTGCAATTAGAAAAGAAACAAACACATATACCATTGCAGAATGCTCTCTGGTACTTTGAGGCACTACCTGCGGACTTGCAGTCTCACCCCACTATTGGCATTACTTTACGTCTTGGATCTAGTGAACTGGGGCGGACCGCTTTCACGACATCTGACTCCTCTATATACCCTATTCTGGGGAATCCACACTTTCCGATGGGTTTGGAATCTCGGGATTACGGTCACCTCGGGGAAACAGGCAGAGACAAGGCGACAGACTTTGTAACAGAGGGCCAGTGGGCATCGATTACGTCTCTGATGGCAATGGAAGGCCCATTTCACCTCACTTTCTGGCCTGCTCTACGCTTACATCATTTCCTGCATTCACTGCCTGACCCCAATAAGTTCAACCGACCTCTGACGACTTTTGAGGAATACTACATAGGTACAGATGACTTACCTCAAGTCCTATCTAAATCTTATGCCCTGCTAAATACCCCAATAGAACAGCCACATCTGTCATGCCTGACCAAGTGGGAAAGGGACCTTGACTGTACCTTCACAGCAGCACAAACACAAAACATTATACGGTTCACGTTAAAATCATCCATCTCCACAAAGACTCAAGAAGCAAATTTCAAAATCCTCACCAGATGGTACTACACTCCTACTAAGTTACAAGCGTGCTTCCCCACACTACATACAGATGTTGGAGATGCCGAGAAGAAAGAGGCACTTTGCTTCATATATTCTGGTCCTGCCCCCGACTCTACTCCAGACCTATTGGGCGACAGTCCACACCATTGCTCAGAAAATGACGGAATATCAGATCCCCAAAGACCCAGCTTTTTTCCTCCTACATGTCTCTTCGATATCCCCTAAAATCTACAGTAAATCTATTTTACGCCATTTACTCAACGCAGCTAAAGCTTGTATCTCCCTCAATTGGAAAAAAACTAACCCACCCACCATTTCCGGCTGGTTCCGTAAAGTAGAACACATAAAAGGGAACGATATAATAAGACCTGGAGGTTCTGGAACACATTTGTGCTGTCAGATGAAGGAAAAGTCCTGCTCACCGATGTGCCTCCCTGAATCGACAGGATGCTTCGGTGCACTTGCGTTTGCGCCTCTCAGGTTGCCCATGGTTGCCGCCTCGCGAAACCTCCCCTTCCCACCCCCCCTCCCCTCTTAAACCCTGTCCCCCCCTTCCTATCCCTTCTTATTTCTGCCCCCACCTTCTTTCCCGTCCTTCTTTTCTCTTATCTTTTAGTTTCTCTTTTCATAGTCTCCGCCTGTTTTATTATGTTTTCTATGAAAAATAGAAGCCCTGGACCGGGCCGCCAGATTAGCGACAACATATGTATTTATGATCGGAAGCACTATTGGCCAGCTGCAGACTAATACTAACTGTAGTACGAAGTGCAACAAATATATATGAAGATGTTGTCTGTTGGCTGACTGCTTCTAGGATAAATATCCTTTGACTGTATTGTGATGCTGGTTGCCCTTCCCGGGCGTTAATAAAAATTATATTTGAAAAAAAAAAACCCAGAAATGAATTCTCATCATCCGTAAACGCGGCAACTTTTGCGCAAACCAATTAATAAACGCCGATTGTGATTTTTTTTTTGCCAAAAATATAAGGAAGAATGTAAATCGGCCAAAACCGATGAAAAAAATATTTTTTTATTATTTTTTTTTGGATTTGTATTTTAGCAAAAAGTAAGAAATGTGGGTTTTTTTGCAAAATTGTCGCTCTTTTTTTGTTTATAGCGGCAATCAGAAATGACGCAGAGAGGATCAAATACCACCAAAAGAAAGCTCTGTTTGTGGAGAAAAAAAGGATGCAAATTTAGTTTAGGTTCAACCGCGCAATTGTCAGTTAAAGCGACGCAGTGCAAAAAGTGCTCTGGTCCAAATGTGGGAAATCCTTCCGGGGCTGAAGTGGTTAACCTACATGTAAGCCTATAATAAGACTTACCTGTAGGTCCTCTGCAGATCTCCCAAACCTGCACGGTTCAGGAGATATGCATTGTATTTGCTGTGCCGACATCATGTCAGGACATGCGCAGTGAAGAAACGGCCTCTGTGCCGTTTCTTCACTTGGATCGTGCCGTGACTGGTGGCTCCCGCGCGCATGCGCGGGAGTGACGTCACGCGACTCCGGGCAGTCACAGAGCCGGAGATCGTGGCCCCGGAAGGAAGAGGGGCAGAAGATGGACGCTGCCAGCACAGGGGACATCGCAGGGCGTCGCAGGCTTCGTTTGCAGGTAAGTGGCACATAATGGGCTACTATGCTAGGCATAGTAGTCCATTATGCATTTACTTTGCAGGGGAATATAGAGGAAGTAAAACCCATCAGGGTTTACTTGCTCTTTAAAAGCTCATAAGGAGGGAAAAAAGAGAGAATCCACCAGGGCTGCTGGTCCAAGTGTTGAAGCAGACCCTTAAGTTTGCACTGTAGTGTAGAGATTAGGGGGCAGGCGCCTCTAAGTCTAAGTGTAGTATCTCACAACATTTATTAGAAGAATCAATGGTCTACACCAGATATCTATCCTCTCCTCCTATGATAAGCTGACCAGATTTTTAAAATGAAATCTGGGGACATATTATTTTTTTTTTTACTAGTAATTGTGGCAATCAACAACTTATGGTGGGACTGCGATATTGTGGAGGACGAATTGGACACCAAGAGACACTTTTGACACTTTGTGGAAACCAGTGACACTAATACAATGATCAGTTTGAAAAATACGCACTGTCACTGTACTAATGACACCGGATGGGAAGGGGTTATCATCAGGGGTGATCGAAGGGTTAAATGTGTTCTTAACCAGTGTTTTCTCACTGTGGGGGAGGTGCTTTTACTAAGGGAAGGCATAGATTCCTGTCCCTGCTTTGCAGGAACACAGGATCAATGTCTTCCATACTGACAAAACGGTGATCTGCTTTGTTTACACAGGCAGACCGCTGTTCTGCCTCTGTACAGAACGATTGGCGGGTACCGACAGACATCGAGTCCGCCAGACCCACTGATCGGCCCCGATACCTAGAAATGCAGGATCACATATATACATATGATCCTGCACAGTGCAACTACTCTGTAGCAGTAACTCTGCTATGGGGCGGTCAGCAAATGGTTAAGCTTATCAGCATTATAAGACACAGGCAGCAGACACTCTATCACAGTGTGCCACAGGACATGGCTGCTGGGTGCTGATACTTATGAACAATAAGTTAACAAATCAGCACCCAGTAGCCATGGTATGTAACACTGTGACAGTGCACTGCCAGCCATAGCCATGATAGAGAGTCTGCTGCCTGTGAGTTATGATACCATCCAATATGCCAGAGAGACAGACGCAGTGCAATGTAGTCTATTCACAGACACCCCCAAAGCACAATGGTGTTGAGGCCTTGTAAGCATTGGCAGCCCCACGATCGGATCCGCTTCCCCTCTGTTCCTGCTGCTGGAGACTGTCAACTGAGCTTAGCTGCCTCTCTCTGACTGTCACCGCTTCCGCCTGAGCCGCCTTACAGCCTTTCAAGTCTCACTCTCCAGCCCCGGCTACTACTGGGTGGGGAGCGGAGCTAAGCGGAGGAAAATCACTCTGCCGGGGAAGGCAAGGAGAAAGGCAGGCAGGCAGCTGGCCGGGACTTGAGCCAAGGCAGAAGAAAATGCAAGTGGAATGGGCATGCGCCCAAAACTGAAGAAATAGTCCTTCTGCTCTGACCAGCACATGATCATCAGAAAGGGGCAGAAATAATTGAAAAAACACACCCCCTAAGCTAGTAGGAGCAGTGGAGCTGGCGTGTGTAATTCAGAATTTTTTTTTAAATTCTGCACTGACTGTCTTTGAAATTGCCCGGGCCCCTGTTCAAATCCAATCCAGGGACAAAACCGGGGACAGACTTGGTCCAGGGACAGTGTCCTCAATCCGGGGACTGTGCCCGGAAACCGGGGACATCTGGCCACCCTATCCTATGGGAATCTCACAAGCCAGTAATCAGAGGAGCCTGTATTAGTCACGCGACCTTTCTTAACAATTAGAAGCGTTTCCCTCGCCAGCATCTAGAGTCTACATTCAAAACCACTCACACGGCGTTTCAGGCTGATCCCTCCTTGCCAAACCAGCAGGCCCTAGAAAAAGCTAGACTAGAGCTCGACCTCTTTATACCAGAGATGGTGGAAAAAGCCCTAAGGCGCTCCAGGCATAGGTACTACACCAAAGCGAACTTAGCCAATACTTTCCTTGCCCTCTCCCTTAGATGCTTAGATCATACCCCTAAACCAATTCAACTGAAGATAGGCCAAAGTCTACACACCAGCAACCCAACTATGATCCTTCAAGTGTTTCGTAAACATCTTGCCACTCTTTACTCAGAAACAGATTCCTTTAACCAAACCCAGGCCGATTCCTTCTTTTCGAACGTCGCTTTACCCTTTCTCTCTCCTCTCTTCAATGAGGAAGTCTCGAAAAAACCATCTAATTGGAGGAAGTTCTGCTAGCCATTAAGTCTCTAAAATTACATAAATGACCAGGGCCTGACGGGTTCTCAGCCATGTACTATAAAAAAAATTGCAGATCTACTGGCCCCCCATGCTAACTAAAGCATATAATACCATGCTTAAAGGCCCAGCTTTTAACTCTGAAACACTGATGGCGACCATTTCAATGCTTCCTAAGCCCCAGGCGACTCTTCCTGTTTAATTTATTGACCTATATCCCGCCTTAACCCTATTATTGGTTCTCTTCTACATAGGGACCAAGTGGGCTTCATTCCAGCTAGACAGGCAGGAGACAATATCCAACGCACAACCCTCTTGACACATATAGCTCGTACCTGTAATATTTTTATTTTATTTCAGGTACTTATATAGTGTAGTCAATTTACGCGGGGCTTTTACACATACATTGTACATTCACATCAATCCCTACCCTCAAGGAGCTTACAATCTTAGGTCCCTAATTTAGACAGGAGCCAATTAATATCCCCGTATGCCTTTTATCTCTAAATATAAGAAAGGCCTTTGACACTGTGTCTTGTCCTTATCTCCAATTCATACTTAGGTGATGGAAATTCGGTACATATTTTCTCTCTTGGTTCTCAGCTCTTTACACTAACTTTACTGCCTTTTTGCATTACATGGGCTATAGATCTGAATCTTTCCCGATCAAAAGAGGAACACGCCAGGGTTGTCCGCTTTCACCATTCCTGTTTGCTCTAGCTATTGAGCCCCTAGCACATGATTTGCCAAAACCCTAACATACAAGGGCTGGAAATCGGTGGTCACCATTACAAATTGTGTCTATATGCTGATGAGCCCTTGATAAAGTCACGTGACAGTGACGCAACACGTTGGGAGGAGCCGGGTGACGTCACTTCCAGTCGCGGCCGAGACTGGAAGTTTGGGTTACTTCAGCGTTCTGTATGTGATCTCAGATTTATGCTGGATGTCCGAGTTTTTAACTGTAAGTTGCTACATAGTTTTAAATACATTTATCTTTAATACTACACCATAAGGAGTTTCATTGCCTTTTATATATGTGTAGCCGGGTACTCCCTTAGGAGTGGCTGGTAGTTGTGGTCTACAATTGCCCGCTGCCATCAATCACATGATTTCCACACACCCGGAGTCACTGAACAGGCCGGTACTTTATTTTGTGGTTTTATTTAGGGGTTAAACTTGGATAGGGATAAGGGATGACTGTGGGTTGGCCAGAAATTGAACATGAGACCATCTATATACACCTCTGGTATATACACTCCTTTTCCTCCAGCACACTACTTGCTGGCCCTACTCTTCTCCTTTCTCTCTCCTGCACACTACTTGCTGACCGTTACACTGTTGCTTCCCTGGCCTAAAGGAAATTTATCAGTCCTCCATGACACGTCTTCTTCACCGCAGCTAGCACACGGTGAGGCCCTCTTTTACTGCTAGCAGAGCCTCAGAACCACCATTTGTGGGTAAGGATCTCCGGTTCCCTTCCGTGGAACCACGGACCCTCTGTTGTGTAACTCAGTACGTTGGTGCTGGCCGGGCCCTGGGTGAACTATAACTCCGAGCCCATCCATCTTCCAGACCCATTCGGCCTGCCTTACGGTCTAATGGCTCTCCTTCCCCTTGGTTGGCTCCTCCCGATCTCTACAGACTGCACGCTTCCTTCCCAGCCTGTCTCCGCCTTCTCATCCAACTCCCAGGGGTTGCCACTCACCGACTATTTGGTGGATCCTTTAAAGAGTCTCCTTCCATGTAGAACTCAGCTGCTTTCCTGCCTCCTTGTGTCACCCCAGGAGCCGACTCCCGCTCCCTGTTGCACCCAAGCCCCAGGCCTCAGGTTCACCCCCCCCAGACTGGGTGGAATCCTGGGCGAGGCCCGATCCACAGCTCCAGCTACATTTTTTCATCTATTCCACCCGAACTCTCCTGCCACCTGCTGGCAGATTGCTGTATTTAAGAAGGCCTGCCCCCTGCCAAACCAGCCTGTGGATTGATCAGGGCTCCTTGTCATACATTGCCAGCTCAAGGGGTGTTCCTTCCTTCTATCCAGGGTCAGCCCTACCATGGGTCCCAGTGTGTCCATTGGACCCAGGCAGCACTTTGAGAGGGGCAGCAAATTGAACCACGGCCGCCTTTTTTTTCAGCAGTTTTGTGTGTCATGACAACTGCCCCCCAGCCCGCTCCGCCTGCCCCTCATAGATAAGGTGCTGTTGCATGTAAATCTGACTTCCTCATAAATTTCATTTTCATTTTAATTATCATGATATTAAATAATGGATGTGTGGGCCTTTTGGTGGGCGTGATTTTTTTTTTGGAGGGGGGGCAGCATTTCATTCTATGGCCCAGGCAGCACAATGTCTTCAGCCAGCCCTACTTCTATCTCCAGCAACTCCCCTGAGCCACTCGCCTAGCCCAGATCAAAACATTCAGGCCCACACTGACAGTCAGGCCTGACTAGATTTGTCCTCTCCTACCAGAAATCTACAAAAGTAAAGCACCTATACTATGGGGGTGCTACACTCACCCCTCCCCTAAACATCAGCTGGTCCCCAGCTGAAAATTTACAAAAATAGCCCCTGAGCCCAGGAGCACAGGCATTCTAAAATCAGAAAATAGGAGTGGAAAAGGGAACAAACTTGGATGGGGAACTGTACAAATAATTTAAGTACAAAAATACATCAATACCATCTCTGTAAATTATTCACACTGTACAGTATAATACATTCCTAGCTACCAATCCCTGCAGCTAACCGTATGCATGCACAAAATACATTCCTGGACCAAAGCACTTCCCCCGGAAGAGAAGTACTTTGTCCGCATAATTTGTAGTAGCAGTTAATTGGCTTGACTCTCGACAAATGAAGATGACCAGCCGGTCCATCCTTGGAATCCTAAGAGAACAACTAACTATAACTATCTACAAACAAGTCTACAAAGAGGGGGTTATAAACCTGCAGTAGAGCAGCAAAAAAAGTTTTCTTCTTTTTTCACCTGCCTGCCCTGTCAGTGAGGGGTTATGATCCCACTGCAGGAGCAGAAACAAAGAAAGTTTGTAATAGAAGTCTCTCTCTGAAATCTCTGATGGGAGAAGCACCTCCCCGAACAAACAGGACTTCAAGAGGTACTTGAACAGGAACAATTTTACCCCAGCGTCCTTGCAATGAATAGTCTCTTCCACTGGGTCCAGGGTGCAGGCTGCAGGCTTATATGTTCCCAAAAGTCGAAGAATAAGGAATGTAGAGAATTTCCAGGCCCCTCTCCAAGTTTGCTGTCCTGACGAACCACCTGTCTCTAAAGGACAGAAACCCTGGTCTGGGTAGTGAAGGGCCTGTGTAATGGAGATGGTTGAGAGTTTGCTTGAACTCCTGTAAACTGTTGTGGTGTCACGTTAAGTTCCAGAGCATCTTCCCACTCCTCCTCGGAACTGGACTCGGGCGATGACCACTCCGTCAGCCTGTCCAGTGAACCAAATCTAGATAGCAGTCTGGGTGAGTTCAAGTCAATGACTGGGTTCCCGCTGCCCTCTTCCTCCAGCTCACCCAAGCACACTTCCTCTCCTGGCTCCCATTGGCTTAGAATGGAACAAGCAGGGATTGTAGGGGTAGCTGGTTCTTCAGCCACCAGGTCTCCATCCAGACCATGTATCTCAGCCTTCTCCATTGTTCCCTTGTCCCCATCTTCCGCAAGGGAGTCGCTGGGCGAAAACTTTGCTCCGCCATCAGAGGGTGATAGACCTGCTCCAGCCTCTCGGGTCCCTGCCTCTGTAAGACACACACCTCAGAACGCAAGTCCACAGTGAAATACCTTGGATCCTGCCGAACCTCCTGCTGCTTCACTAATGACCGATAGCAGCTTCCACACCGGACCCAATCATCCATAATTGCCATGGGTATCTGGCACTCCAGACATAGCAGGCAGAGGTTCTCCACCCATTCACCACTCCGAGGGTGATTCCCCCACGGGGCTTCAATCGAACCCCAGTATCGACTAGGGTCCACTCCGGCTCTCCCGACAACCCTGCCAGCGAGGACAACAGGTGACCTTCCTCCGCCATCTTCCTTTGTCTCTTGGGGTCTGTTATAGGTTGCAAACGCTGAAGCTCTTTCAGGGCGTGGCGCCGCCCCCATGTTACCAGACGAGCTGGCGCCAAAATTCCTGATAAACAGGCTTGCAGCAAGTCACTTAGCTGTAACCCCTTGTATAAAGGATGAAACTTTACAGGTACGCTGACACTTGTCCAGACTTGCCGACTTTGCTGGTGGTTGCTGGTAGCAACAGTAAATTGTAGTAGCCACAGTTTTGCTGGACAACTCCTCAACACAGTCTCTCCTTGTTCAGCAGAAACACTCATTGGCATACTTTTACTGCAGGCAGGAGTTGGAGCAAATAACTCAGGATGCCCAGCTTTTGCAGAGCGCTGGGCATATTTGTAATCCAGTGGGTAATGTCCGGCCGTAGCATGGCGCAGGACATATTTGTAATCCATGGGGAGGTCGCCCGGCCTGTTTGCCAGAGGTAACGGCACATGGTACAAAGACACTGAATTGCAGGATGATGCAAGTGTCTGCCCCAGCGCCGATTGCAGCGACTGGGCAGGCGAGAGCAGCAATTGGCAACCGTTCCCACCGGTTGCTATGGGCAACGACACACTTGTAAGATTTACTGTTTAGCTGGCAAACACACACGTTTTTTTTCCCCAAAGTTCAGTTCACTTTAGCAATAAAACAATTACAGTTCCTGGCTCGGGCTCGGTTCTGTTTCGGTTGCTAGAGGCAATGACTGGCAGCTATGCAGGTGAATACCGGATGAGCCCCCATATGTAGCCAGGTACTCCTTAAGGAGTGGCTGGTAGTTGTGGTCCACCTGCCCGCTGCCCTCAATCACACGATTTCCACACACCCAGAGTCACTGAACAGGCCGGTTCTTTGTTTTGTTGTTTTATTTAGGGATTAAACTTGGATAGGGATAAGGGATGACTGTGGGATGCCCAGAAATTGAACACGGGACCTTCTATATACACCTCCGGTATATACACTCCTTCTCCTCAAGCACACTACTGGCTGACTGTACTCTTCTCCTTTATCTCTCCAGCACACTACTTGCTGACTGTTACACTGTTGCTTACCTGGTCTGAAAGGAAATTTATCAGACCTCCATGAAACTTCCTCTTCACCATGGCTAGCACATGGTGAGGCCTGCTTTTATTGCTAGCAGAGCCTCAGAACCACCCTTTGTGGGTAAGTCTCCGGTTCCCTTCCGTAGAACCATGGACCCTCTGTTGTGTAACTCAGTACGTTGGTGCTAGCCAGGCCCTGGATGAATTACAACTCCCAGCCCATCCATCTTCCAGACCCATCCGGCCTGCCTTGCGATCTAATGGCTCTCCTTCCTATTGGTTGGCTCCTCCTGACCTCTACAGACTGCACGCTTCCTTCCCAGCCTGTCTCAGCCTTCTCATCCAACTCCCAGGGGTCACCACTCACCGACTATTTGGTGGACCCTTTAAAGAGTCTCCTTCCATGTAGAACTCAGCTGCTCTCCTGCTTCCTTGTGCCACCCAAGGAGCCGACTCCTGCTCCCAGCTGCACCCAAGTCCCAGGCCTCAGGCTCACCCCCCAGACAGGGGGCTCCCCTCCTGGGCGAGGCCCGATCTCCAGCTCCAGCTACATCCTCATCTCTTGCACCCGAACTCTCCTGCCACCTGCTGGCAGATTGCTGTATTTAAGGAGGCCTGCCCCCTGCCAACCCAGCCTGTAGATTGGTCAAGGCTCCTTGTCATAAATCGGGAAGTGACACCTCCTCATCCATCCCCCTTCCAGAACTTTCCAAGCTCAAGGGGGAGGAATCTCCAAGGGGTGTTCCTTCCTTCTATCTCCTATCTCTAGCAACTTTACTATGGGGGCGCTACACATGCGAGTGGATCGTCACCTAATGAAATGACGGAGATTTCCTGGAGATCAGTGGTTAACTCATTGCCTTATATTCTCCTCATTAAGGTGAGTGGCCATTGCACGTATTGGTGGATTTCACTAGAATACTAGACTGCATGTGCAATATAGCATCCCTGGACTTTTCATTTTTGCAGCATTGCCACTTTTAACTGTGCTTTTTTTTCAACACAGTTTGTTGCACTGAACGCTCACGTTTTCTGTATTTTTAAGTCACCTTTCAATATTTGACACTTTAATAGATGTTATATATTTTTTCACTGGATCATTTTATAGATTTTTTGGTGACCATTTATGTGAATTTTTACAGGCAGTCCCCGGGTTACGAACGAGTTAGGGACTGCAGGTTCGTTGTTAAATCAAATTTGTTTGTAATTTGGAACTGTACATTTTTAATTGTAACTTCAACCTGTGCAGTGATGTGGGAAGTTCCGGGCGCTGCTATGTGTGCAGTTGTGTTATTTCGGGCTCTTGTGGCCATGTTGTACAGCACTGTGGGATGTGTCTGGCACTGTAAGATAGCTGCTTGGCGGTATCTGGGACCAGTGTGGAGCGCAAGCGGCTGGCAGTGACGTCATAGCACCTACGTTTGTAAGTAGTAGTAATTCGTAACTTGGATGTTCGTAACTCGGGGACTGCCTGTATACGTTTGTAATATTCGCTTCCAGTTTATTATTATTTTTACCTGTGTATTATTATCATATATGTGAGCGCTTGATTATATGTTATTTATTGATTTAGCGCCTTTCCATTTATTGTTATTTTTATTTATTTGCTGATGATGTCTTACTTTTCATGACATCACCGCTAACCTCCACTCCTAACCTCCTCAAACTCTTAGATGACTTTGGCTGTATCTCAGTACTAAGAGTCAACCCGCATTAGTTCACAGCCCTAAATATTTCCATCCCCCCTACTGAATTGAATCATTTGCAGAGGGTCTTACCCTTCGCTTGGTCCTCCCACACCATCCCATACTTCAGTATTAAACTGACAGCCACCATTTCAGACCTCTTCTCAGCTAACTATCCCCCAATGCTTAAACATCTCACTAACCTTATGTCCAAATGGTCCAATTTACCACTAGCCTGGGCAGGCAGCATAACCGTGACTAAGAAGACCATCCTTCCTAAAATATTGTACCTTTTCCATGTGTTACCCATCCCAGTCCCGAGTTATTTCCTCTGCCTACTGCAATGGCGTGTATCCTCCTACATCTGGGGCTCGACCAAACCCCGCGTACCTCGAAATACCCTAATCCTACCTAAAATGGGAGGTGGCCTCAGCCTTCCTAACTTTTCGCGAGATACTACCACGCTGCCCAATTATCCCAATTACCCAAATATCATGCTGCCACTGAAATACCCCCTCGGTAGCACTAGAGTCAGTCGAATGTGACCCTCTTTCGGTCGTTAACCTTCTCTGGCTCTGTCCCTCCAATTTCCATAATCTACTTAACCCAGTGACCCATCACTCCCTTTCTCTCTGGAATCGCCTCAAGTCCAAACACTCACTCCAATCACCCCATAACCCCAAGCTCTCCTTCCTTCGCAACCCCGCATTCTAACCAGCCTGGTCCTCAACATCCTCATTTAGAATATAGTCATCCACAAATCTCCTTCTAGCTTATAAATTCATGACTCCTTCTGGAATCAAACCATTCCCTACTCTCTTGGAGTCGTATGACATTCCCCCTTCTGAAATTTTTAGATACCTCCAGATTAAGCACTTCCTGACACCTCCCTACAGATTCCTCCACACCCTCAATGGCCCTCTTTGAGCAAGCATGCAAGAGTGACCCCCATAGGCGTGGCCTTACTTTAGTCCTTTATTCTCACCTCCTCAACACCAGCTCCTCTTCCACCCCTTCCTTTGCCTCTAAGTGGGAAAGTGATTTGTATAGGACGTTAGATATTGTAGATTGGAACCACATCTGGCAAGCCACGAAATCCTCCTCACAGAATAATGTGGCGCTTGAGACTAACTACAAAGTTTTAACTCACTGGTACTTGGACCCTGCCAGGATGTCTAAATATGTCCCCCACTACCCCTCTAATTGCTGTATAGGATGTGCAGCCCAGGGATCCTTCCTACATATCTGGTGGACATGCCCAGTAGCACAGACATTCTGGTCTGGCCTATTTAGCATGCTCTCTACCCTATTCAATACGACCCTATCTCCAGCAGATCCATCTATAGCTCAATTAAACCCAATGTTGCCAGACCTAACGCAACGCCAATTTAAACTCCTCCTACAGGTCACAACGGCAGGTAAACAAGCTATCGCCAAGTGGTGGAAGACTCCTCTCCTTTGCATTCTGGTAGTCAAAAATAAGGTCACACAAGCTCTTTGATGAATCTCTTTTACTCCTGTAATTGGTATAATCACCTTGTGGAGTACTGATATGCTCCACTAGGTTCAATCTAGTGACACCTGGGGTTCTCCCTCCTCCCACCCGTTCTTCCTTTTCTTTCTCTTTGTTTCTCACCACTTTCTTGGCCTTGCTCAACTACTTTTTTCTTTCTATACCACGGCCTTCCCCCTATGGATGACCAACTTCCCAGAATTCACTATTACACCCCAGTAGGTTCTCCTATACCAGTGGTTCTCAACCCTGTCCTCAAGTACCCCCAACAGGCCATGTTTGCAAGTTCTCCTTTATCTTGCACAGGTGCTTTAAATGAGAGTCAATGGCTTGGTATTTTGGACAGCTATTTTATCTAAGAGAAAATCCCAAAACATGGCCTGTTGGGGGTACTTGAGGACTGGGTTGAGAACCACTGTCCTATATGAGCACTTATCTAATTAAATTGTGTAAGCTGTACCTGTTTATTATACTGCCTGATGCAATTTAAACACTCCCTACATGCTTCAGATGGCCAGGTTTTGGGTGTTATCTTACGAACATAGGCGTGCGCACAGGGTGTGCCAGATGTGCTTGGGCACACCCTAATCATCCCGTGCGCATTAGCATTATCGCTCTCTATGCTGGCAGGAATATGGGAAAGATCTCCATCTTACCAGCTCTGCCATAAGAAAAATGCTTGTGCACTTCCCTTTCATTGTGCTGGAAGGGAGATTGATCTCCCTGCTGGCGCCATATATATGTAGATACACATGTATGCTTGAGCTTTAGGGTGCACATCCTAATGCAATAGGCTGCGCACACCTATGCTTACGAAACTTGATATGTATCTAAGATCTACATGTACACATAACTCCCTATGTGTTAAATGTGCATGGTTATTGTTGTACTACCTGTTTACTTTTCTATCCATTTAAGGACCACTGTCTGACTGTATCACTTTTTTCCTTACTGATCAACAAAATTCTTACACGAGAGCTTAAAGGTTAACTGAATTGTCTTCCCCTCACGACACAGCTTGTTCCCAGACGGGGTGTCCGAGAGTGTCAGACCATCCTCCTAACCTTAAATTCAGCCCTTGGAATGGATTACATTGTCCACACATGTTTGTTGTTATTGTTCTGCCATTTGTACCCATTCCTACGACTCTACAGTATTTATGTCCTACTGTGTGGTCGACATTGTTCACCCCACATTTTTTCTGTTCTTCCTGAAAACTTCAATAAAAATATTGAACAATAAAATAATCAATGGACTACCGTGCATGCTCTGAAACGCGTTGCGTCATTTCCTCCCAGTGATCCTCTTCTGGCGGGCGCTGAGTGTCTCACTGCGCTCCAAAACTTGCAGACTGCCACCAAGTCCTCCCACCCTGGCCCAGTGGGTCTGATCGCTGTTACAGTCTTTGCTGGCAGCTCCGCAAAATATTTTTCAAAACTCCCACGGCCCACAGTTTGAGAATCACTGCATTAGGTATGCAAAAAGACAATATACTTTTCTCAGCACAGTCATTATAGATCACTCTGCAATGGTAACTAGCTGTTACGTACCTTACGGTGGAGTCTGTCTTGTGCAAGGAACAACCGCTCTTGCGCACCCGATTCAAAGACCCCTGGTAGGGTAGACAGAGGCCCGAGAGTGCGGGATGGCACGAGGGCTGGATGGTCACTGATGATGTAGTGAGGTTCCAGGAAGTCGTGCAGATAGAAGAGTGGTCATGCAGGCAGGGTCGGCAACGGGCAGGCAAAGAGGTACCAAAGGATCAGGCAGGCGGGTGGTCAAGTCCAGGCAAAGGTTCGTTAACGGGCGGGCAGCAGAGGTACAGAGGAGTAGACAAGCGGATGGTCGTGGATAGCCGGGGTCGGTGCAGGTAGCGGACAACAGGTCAAGGCAAGCCGGGTCAAACAGGAAGCAGACGAACACAGGAACAGGTGGCGGGAGCAGTGGCTCACAGGTCACGGATGCTGTAGAACGAGCAGCAGTTCAATGCAGGAGTCCCTGGGTTTAAATAGGCGCCGTTTGGCGCCGTTTTTCGGTGCGTGCGTGCGCACAGGCGCGCACGGGAGCGCGCAAGCGCGCACGGGAGCGCACGCACCACCGCGGAAACGCCCAGAATGCTGGCAACAAGTTATTTTTCCTAACATTGCCCCCCCCCCAAGGGGCAGCCTCCGGATGCCTTACCGGGTGTCATCTCGCTGTAGATTTCTTCTGAAGGCTCGAATCAGTCCAGGGGCATGGATTTTTCTTTCGGGTTCCCATGAGTTTTCTTCCGGGCCGAACCCTTTCCATTTTATTAGATATTGGGTCTCTCCAGCTCTTCGGCGACTTTTTAAAATTGCTTTCATCTCGAACTCCTCCTCTCCGTTGACTAGGATGGGACCTGGTGGTCCTACTTTTCGGCCTGAGAAGGAGTCAGGGACCACAGGTTTTAGTAGAGAGACGTGGAAAACCGGGTGAATCTTCAGGGAAGGTGGGAGATCAAGTTCGAATGTCACCCGGTTAACCTGTCTTTTCACCGGAAAAGGCCCCAGGAACCTCTGGCCCAATTTCTTTGAAGGGCATGCCAGCTTCAAGTTTTTTGTTGACAGCCACACGTGGCTACCGGGTTGAAGCTCCATTTCTCCCCGTCTCTTTTTGTCATAGGCCTCCTTGCTAGCTTCCCGGGACTTGGATAAGGTCTCCCGAAGGAGTCGGCAATTGGAATGGAGGAAGTTGGTGACATCCTGTGCTGCAGGAACGGTACACTCCGGATTCAAGTCGGGCAGGACTGTGGGGTGGTAGCCATAATTGGCCCAAAATGGGGACTGCTGGGTGGCCGAGTGGATGGAATTATTGTAGGCAAACTTGGCCACAGGCAGCAGTGCGACCCAATCGTCCTGAGAGAAGGACGAGAAACACCGTAAATACTGTTCCAGAGTCTGGTTTGTCCTTTCTATTTGTCCGTTCGTCTGTGGGTGGTAAGCTGATGAAAACGCAAGTTCGATTTCTAGCCCAGCACACAGGGCTCTCCAAAATTTAGACGTAAACTGGACCCCCCGATCAGACACAATGTTGTTGGGCACTCCATGCAGTCGGACGACTTCCTTTATGAAAGTACGGGCCGTTTTGGCCGCTGAGGGGGTCCCCTTCATAGGGATGAAATGTGCCATCTTCGTCATCCGGTCTACGATGACAAAGATGGTGGTAAAACCTTCTGACGGGGGAAGCTCCACGATAAAATCTATCGCCAGTTGTGACCACGGGCGTTCAGGTATGGGAAGGGGGTTCAACAGACCCCAGGCTTTAGCTCTATCAGTTTTGCTTCTGGCACAGACGGGACAGGCTCCAACATACTTCCTACAGTGATGGGCTCCACGATAGCAGAAAATCCTTTAATAAATTTTCTATAGAAATTCGCGAAGCCCACAAATCTTTGTACCCCTTTTCGGTCGTTAGGTGCAGGCCATTCCAGGATCGTGGAAACCTTCTGGGGATCCATATGGATGCCAGTTGTGGAAATAATCAGCCCCAAGAAATGCATATTGGGCTGTTCAAAAGAACACTTTTACGCTTTAGCATATAAGCCATGCTGCCGTAGACGCCCAAGAACCTTTGAGATGTGCCTGCGGTGTTCCTCCAAGGAAGTGGAAAAGATCAGGATGTCGTCTAGATATACTATAACAAAGAGATCCAGGAAGTCTCGGAACACATCGTTGACAAAGTGTTCAAAAGTAGCAGGGGCATTACACAGGCCGAAGGGCATCACCAAGTACTTGTAATGCCCAAACCGAGTACGGAATGCGGTTTTCCACTCGCCTCCTTCCCTGATCCGGATAAGATTATATGCCCCCCGCAAGTCGAGCTTAGTAAAGACAGCTGCTGACCCCAGCCGTTGAAAAAGTTCTGGAACCAAGGGTAGCGGGTACCGGTTTTTAATGGTTACCCGGTTGAGCTCCCTGTAATCTATACACGGCCGGAGAGAGTGATCTTTTTTCTCCACGAAGAAGATATCGGCTCCGGCCGGGGACGTAGAAGGTCTAATGAATCCCTTCTTGGTGTTTTCCTCAAGGTAGGATTTAAGAGCTGCCAATTCGGGTTCGGAAAGAGGATAGATCCTCCCAAAAGGCACCTCTGCCCCAGGCAGTAGTTCGATGGGGCAGTCGTAGGGCCTGTGCGGCGGAAGTTTGTCTGCTCCCTTCTTGCTGAACACATCTATAAATGCATGGTAGGCCGGTGGAACAAGGGCCCGAACATCTGGTTCGGTGTCGGCCTCCAGGCTGAAGAGTGCTGGGACAGGCCCGTCTTTAGGACCCAGGCAATGCTGACGGCAATAGGGGGATAAGAAACGGAAGGTTCCCGTGGTCCAGTCTATGCTGGGGTTGTGGGCCTGGAACCAGGGCAGTCCCAGGATGATAGGACAGAGTGGAGAGGCAATAGCATCCAGTCGCAGATGTTCCTTGTGACCATCCAGGGTGCAGGAAAGCAGAGGGGCCGTCTCGCGCGTGACGGTTCCAGATTTGATGTGTGATCCGTCGGCCAGGCCGATCACTAATTTGTGAGCCTTGGGTAGCAGGGGGATGTGGTGTTGTGCCGCAAAATCCAGATCAACGAAACAGCTGCAGGCGCCGGAATCAAGGATTGCCGGCACCGTGATAATCCCTCCGAGAAGCTGCAGAGACAAAAGGATGGTGAGATGGGCACGGGAGTTACTTGGTACATCAGATGCAGTAGATAAGCACTTACCGCGCTTTGCGGGGCATGTCCGAACCATATGACCAGGTTCTCCACAATAGAGGCAAAGACTCAACTGGAACCGACGTTGTCTTTCCTCGCTGGAGAGTGATGGTCGAAGCACCCCAAGTTGCATGGGCTCTGAGGAGTCTGGAGGAGAGGAGGAGGAGGTCGTTGGCCGGAAGGCCGGCGGAGTCGGGTAACTGGGCACCCGAGGGAGCATCCAAGTGGGACGCAGTTGTCCGGAGGACCTCTCAGCGCGCCACTCTCTGATGCGCCGGTCTATGGAAATGGCCAAGGTGACCAGCTCCTCCAGGGTCTTAGGAATTCCCACTCGGGCCAGCTCATCCTTTACGGAATCTGACAGCCCCATGCGAAACTGGAACATGAGTGCCGCACAGCCCCATGCGGTGTCTGAACTCCAGCGCCGGAATTCGGCGGCGTAATCTTCCACAGGGCGGTGGCCCTGCTGGAGGTTGTACAGGGTGGCTTCCGCAGTGGCAGCAAGATGGGGGTCGTCATAAAGCTGCGCCATGGCCAGGAAGAAGGCTGCAGCAGAAGCAACTTTGGGGGCATTCTGCTCCCACAGTCTGAGGGCCCAGGCCTGGGGCTCACCCTGCAACAGGGAGATCACAAATCCGACCTTGGTGCTCTCAAGTGAGAATGTCCGTGCCTGGAGACCCAGATATAGGTCGCAGGCACTCCGGAAGACCGGAAACTTGCGCCGGTCTCCAGAGAATTTTTCCGGCAGTGGGACCTTGGGCTCCGAAGGTAGGGCCACTATGGTACGTGCAGCTGCGGAACTGGAGGTCAGGGCGGTAGATAGTTCCTGCACCCACTCTTCCAACCGGGTGTATCCCTCTTGGAGATTCTTGAGGGCCTGAGTGAGGCCAGCCAGATGGGCGCATAAGTCGTCCATAGCCGAGTGTGTTCCCTGCGCAGACTCAGTCATGGCTGCTCGTTTCTGTTAAGTACCTGACGGTGGAGTCTGTCTTGTGCAGGGAACAACTGCTCTTGCGCACCCGATTCAAGGACCCCTGGTAGTGTAGACAGAGGCCCGAGAGTGCGGGATGGCACGAGGGCTGGATGGTCACTGATGATGTAGTGAGGTTCCAGGAAGTCCTGCAGATAGAAGAGTGGTCGTGCAGGCAGGGTCGGCAACGGGCAGGCAAAGAGGTACCAAATGATCAGGCAGGTGGGTGGTCAAGTCCAGGCAAAGGTTCGTTAACGGGCGGGCAGCAGAGGTACAGAGGAGTAGACAAGCGGATGGTCGTGGATAGCCGGGGTCGGTGCAGGTGGCGGACAACAGGTCAAGGCAAGCCGGGTCAAACAGGAAGCAGACGAACACAGGAACAGGTGGCGGGAGCTGTGGCTCACAGGTCACGGACGCTGTAGAACAAGCAGCAGTTCAATGCAGGAGTCCCTGGGTTTAAATAGGCGCGCGCGCACGCGGGCGCACACGGGAGCAACAAGTTATTTTTCCTAACACTAGCGGTACACAGTGTCCTAGCAGCGTGATGATGTCATCGGTGTGGCTCCACCTTACACATTATGTCCTATACAGGACTTCTTCAGAGGTACCTACAAGCAAGGTGAGGAGCATTTGGGAGGATTTGTAAAATTATTTTAGTGGAAGATTTACCATTTTTTTCTCCACAGATTACATTACATCAGTGTAATTCTTTTTGAAGCTTTATGGACATTTAGGGATTGTTCAGACAGTCGGGGGTCACCTATTTCATCAATTTTATATTTGTGTGATTTTTATCATAATATTACTGTTCATGTGTGTTCAGTTATATGTGGTATCAGTGGTATATGCAGTAGCGGCCCAACCATAGGGGGCGCAGGGGCGGCCCCCCCTTAATCCATGTGACCGGCCCCTAATCTACATGCAGGGCGCCGAACGCATGGAGACCACCAAGTTGTGTGACAACAGCGAATTTTAGACACCTCTTTTTTTACCATTTAGAAGGTGATTTTATTAAAATGTTTAGGAGGGTTTACGAGGAGTGGAACGAACATCCATGGAGACTTCTTCAGGACATA
>BLSH010513976.1:626932-640026 GCA_018402905.1 Glandirana rugosa | reverse complement strand
CTTTCATGCAGCACTCAGGAACAGAGCTAAGGATGTTAATCGCAGGCTGTGTGCTGGAGCTCCCACCCCCCCTCCTGTCACACTGTTGGAGTCAGGAAAACTTGTCATAAGTGACCCCCTGTACAGAACAGGGAAACTAGACAGCAGTGAGAAATGACACTTGGGGGATTGTTTACTAAAACTGCATGGAGCAAAATCTGGAGCAGCTGTGCATAGAAACCAATCAGCTTCCATGTTTTATTGTCAAAGATTAATTAAACAAACTGAAGTTAGAAGCTGATTGGCTACCATGCACAGCTGCACCAATTCTGAATGCACCAGTTTTGGAGAGAGGTAAGTAAACACTACAGGAATATGTGTTTTGTTCAGATTTCATGTCTGAGGATTAGGCCTTGGTTCACACCAGTGTGGCTTTGAAATCACACCACTTCAGCACAATTTCAAAGCCGCAGATCAGTGCGATTTGGACCTCTGATTTCATTGCGGCTTGCAAATTCATTGAACAGAAGTCTATGCAAGTCACAATGAAATCTCAAAAAAAGTAGTGTAGGAACCTTTCTCAAAGTCACTGGGACTTGAGTCACAATGATTTGGACAGTACCATTGCCAGCAATAGGGTGCGACGTCTCATGCGGTTTTGAACTGTCAAATCGCACCAGTGTGATGTGTGAACCAGGGGCTTACAACCACTTTAACTTTGTCTTGTTTTTGTTTTTTATCATTGCAGAAAAGCCCACTACCTCTTGGGGGTTCCTGAAGGCAATTGGTGTTGGTTTTCTTGTTCTCGGTCTATTGCTTGTGGTGGTAGCAGTCTGGATAGTTTGTTTTTATAAAAAAGGTAAGGATGTATCTATTTTCAGTGCTATGATCAGGATCATTTTTAAAACTACAGAAAAATAAATATGCATGATCTTCTAGATCAGTGTTTCTCAACTCCGGTCCTCAGGACCCACCAACAGGCCAGATTTTAAGTATTACCTTGAGGAGATGCAGACTAGAATACTGCAATCACTGAGCAGCAAATGTTATCACCTGTGATGTATTTCAGTTATCCTGCAAACCTGGCCTGTTAGTGGGTCCCGAGGACAGGAGTTGAGAACCACTGTTCTAGATATATTGGTACACCTGCCTTTACACGCACATGAATTTTAATGGCATCCCAGTCTTAGTCCGTAGGGTTCAATATTGTGTTGTTTGCAGCTATAACAGCTTCAACTCTTCTGGGAAGGCTGTCCACAAGGTTTAGGAGTGTCTATGGGAATGTTTGGCCGTTCTTCCAGAAGAGCATTTGCAAGGTCAGACTCTTATGTGGACGAGAAGACCTGGTTCACAGTCTACGCTCTAATTTATCCCAAAGGTGTTCTATCGGGTTGAGGTCAGGACTCTGTGCAGGCCAGTCAAGTTCCTCCACCCGAAACTCGCTCATCCATGTCT
Organism: Glandirana rugosa; assembly: GCA_018402905.1. Classification (NCBI taxonomy): domain Eukaryota; kingdom Metazoa; phylum Chordata; class Amphibia; order Anura; family Ranidae; genus Glandirana; species Glandirana rugosa. Next base: position 638,592 of record BLSH010513976.1, on the reverse strand, counting down.
TTATGGACCTTGCTTTGTGCAGTGGTCCAGATCATTTGGTGAAGGAGGGATTATGGTGTGGGGGGTTGTTTTTCAGGGGTTGGGCTTGGCCCCTTAGTTCCAGTCAAGGGAATGCTTAAGGCATCAGCATACAGAGACATTTTGGACAATTTCATGCTCTAAACTTTGTGGGAACAGTTTGGGGATGGCCCCTTCCTGGTCCAACATGACTGCATACCACTGCACAAAGCAAGGTTCATAAAGACATGGATGAGTGAGTTTGGGGTGGAGGAACTTGACTGGGCTGTACAGAATCCTGAAGCTACTGAAGCTGTTATAGCTGTAAAGGGTGTGCCAACTCAATATTGAACCCTGCGGACTAAGACTGGGATGCCATTAACCACTTAACGCGAACCGCCGTATATAAACGGCGGCTGCTTTAAGTGGAGGTATTGGGATATAGCCTGCAGCTGCAAGCTATATCCTGGTACCGTTTTTTTAGATCGGACAGTAGGCTATCCGGCGATAACAGCCGATCCGGCTCTAGAGCCACTCGGATGTTATCCCAGGGAGCGGAAGGGGACATCCCCCCTCCTCCCGCGGCCTTCCGCCGATCTTCTCTGGCCTCCTGTCCCACCGGGAGACCGGAGCTCTTACGTCCGCCGGCTAGAAGGAGACCTGAAGGAAGCCGGAATCGGCTCCAATCGGGTCTCCTTCGTCAAATTCTGGAAGCAACGTTACAACGTCACTTCCGGTTTACTCGGCGGTTAATAGCGCCAGTTTTAAAAAAATTACAGTATTCAGAATTGTTTTTTGGCGATCTGAATACTGTGAAGTGTAAAGGAGGGATGGGGGGGTCTTTTAGATGTCAGGTCTCCTTCCAGCCGGCGGAAGGCGGCGGGAGGGGAGGGCGTCCTTTCCCGCCCCCTGGGGTAACGACCGAGCGGCTCCCGAGCCGGATCGGTCGTTACCCCTGGATAGCCGAGCGCCAGCTCTAAAAAATGATACCGGGATATAGCCTGCAGGTGCAGGCTATGTCCCGGTACAGCCGCTCAAACCCGACCGCTGCCTATTTACGGCGCTGGTCGGGAAGTGGTTAAGTTGTAGGAAAACCAGTTTTAACCTGTAGAACTTTGCCTTTAATGTTGGTTCTTTGGTTTCTGGTCGGTTGCCTTATCTCTCCAAAGTACAGATCTTCTTCACTACACTGCCCTTAATATACCAGGATACTTTCCTTTTGTTGGGTCTTTTGGATGTCAAAGCTTCTGTCTCAGTTTATGGCTGGACTTGAAGGACACAAGAATGCAATGTTTGCTAAGACCTTCCGGCAGCCGCCTCAAGGCCTTTAATGGGTTCGAAATGCCGGGAGGCAGAGGTGGCATTTCGATCATGTGACAGCTGTGATTGGATGTCACAATGATCACATGATTGAAAGCTCCCGATCACAAGTATGCATCAGTAGTTTCTGTGGCAATTTAGTTACTTTTCTGGGAATCCGCAGTGAACACGCTCTCATCACATTAAATGCTTGACCTATAGATGCTATATCTGGCCTCTCGGTGTTAAAGCTTACCTGCTGAGAGGCTGCATATGTGCATTCGACCAGTGGGAAGTGGTTAAAGAACCTTGCAATGGCCCATACACACAATCCAAAAATCGGAGGAAAAATCCCGCTTTCAAAGTGATCGTACGATAATCGGATCGTTAGTACAAAGCTTTTGAGAGCTGATCATGACAGTTCATTCAATCGGACAAACCCAAAATTTTTTTTCTTACGACACCAGATCGTACGATTTTCGTTTAATCAGTACAGTTGTTGTCTAAAAATACAATACGAATACACTACAGCACATCACATCAATTCCGATTTTTTTATTCTGTCGTAAGAGAATTTCCGTGACTTTAGTGCACTCTTCCGATTCGATCTGAGATTAGCATGCAAAAAAAAAAAAACGGACAATCCACCGTCCGAGTTTCAGAACGTGTGTATGGGGCATACGGTTTTCCGTCACTCCATCTAAATATGGGATGACTATATTACTCTGTGTGGTCTGCTCCTCCGCTCTTTTCAATTTTAACTTGCCTTATGGGCGTGGCCAAGACCGGCATGTGAACAGGAGTGTTTCACAGAGCTCCCGCTGGTTACCCTTCAACGATCCTGTTCCCGGCATAGCAGAGCTGACCTTCGGGCACCAAGAGACCCCTTAAGACATCGTGACACCTTTGCCATCCTCATACTGCGGGTTACTATGATGGTTACACGGAAAAGCAAAGATGAAACACAGCGTGCAGACACTCAACATGGCGCCGGCCGGGCCTCCAGCAGCGCACACCGCGTGTAAAGGAAACCGTGAGTAAGGCATCCAAAGCGCACAAGCCTCTCACAGGAGATCCCCCTAAGGACATGCGCTTCTACACACAGAAGCTTACGAGCTCCCAGGCCCAAGCGGACCCCATAATGGAGGGGGAGAGCTCCGGGGAGGACCGTGAGGCACAGGGGGAGAAAGGGCTGCCTGTGGGGGACATTGAGAGCCAGCCAGCCTCTGAAAATGTCAGTGAGGATGAGGAAACTGTTCAGCCCTCCCTGTCAGAGATCCTGAGAGCAATTCATAAGTGCACTGCCTCAGTTAATAACCTGCAAGAGAACTTTGGTGGGCTAAAAGAAGAAATGAGCCTGATTAGGCAGAATCTACAAAAGATCAGGGAAAGAACAACAGCTGCTGAAAGCAGGATTAGTGATATAGAAGACAAGATACCGCCATTGATCAGAGACACCCAACGCAATTCTATAATGGTTAAATCTATTGACACCCGCGCTGACGATCTCGAAAATCGGATGCGTCGCAATAACGTGCGAATTATTGGTCTCCCTGAAATGGTGGAGGGCAGGGACCCCACAGAATTCGTGGAAAAATGTCTGCCGGAGGTGTTTGGAAAGGATGCCTTTACAGCGCTCTTTGCAGTGGAGCGCGCTCACAGAGTACCTACCAGGCCTCTCCCACCGGGTCACCCTCCCCGCCCGCTGTTAGCCCGACTGTTGCACTATATGCCAGAGAGATCGTTTTGCGCCTTGCCCGGGAGAAACAAAATATACAGTTTAATGGAGCGCGGGTGTCCTTTTACCCTGATTTCTCCTCGGAAGTACAAAAAAGGCGGGCCCGCTTTACTGAAGTGAAGAGAAGGTTGCAGAGATTGCAGGCCTCATGCGCCATGCTATATTCAGCGCGTTCTCAGGATAACTGTCAGGGGCGAGGCCCATTTCTTCGAACATGCGGCGGAGGCCTCGGAGTGGCTGGATGCTAATGAAGGTGCCTTTCGCCAAGAGAGAAGACCTGCAGTGGAGGAGGAATGACCACAACAGACAGTGAACGAGAGTACTGCCTAGGCATAGTTCTGTTAGTAGGTACAGGACTTACCTTGGTTATTGTGCCTTACAGATAACTCTTTTACTAATGCTTGCTGGGAAACAACATATATAGTCCCTATCTTCGGCTGGGAATGTGAGGAGTGACAGCCAGAATCTAAGCACTTATCCGGATGGAGAAAGTTGAAGACAACTTACTGGATTCCAGTGGGTTGGGGAACTGTGGGACCTGTTGTCCACCTGTTGATTGTTTTTTGGTGAATTCTTTTTTTTGTGTGTTCTGACGGCTCACTGATCCACAATGGTTGGACCTCAGCGGAGGGCGGAGGGTTGTCTCCCTCGCCTCCAGCTCAGTCCTGGAACATATCTGGAGGGTCAGAGCTACACGTAGTTAGAGTGCAGTTGCGCTTACTGGTTAACCTAAAGGAAATCTATTTTATTGGAGCATTGCAAAATACAAGTATTGTTCAAGCCAAGCCGATGAGGGGTTGCAATGTACATCTCACGGTATGGTATGACCACCATTGGCAGGATGCCAGGGATGGGACGTCTTGGTCTGTTTATGACAGGACACCACTTAATGCCACTACTGTGATTGGAAAGAGATTTTACCGATGACAACGGTCCCAGTGGTGTCGTGGAATGTCAGAGGACTGAGTGACTCCCTAAAGAGAACTATGGTTTCAACCTCCATACGCAAGTATTTACCTGCCATTTGTTTTTTACAAGAGACGCACCTTACTCCAGACTCAGTGTCCTGTTTGAACTTTAGATGGGTGGGCAAGGCATATCATTCAGTACACACATCCTTTTCCAGGGGGGTGAGTGTACTCATACACACCTCCCTGGATTACCAGGAACTGGATTGTCAGATAGATACGGAGGGACGATACATTTTGTTATTTTGCAGAATATTTGCCCTGAAATGTATTCTTGCCTGTGTATACATACCACCGCCTTACGGGCATCAGGTGTTGAAAATCATTGTAGACTACCAGCTAAGTCATCCCAGGGTACCACTGTTTGTTATAGGGGACTTTAATTGCTACCTAGACTCTCGGCTGGATAAACACCCGCCATTAGTGGGGGGTAGGGGGACAAAACGTACTCCTCTGGGAAAGCTAGTGGAGGAAGTGGGGTGGAGTGACCCTTGGAGAGGCAAACACCCAAGAGAGAAACAGTTCTCCTGCTTCTCGAAGACTCACACCACACTGTCTCCTATAGATTTGTGCCTATGCTCAAGGGAAGCTGAACGATATGTTACTGACATCAAATATGCTAATAGGGGAATATCTGACCACTCACCGCTTATTGTAGCCTTGGAGCTGCGTCCCCCCTCCGGCTTACCGAGGGCCCCCTGGAAGCTGAATGCCTTTTGGCTCCAGCTGTTCCCATCTCTAACTAGGGTGACTGATGCCATGGCAGAATTTTGGAAGGTGCATGAGGCGCAGGTGGAGAGGGGGGTAGTTTGGGAGACATTCAAGGCCTATCTGAGGGGAATATTTATTGATGAGATCACTGCAGTTAAGAAGGCCACACATGCTCAGGAGGAGGGGTTGGAGAGGCTGGTATGGGATACGGAGGCCAGGTTTATAGATGATCCAACTGAAGGGCATAGAGAGGCATGGGTGTCCGCCCAGGAGGCTCTACAGCATGTGGTTAGTTCAACTGCAGGACGGAAACGTTTCTTTAGTAAGCTGGCATTTTATGAGGAGGGTGAGCATACCGGTCGCCTACTAGCAAAAATTTCCCATTCCCAACAATCTTCCCCCTGTATTGGTGCCATTAGGCTGTCTACAGGCAAGATTACAAACTCCCCTGATGACATTATGGCAGTATTGGCCTCCTATTACTCCACATTGTATTGCTCTCACCAGGAGTACACGGCCGAATCATTGGCTGAGTATATAGGGGAGCAGGATTTGCCAGTACTGTCGGACACAGATAGAACAAAATTGGATGCTCCTCTCACCGTTGAGGAGCTCCAGGAGGCGACTGAGACGTTCCCTAACTCAAAGGCGCCGGGAGATGATGGCATCCCGGCGGAGGTGTATAAACAATATGCTGAGAGTATTCTACCCCAACTATTGCTGTTTTTTAAGGAAGCCAAGGAACTCAAACGTCTGCCGCCCTCCATGAGTAGAGCTAATATAGTACTACTGCTGAAGCCGGGCAAGGATCCATTAGACCCAGGATCGTACAGGCCCATATCTTTGCTCCAAACAGATGTAAAGATATTGGCAACAGTGTTGGCCATTAGACTTGGGAAGGTGATCTCCTCTGTGGTCCACTCGGAACAGGCTGGCTTCATGCCACAAAAGTCTACTGCAATAAACTTGCGACGTCTATTTCTGAACATCCAGACTAAAGCTGACAATATGCGGGACTGCGCTCTGCTGTCTTTGGATGCCCACAAAGCATTCGACAGCATTGAGTGGTCCTACCTGTGGGCCATATTGCGAAAATTTGGGATCGGAGAGGGGTTCATTGACTGGGTTAAATTGTTGTATAGTTCCCCGCAGGCGGCCATTAGGGGGGAGGGGAGAATGTCACCCTATTTTAGGCTACATAGGGGCACGAGGCAGGGATGTCCCTTATCCCCTCTCCTCTTTGCGCTGGCCATAGAGCCGCTGGTGGAACGCATCTGCTCTAGAAAATAGGATCCAGGGGTTTAGGTACGGTATACTCCATGAAAAGCTAATGTTTTATGCGGATGATACCCTGCTACTAGTTGGGTACACGGAGATATCATTGACGGAGGCCATGAAGGAGGTGAAACTGTTTGGTAAGTTCTCAGGTTTGCTAGTAAACTGGACCAAGTCATCCCTCATGCTGCTGGACAGGAAGTTAGACCCAGGTCAGGGGGATATAAATGGGATACCAGTATCCTCTGAATTCAGATACCTAAGCATACAGATTACACCTAACCCACTGGACTTTTTCTCCCGGAATCTGAAGCCCCTCTTGAATCGGTGCTGAGATAGAGTTCAAGTATGGTCCAGACTAAAACTATCTCCTGTTGGGAGGATCAACTTGATCAAAATGATCCTAATGCCGCAGATCCTGTATGTGCTACATAATTCTCCCATGGTGATCCCATTAAAGCACTTCCGGGTGATGAACTCCATATTCAGGTCCCTAATATGGCAGGACAAGCCTGCAAGAGTGAGTCTGGTTCAACTACAACATCCCAAGGAGGCGGGAGGCATGGCGCTCCCTAATCCATGGGCCTATTACTTGGCCTCCCAAACACAGCACATAGTGAGACTCTTAAATGATAATGGGGACAGGGAGTTGAACTTAATGGATCCTATGGTAAAGCTGGTGGGCTATGTGACGGGTGGAGCTGTGGCGGAGGGATTGGAGGCCCTACGTCTAGCTAAATCTAACAGGCTTTTCCCCACTTATAACCTTATGCAAAAAGTTTGGAACAAGGTACGCACTATTCAACAGGTGGAGGGATTTACTAGATTTAGCCCTATATGGGATAACAAAAGGTATCCCGAACTAGAAAAATTACAGTATAGATTGAAGTGGCAACCGTATGGTGTGTTGCACTTGAAGCAGATCTTTAGAGAAGGGAAATTACGCTCATTTGAGGACCTACAGATGGAGTTTGGGCTTCACCATAATATGCGGGTTTTATTATTTTCAACTAAGGCATGCCATTGGGGCCCAGGGGGCAGTGGAACCATGGACGGTGAGCCCCTCACCTATATTTAACTTCATGTGGGAAGCTGAGACTTATAAGGGATTTATATCAGGATGCTATACCATGCTTCTAAATGGGCTTCTCCCTGTGGATGCCAGGAGGACACTATATAGGTGGGAGAGGGATACTGGGTCGTTCGAGGAGGGACAGTGGGAAGAGGCACTGGAGGCAGTTACACGGTGCTCCCTGAATGTGGCGCAGAGGCTTTCCCAATTATGTCTACTCCTACGGGTTCATTTTACACCGGTCAGACTTGTGAGAATGGGGGTACGGGATGACCCGACATGCACTAGATGCCGTAGGGACCATGGAGATCTAATTCACCTAATGTGGAGGTGTCCCAAATTGCACACTTATTGGAGGGAGGTGATAGGAACGTTGAACCGTGTTTTTCAAATTAATCTACCAGAAGACCCAAAGGTAGGCCTACTGGGAATCTTAGAGGCAGATTTTGTAGAAGAGGCTCACAGGTCAGGGGTGGAGAGAGCCTTTTTCCAGGCCAGAAAACTAATCTTAAAACACTGGAGATCGGAAAATCCTCCTACAGTGAAAGAGTGGGTGGCTCAAATGAATCATACCATTAGGTTTGAAAAAGTAATTTACCAACATAGAGGGAGTACGACTAAATTTGAGAAGGTATGGTCACCATGGCTGGCGGTGCCAGGTCTAGCACCGGCAGAGCTTGTCAGGGACAGATTGTTAATATAAGAGTGGGTAGACTCTGGGAATATACTGGATGATAGGAATGGAAGGTATATGACAAATGTACTTGTAATAGAATGAAGATATTGGAAATGTAAAGTGCTTGATTGATGCAATGCTATTTGAATATGTACTGTGTATGCAATGCAGCTCTATAAAGTTTGTTTTGAGATAAAAAAATAAAAAAAAGTGCCTTATGAACATTTGGATGTTTCTTTGACCTTGTAGATGTCTTAAAAAAGCCAAATCTGGGTAGCTATAAACTTTCAAAATGCCCATGTAATGTTTGTGATCTTTGCCTTTAGACTGAGTTTGTTGTTACCATCTCAGCCTGATGTTGCAGAGTTTTAATGACCCACAGATTGTGTTACAGTGGGTGATGGGAGCCAAAAAAAGATACTGGTCACTTGGCACCAAGGATGGGATTATGTGACTAGTACAGGGTGGTTCCACAATTTTCACACCCTCCAGCCTGTCCTTAGACATCTGCCTTTCTATGGCAATTGGATCGAGCTGTTTGGATATAAATGCTAAGGTGCTGCTGATTGGGAATGAGATTTGAATTCAGGTCAGACCGGGGCTTGAGATGAACCCAAGTTCATGGACCCAGCAAACTATTTGGCCCAATTTGTCCAGTTCACCTGCCCAAATCCCTGACTGTTTTGTTTACATTACAACATGAATAAATGAGGAAAAAATATTTTTTTTTTCCTAAGCCTGTGCAAAGTAACTTATTTTGATGTAAATGGGTTTTACCCAAAAGGTTTGTGTTAATATTTGTGTTAACTGCACTCTTTGGTCTAACCACTAGGGTGGGGTAACAACACTTTGCATGAAAGTATAAGTATATAAAAAGGTGCATATAGTACGTAACCAATAATTTTCACTTCATTCACTAAAGTGCTTATATCAAAAAAATTATCTATGTAAATTAGGTGCATTGATAGGACTGGCTCCTAGGGTTCAGGATGACTCCAAACTTAAAGTGCATGACAACAGATTAAGCAATGTGATACTTAATAACCTGTGCAATCTGGTAAACTATAAATCAATAAACAAATAAAATAAAAATCCTGTAAATCAATTATAAGGTCCAGCTCAATGTGCAAATTAGCAAAGTTGTGTCCAATGGATATACATGACAACGGATTGTGCAGTGTGGATCTTGATACCCTGTGCAATATGACCAACTATAAATCAAGCATAAAGTCCAGCTCAATGTGCAAATTAGCAAAGTTATGTCCAATCGATATATGAGTGGGTATCAAATGCAGAGTAAGGTGATTTCACAATTTCCATTCAGTTGCCAAAGAATATATCAATCCAAATCTTCAGATGAAATAAAGTGACTGTGCAGTCCTCCACCAGTGAAAATTGACAGAATTGCCTACTTACCAGATCTCTGTGATGCCCACGGTTCTGCAATACGAGGTCCACTCGGCTCTATCTCTCCAATCCAAATAGATTTGCTATGAAGTAGCTGAAGGTGTAGTCTCAAATGAGTCCACTAAAGGGCGCTGTGCCTGATCTGTCACAAGAGCCGAGTGAAGACCTCCCTTTCACTGGCAGACGACAGGAGAAAAGTGTACATTACAACACGGCCTTTCTTCTTTCCAATGATTTTTATTAAAGTTATCAAAAAGAGCATGGAAAGTACAAAACAGTACACGAGTCTTGCTTTAGTCCATCTCAGCATACAATACTGGTTAAAAATTGAAGGAACGGTATCTGTCAATAGCATATAACCTATAAGCAACCTATTATGTGGTCAGGTAGCTGAGCCATAAGTTACCTGAGTCCTAAGCAAGTAAAATTTAAACACATTCAAGAAAAAAAAAAACAGGAAAACTCAAATAAGGACAGAACCATGTCCATGTCGGTTTGATCAACAAATTAACAGCAAGCTCTTTGACTCTGTGATCTTCTTTAAACCCTGCACCAATGAACTGGAGAAGACATAACTCCGGTCCAACAGTGGCCTAAAAGTAACACCAGCATCTGAGACAAGTGGTTAAAAAGCAAAACGAATAGAAAAAGAAGAAAAATCTATTGGAAAGGGGGAAGGAACAAAGCAGAAGTATCGGTGATAAGGACTAAGTACAAGACATGCACTCCCTGTGTGTTGTACCAATAACCCTCCGTCCAGGTTAGGTGGGTCCTGAAAGGTATTTTATCCAAGGATCCCAATGTTTTCTGAAAATAGACCGGCTTATCCTGAAGAATAGCCACCATTCATTTATGGATCATGATCCACATCAATTTGGCCTTTAATAGGTCAAAGGGGATTGTGGGGGACTTCCAGGATCGTGCAATAGAAATTCTTGCTGTGGAGTCTTGGGTGAGGGAATAGATGAAATTATATGTGCGGATCCAAAACCGCCTCACTTTGCTACATGTCCATCAAGTATAGAGGACTGTTCCCTCCTGATCGCAGCCACGGAAATGTCCACGAAAGCAACTGGACAGATCCCCAGGACAAAGGATGCCAAAATGGGCTGGTACTAAATACCACCACAGGAAATCTTTAGAATTTGCCTCAGAGACATATTTATATAAGATTTTGAATTGAATTGGGCTAATTTCCCCATTCCGCTGCTTCCAATCTTCCCCCAAGTCCTGTTCCCATTTTACCATATAAAGTAGTTTAGTAGGACTTTCATGTAGTATTGTGTAGATCTTAAATATGTGACCAGTATGCTTATCTACAGCTCTACACAACAACTTGACCTTTTTTCATGCTGCACCGGCCACATGCCTTGGGGTACTGGGGCTGGTACCTTGCAAGGTGGGGTGGCAAACCCTCAACACCATTTCAAGATACCTTGTCCCAATCTTGGGAAACTAGGACCTCTTCCTCACATCTGGTCCTCCATAAGGCTACTTTCACACTGAGCGGCAGCCGTGGTAAAACCCCGCTAGTTTTAGCGGAGTTTTACCAGCGATATGGCTCCGCTATGTGGGCGGGAGCGCCGAGCTTTTAACCCCCCACAAGGGGTTAAAAAGGGGTTAAAAGTGCCGGCGCTCAGTGCTACCGAGGCGGTGTGCAGCCGCCTTGGAAGCGCTTGCCATTCATTTCAATGGCAGGGGCAGTAGAGGAGCGGTATATTACCGCTCCCCTCACCGTCCCAAAGATGCTGCTTGCAGGACTTTTTGTAACGTCCCGCAAGCGCACCGCCCCAGTGTGACAGCACTCAGGGCTTTCACATTGGGGTGGATTGGGGGGGATTTTTGAGGTGCTTTACAGACGCTATTGTTAGCTAAATAGCGTCTGTAAAACGCTTCAGTGTGAAAGTAGCCTTAATGATGTGAACATTTAAAGTTAAAGCTCACTCTTTTGCCACCACACATGTGTGTTTGGTGAATGTAAAGGGGTTAAAAGATTTATGCATTTTAAATGTTATCCTTTAAGCCACATGAAAATTTTTAAAAAATTTTTGCGTGAGCACATGTACCCCATAGCAGTGCCCAGCTACCTATGTTATTTTTTTCAACAATGAGGTTTGGCACGAAGTTCGGGGTTAACAAACTGCCCATTGGGTTCGGCAAAACTGTCTTTAACCAAACCTGGGCAAGATTTGCTCATCCCTTCTGCTGTCTCCTTTACCAACTCCTGTGTACTTGCATTCACAATTATTGCTCTGGGCTGATTTTCTGATAATGACAACTCCAAACCAATTTCTGTCAAAACGGCTTGGGTTACCCGTCAAACAATTGGGGCTTGAAGCACGGTTTGGAGTAACAACTTTTTTTATTGTATCCATCGACCCGTGACGATACCCCATGTACACGAGTGCGTTTTTAAAAAATTTTTAAAAGTACACCGAATTTCCTATTGTAAATTTTACGTATTTAGAAAATTGGGGAAATGTAAGTGGTTTGTGTGTACACACCACCGTTTTCTCA
>BLSH010513976.1:586866-609155 GCA_018402905.1 Glandirana rugosa | reverse complement strand
GCTGAGAGAGAGGGGGGTAGATGTGTGAGAGAGGGGGGTGGGGGTGAGAGTGAGAGAGAGGGGGGGTGAGGATAAGAGAGAGAGGGGGGTCGGGGGTAAGAGAGAGAGAGAGGAGGTCAGAGAGAGAGGGGTGGGTGGGGGTGAGAGAGGGAGGTAAATGTGAGAGAGAGGGGGTTGAGATAGAGAGACGGGGTGGGGGTGTGAGAGAGGGGGGTGGGGGTAAGAGAGAGAGAGAGGAGGTCAGAGAGAGAAGGGATGGGGTTGAGAGAGAGAGAGGGGTGAGGCTCCCCCCTCCTCACCTTCCCCCCGCTCCATAACCCTCAGCTGTTTCCTGCACAACCTGTCCAGGCACACTGTCGGCTCTGTCATTCTCACTGGGGACACAGACAGCACAGCTTGCAGCATCATCTGAGTGAATGGTATGTGCTGTGTGTGCCCAGACCCAGCCATGTTCAGTACTGTAGGGTGAAGGATTACTCAGTACCTTCATTAGCTCCTCCTCTCCCTTCTCTTCACTCGTCCTGGGTGGTCAGCCTCTTCCTGGTACCCCAAGTCCTTCCTTGCGCTGCCTAGATTATCATTGCCTTTACGGATCTCCAGCACTGCTTCACCCTGTCACCAGCAAGAGCGGTGTGCTGCCCTTGTGTCTCTGCAGCAGTAGTTCATTGTCACCCGGTGTGTGTCTGGCCCAGGCCCCCATAGCAATGCCACTGGTGGGGGTGGCACTGGCCGGAGGGGAAGAAGAGGTGATCCGTTCCTAAGTGACGTCACTTCCAGTATCGATTTCCGGGTCGGCCAATTTTTGCGAGCACCGATACTCGCGAAAATGGCTAGTATCGGCACCGATATTGGTATCGGTGCATCCCTACTTTCCATAAAATAATACGTTCTAAGGCTAGTTTTTGGTCAAGAAATACATACAAATATTTCTCCTATCGTTCACTGACAGACACAGCTCATCATGACGTGTGGGGTTTATGCTCGTCCCACTAGGAGTTAACTAGGCAGGGAAAAGAAACAGCTGGCCCCTCCCATGGGGGCCGTCCTCTCTTCCTACATAAACCCCCTCATAGCATAGCTCTTCAGTTTCAATGCCTAGTTTGCAAGGAGTTGACCTGGCTTCCCTTCAGGGGAATTGCGGTCCTGTTTGTGACCATTTTTTATTTAATTTTCTTTTACTTATTTGTCTTCTATCAAGCAAATTGATCTGCTATCAAGAAGCCGGTCGGGGCATAGAGAGTCCTTGGGCTCTGTACCTTCCTCGACCTGGCCAACCGATGCGAGCCAGTCCCAACGTATGGGGACCCGCTGCATCGTGCCCGTTCCATGCGGGCGGCCGGGGATGACCCCCCTTGCGCCCACTCCCGGATGCGATTTGGGAAAGGCGATTTTCTGGCCCGCAGCATACCGCCTAAGAGGGGGCGGAAGGTCTGCGACTGGGTGGCTACCCACGGCGTTCGTCGGAGTGGTGAGTGGGAGTTCCTGCCTTCGCCCCCTTTTTAGGGGCGGAAAGGGGGACCGACGGCCGCAAAACAAAAAAAATAAAAAAAAATTTCTTGCTGGGTAGCCGCTGGTGGGACGCATGGAGCTTCCATTCACCCCCGCACCCCCTCTCCCCTCCCCCGCACCGCACTGATCGTCTGGGCGTTCGTATCAATTTTTCGCCGCCATTTTGCGGTGGACCGCCGCCATTTTGCCGTAGCCGCAGACATTTTGGGCCTATGGGGCTTTCCCTCTAGCGCTCAGAGCGGCCATTTGCGGTACTGCACGTTCCCTGAAGGTGTGTTTTGGCCTCTAGTGTTTAACGGTGGCCATTTTGACTGCATGCTCTGCAAATACACGTGTCTGCAGCATCTCCCTTCTCTGTGGAATGGTGGTGATCTGGCGGCGCAGCTCCTCTGACGATCCATCCAAAAACAGGCAGCGGAACAGCAAGTATAGCTGGGCTCCCTGTGGGTGCTGGTGGGTGCAGTCCTCCAGGGTTCCCTGGTGCACTGTGGGGTGTTGGTGTGCGGCAGTGTGGGGGTGCCTCATTCTCCTTAGTCGCCCTGTGTGTCCCTAAGAGCCTTTTCTGGGGGAAAGCAATGGCAGATTACACTGCTGAACCTGCTGAGGAAGCGCAATCTGCGCAAGGAGCATTTTTGGACCAGCTACGGGCGGTCTTTAGCGAATTTCTCCCCCGGGCGGAGGTCGCCCAACATGTCCCCAAGAAGCGTCCCCCTCCTCCTCATTCATCAGGGGAGGATTCTGAGCCGGAAGTGGCCTTAGGGGTCTCAGGGACCCCAGCGGACTTATCCGATGGGGAACTGGGTCCATCGGACGGCAAAGGGGATCAGGGGGCAGTGGCTGCGCGCGAAAAAGCGTTGGTGGCTACCATTATCGCTGGCATTCACACTAAGCTGCAGCTGAATCAGGATGGCAAATCGCGGTCTGCTGCGTATGTGTGTGGGTCCTCTAGGCCCCCTAGGGCCCCCAAGGCTTATCCCTACAATTACTTTTTTGATCATTTTCTTTATCGTGAATGGCAGCGTTCACAGCACTCTTCTTTGCTGTCAAAACGGTTCGCTGCTCGCTATCCCTTTGAGAAAAGCTTTTTTAAAAAATGGGAATCGCCTGTGGTGGACCCACTGATAGCACGCCTTAGTAAGGCGTCGACCATTCCTCTGGAAGGGACTCCTTCTTTTAAGGATCCCGCTGATAGAAAAACAGAGGCGCTTTTAAAGTCGCTGTTCCTGGTGGCAGGTTCCGCTGTGCGACCAGCCTTGGCGTCCGCCATGGCGGCACAACATCTGTCCGAGTGTATGGAAGAGCTCCTGAAGGACCTGAAAGACGGTCTCCTGATAGATGCGCCGCAGAAGGCTGAGTTTTTACTCCAAGGGTTCAAATACCTTTGTGATGCGGGCGTTGATTTACTGCCGATGTTGTCCAGAATAACGATATTTGCCGTCATACTTAGACGGATACTTTGGTTGCGTTCTTGGTCCGGTGACCACGCTTCCAAAAAAGGTCTGGCTGACCTCCCTTTTCAAGGTGGACGTCTATTTGGCCCACGTTTGGATGAGATTATTAAGGACTTCACGGGAGGTAAGAGTACCTTCCTTCCAGAGCCCCGCAGGTGCAAGTCTCGCCGTAGACAGGGGCCCCCTCCTTCGGGACAGAAGAAGATTTTTCGCGCCCCGGGCGCAACAGGTAAAGGGACCCGCTCCGGTAAGGTCGCTGCAGGAGCCGGAAGACAGCAGTGGCAGCGCAAAACCGAAAAGGCGGAGGACAAGTCCTCCTCAGCCTGATGGGTTGCCCCCACCCGGGTTTGGGTGGGGGGACGTCTTCTGGGGTTCGCAGACCGGTGGCTGGCTCACATTTCCGACCGCTGGGTCTGGGAAGTGGTGTCCACGGGGTACAGGATAGAGTTCATATCTCTACCCCCAGACAGGTTCTTCCCATCAAATTTAGGGCTCCCGCAGGAATGCCGGGAGGCCCTCCTTGGGGCTGTACAAGCGCTCTCAGACCAGGGGGTGATCGTACCAGTGCCCCCAGAAGAGAGGTTTCGCGGGTTCTACTCTAATCTTTTCGTGGTTCCCAAAAAAGGGGGGGGGAGTGTTCGGCCCGTACTGGACCTGAAGGCCCTGAACCGGTATGTCAGGGCGCGGAAATTCCGGATGGAATCTGTCCGCTCGGTCGTGGCCGCCCTTTGAAATTTTTGGCGTCCCTGGACATCAGGGATGCGTACCTCCATGTACCCATTCATCTACGCCATCAGCGCTTCCTGCGATTTGCGCTGGGACACCTCCATTTTCAATTTGTGGCACTTCCCTTCGCCCTGGCCTCAGCACCTCGAGTCTTTACAAAATTGCTAGCCCCGGTGTTGGCGTTGCTACGACAGAGGGGCATTGCGGTAGTGGCATACCTGGACGATCTGCTCCTGCGGACGGAGTCCGCCTTGGCTCTGGAGGAGAATGTGGTTATCACAATGACCTCACTGCTGGACTTCGGCTGGTTACTGAACCTACAGAAGTCATCGGTGTCCCCATCCCGTCGCCTGGAGTATCTGGGTCTAATTCTGGACACAGAGCAGGTGAAGGTTTTCCTCCCTCCGGCCAAGTTGCTGTGTCTGCAGTCAGCAGTGCGCACCCTTTTATCGCACCGTCAATCTTCATTACGGTTCTGTATGCGGGTGCTGGGACTCATGGTCTCGTCGTTCGAGGCGATACCTTTCGCCCAGAGTCACACTCGTCTCCTTCAGCGAGCGATTCTGGCTGGGTGGGACAGGTCTTCTCGGTCGTTGGACCTTCTGATCCGTCTGAGCTCCCAGACCAGGGCGTCTCTGACCTGGTGGCTTCGGGACTCGGCCCTAACTGAGGGGGAGAGGGTTCCTGCCTCTTCAGTGGGTGATCATCACCACGGATGCCAGTCTTTTGGGCTGGGGAGGGATCCTGGGGCATGTATCTGTCCAGGGTCGTTGGTCGGCACAGGAAGCCCGCCTCCCCATCAAAGTTCTGGAGCTGAGGGCAATCAGATTGTGCCTTTTCCAATGGACAGTGAGATTGCAGGGTCATCCGATTCAAATTCAATCGGACAATGCCACAGCAGTGGCGTATGTGAACCATCAGGGCGGCACAAGGAGTTCAGCAGCTGCAGCAGAGGCAGCTCTGACACTGCGTTGGGCAGAACTTCACGTTCCGGCGATCTCAGCCATTTACATTCCAGGGGTGGAGGACTGGCAGGCAGACTTTCTCAATCGCCAGATGCTGGACCAGGGAGAGTGGTCCCTCCACCCGGAGGTGTTCAATCAAATTTGCCGCAGATGGGGGACGCCGGATGTGGATCTCATGGCGTCTCGGTTCAATCACAAGGTGGAGACCTTTGTGTCCAGAACGAAGGATCCGTTGGCAGTGGCCACGGACGCTCTGGTGGCCCCCTGGAGCCGTTATCGTCTTCTGTACGCCTTCCCTCCGATAAGACTGCTTCCGCGATTGATACGCAGGATAGTGGTGGAGGGGATACCAATTATCCTGGTGGCTCCAGATTGGCCTCGGCGCACTTGGTACGCCGACGTGGTGCAAATGGTGGCAGATGCTCCTTGGCGGCTCCCACTGTGAGACGATCTTCTGTCTCAGGGGCCCATCTTGCACCCTGCTTTACCCTCGCTGGCTTTGATGGCTTGGCTATTGAGTCCCAGGTGCTAAGGGACAGGGGAGTCGCCGACTCCGTAATCATGGGCGTCCGCAGGTAGGGGCAAGGGGGGGCAAGTGCAATCGCATCGCAAGGTGTCCGTCATAGGTGTGTGCACGGTTGTGCCCAGGCACGCACACCCTAATCACTGAGTGCAGCGCACAGAGTGTGAGCAGGTGCTAGGCGCTGGAACACTCTCCATGTACCAGCACCCGGCACAGGAAGGTAGATTACACTGTGGATAGCAGCCGGCAGTCTAGCATCGGGAGTCAGCACACACAAAACCCTTCCTGCTCTCCCAGCTCTGCATATACAGACAGAGGAGGGGGCAAGGTGGGTTATCCACAGCCACTCAAGCCAGCAGCGTGTATCAACAGGAGCCTGACCTGCCACTGTGAGTTATAGACAACTCTCTTCTGTGGGGGGAAGAGAGCTCTGTGGGGGGGATTGGGTATGCACCCTGTACATAGCACACGCCTGGAATCTGCACCCTGTACATAGCACACGCCTGGAATCTGCACCCTGTACATAGCACACGCCTGGAATCTGCACCCTATACATAGCACACGCCTGGAATCTACACCCTGTACATAGCACATGCCTGGAATAAAGTCTGCCATTTCCCCCTTAAAAATAAATAATTGCGAGTCGCAGCTAAGCCCCTCCCATTCATGACATTGTCGAAAGGGGCGGAGCATGGGTGAACTTAAAATGATGCCCCTCCTTGAAAAAAGTTCTGCGGACGCCCATGTCCGTAATCCCTACTTTGTTAAAAGCTTGCAAGTGTACTTCTCGCAAGATTTATCACCGCACCTGGAAGGCTTACATAGCTTGGTGCGAGGCGGAGGGTCATAACCCTCGCTCTTATGTCGTGTCCAGGGTCCTGACTTTTTTGCAACAGGGCCTGAACAAAAAACTGGCTTTGAGTACTCTCAAAGGCCAGATATCGGCTCTGACAATTCTCTTTCAGAGACCTTTGGCTTTGCACTCGTTGATCGTACTTTTGGGGTTTATGTAGGAAGAGAGGACGGCCCCCATGGGAGGCGCCAGCTGTTTCTTTTCCCTGCCTAGTTAACTCCTAGTGGGACGAGCATAAACCCCACACGTAATGGAGAAGCTGCGTCTGTCAGTGAACTCGGAGAAAAGGATTTTACGGTAAGCTTTAATAAAATCCCTTTATTTACATGGCTACATATAGGAAAAGAGAAATCTATACTTCTGAAATAGCTAGGGGGTGTGTGGCATTCTACCTAATGCTACCAAAAATGTTTACATAACCATTTAATAATAGGAGTGAACCAGCACCAGTGGGAATAGAAAATGTTCCGGCATCAGTGGAAGTAAAAAAAAAAGTAAAATAGTACTCTGTCATTGGTATTAGTGGTTGGAATGGTGCCCCATCATTGGTATCAGCGGGAGGAATAGTGCCCCATCATTGGTATCAGTGGAAGGAATAGTGTCCCATCATTGGTCTCAGTGGAAGGAATAGTGCCCCATCATTGGTGTCAGTGGGAGGAATAGTGCCCCATCATTGGTGTCAGTGGGAGGAATAGTGCCCCATCATTGGTGTCAGTGGGAGGAATAGTGCCCCATCATTGGTACCATTGGGAGGAATAGTGCCCCATCATTGGTATCAGTGGGATGAATAGTGCTCCATCATTGGTATCAGTGGGAGGAATAGTGCCCCATCGTTGGTATCAGTGGGAGGAATAGTGCTCCATCATTGGTATTAGTGGGATGAATAGTGCCCTATCATTGGTGTCAGTGGGAGGAATAGTGCTCCATCATTGGTATTAGTGGGATGAATAGTGCCCTATCATTGGTGTCAGTGGGAGGAATAGTGCCCCATCATTGGTATCAGTGGGAGGAATAGTGCCCCATCATTGGTATTAGTGGGATGAATAGTGCCCCATCAGTGGTGTCAGTGGGAGGAATAGTGCCCCATCATTGTTATCAGTGGGGGGAATAGAGCCCCATCATTGGTCTCAGTGGGAGGAATAGTGTCCCATCATTGGTGTCAGTGGAAGGAATAGTGTCCCATCATTGGTGTCAGTGGGAGGAATAGTGCCCCATCATTGGTGTCAGTGGGAGGAATAGTGCCCCATCATTGGTATCAGTGGGGGGAATAGAGCCCCATCATTGGTGTCATTGGGAGGAATATTGTCCCATCATTGGCATCAGTGGGAGGAATAGTACCCCATCATTGGTGTCAGTGGGAGGAATAGTGCCCCATCATTGGTATCAGTGGGGGGAATAGAGCCCCATCATTGGTGTCAGTGGGAGGAATAGTGCCCCATCATTGGTGTCAGTGGGAGGAATAGTGCCCCATTATAGGTGTCAGTGGGAGGAATAGCGCCTCGTATTAGTGGGAGGATTGGTGCTCCGAAGTCTGGATATAGGCAAGCAAAGGGCCTCATGGTATTAGCATGGTGTGTTATGCAGAGTCTGGAGTGATGAAAATATATTAGAGCAATGTTATATGACCAAAGTGCTGAAGGCTGGTTTTGTCTCTCAGCCAGTGCCGGCTGGCGGTATTTGTGGGGGGGGGTAGCAAACAATGCAACCACAGCCCCCCCCCCCCCCGGTCGGGTCACCCACACCCACCACTTTCCCTCTCGGTCAGTCACCAGCCCCGCACTTGCCTCATCTAGGTCGCGGGCAGGCGGTGGCTTCCCCTGCATCTCCTCCCTCCTCCATTTTTCTCCACAGAGGCTTCTGCCATGTGTTTTCTCCCTCCTCCTCCTAGGCGGCCAATAGGATCGCTTCTCCCCTCAGCCAATCGGGTGACGGGTCTCAGGACCCGCTTCCTGATTGGCCGGGAGGAGAATCAGGAATACCATAGTGAATATTAATTGCTATTGTCACACAAGTGGGTTGGCTCGGGGCACAGTGCCCACCCCTTTTGAAGCCAATCAGGAACTAATCATGTGCTTCTAAAAATAAAAAACCCATTGGAATCCATGCATCCAACGCCCTGCATGTAGATTGGGGGTCCGGCGCATGGATTAGGGGGTCTGCACCCCTGCGTCCCTTATGGACGGGCCACCACTGCTCTTAGCCATATATACTGTATAGTATACCAGCACTATTTATATACGTACTGTATATGATTACTGTATGCAAGTATACATGTGCCTGTGCATGAATTAACTCATTTTATAAGTATGTATATTTCTTTATAAACTTTGTAGGACAGATTCAGATTGTATATTTATTGTAACAAATACCTGCCCTAAACTTTTCACTGACGCACATTCATTTTGTATCTTTTTTCAAAAAATTCTATCATTGAGATTATTTTCTTATGATTTTATACAAATGTCTACCTTTTTATTGTATTTAAAATCACATGGATCATCATCATGATGTGTTTGTTTGCTGGATTTTTCTGCATAATTGTCTCAACATGCAGTATCTTCCTTATGATATATTGATGGTTGTGCTGGAAGTTATCAAAATCCAGCTGACTTTACGTATGTTTCTTGGACATGGAGCTCACTGTTTACATGCCAGTAGATTTGCAAAACATGAGCACTTGGGGCACATGTCCCCATTCTCCTGCCTGCTGCCCCGGGTACCAAGCCTAGGGCTGCCATCAAAATAGCAATCCCATCCCCCATTAGCTCTCCTTGTTAAGCAGGGATGTAAGAAGTACACCTACCTACTTGCATACACAAAGGTATCCCATTTCCCTCCCATCTCTTTGGACTTACTGGGTCCCTTAGTCTGCTTTGCTTCTGCCACCCTTCTCAGTCTGCCACCAGGGCTGAGTTGGGACAAAAATTTGGCCCTAGACTTCATCCAGACCGACTTTAATTTTGCAAACACGCACAAAAACAAGTGAAGCGAAGGGCTAACCTCATGCAGGAACATTGCTACAGCCTCATTGGCTGGAATTTCAGAAATCGGCATTGCTGCACAGCTATTGGCTGCTTTTCAGCAATGCATGAAGTGAGGTGATGGGCAGTGTGGATGACAGGTCTCTCCCATACCGGCCGGCCGGACAAACCTGCCCCCCCCCCAGCCGGACGGCCAACCCCGATGGCCACCCAAGCCCCCCTCCCAACCCCTTCACTGGCCATTAGCTGTTCTGCTTTATTTCTCTTATATAGTAAGTACAGCGGTGTTCAAATGAATACGAGCCACGCAGCCATTACTTTGACAGGCTGTCCAGTGGTGTCTCCAGCTTTCATATTTAGGGGGGCACATGGGGGGGGGGGCAGGGACAAAAGTAGGGGGGCCAACCATAAAACACAATTTTATATATATATATATATATATAGATAGATATACTGTATATATATTTTCAAGAATAGAATGCATTTCAGAGGTCATCAATGCAGTCTCACCAGTGCCCATCAATGCAGCCTCACCAGTGCCCATCAATGCAGCCTCACCAGTGCATGGTAATTAGAAAGAGGAGAGGGAAGGGGGGCGAGCTCCGCCGGATTACACAGAGTGGGGGTCTCCCACACCCGGTGGCCGCTGTCATGCAAAATCCCGCTTCCTGGTTGGGCTCCAATGATAGACTGCACACAGTGGCTGTGTTGTGTAAGCGGAAGATGTGTGTAATCTTGTGGCGCTCGCCCCCCCTTCCCCTCTGAGGCAGCCCAGTGGGACCCATGATAGGGTCGACTTTGGGGGCCCCCTTCTGCTCCAGCTTGCGGGGACAGACTTGGTCCAGGAACAGTGTCCTCAGTTCGGGGACTGTCCCTGGAAACCGGGGACTTCTGCTCACCCTAGGCTAGTGGCCAGCAGGCCCCACAGGCCAGCGGCCAGCAGGACCCACAGGTCAGTGGCCAGCAGGACCCACAGGTCTGCGGCCAGCTCCCAGCAGGATCCACAGCGTGTGCGTCCTGCTGGGAGCTGGCTGCAAAACTGTGTCTCCTGCTGGGTGCAGACACTAGCCTATGGGTCCTGCAGCTCCTGCTGGCTGCTGGCCTGTGGGTCCTGCTGGGAGCTGGCCATAGCCTATGGGTCCTGCTGGCCTGTGGGTCCTTCTGAGAGCTGGCCATGGCCTATGGGTCCTTCTGGTCTGTGGGTCCTACTGGGAGCTGGCCATGGCCTATGGGTCCTGCTGGGCGCTGGCCTGTAGGCCATTGCCAGCAGGACCCACAGGTGACTGGCCAGCAGGACCCACAGGTCCGCGGCCAGCTCCCAGCAGGATTCTCAGGCCATGGGCACTGGGGCAGGGTAAATGAGGTGTATTGGGGGGTATATATGAGGTAATCATATGGGGGTCAGCTGGGGTTGTCAGGGTCTCTCACGTCAGCTATGGGCCGAATCGACAGCTGCCAGCTCAGGCTCAGAGCTCAGTAGGACAGGTCCTCCTCCTTGTGTGACCTCCACCAGTCCTGTTGTCTCCTGAGATCACACTGCACAGTGTACTGCAACCACCAGCGACGCACCGAGGCATGCCAGCCACGTGTGTGTCCAACAACTCCAAGGGAACCAACAGCGGCGACCTGGACTCTGGGAGTTGTAGCTTTCTCACGAGGCTCAGGCTGGCTGCTCTCCAGACTCCACCTACTGGGAACAGGGAGCTTGAGCACACAGCCACCACCACAGACTACAATTCCCATAAACAACAGCGGCGGCCATCGCCCATCACGTGACCTCACCTAGCCCCGACTTCCTCGAGGCTCAGAGAGACTGACACAGACAAGTGGTGATGAGTCAGTCGGACAGCCATGGCACAGGCCGTCATATGAGTTGGGGGGCACACAGTAATATTGGGGAGGTCGTGACCCCCTCAGCCACCCCTAGTGACGCTACTGAGGCTGTCACTGAAACCGGCCCACTGAGCCATCGACCCACCAGGAAACTCCCAATATTCCTGATGGCCAGTTCATGCCTGTCTGCCACCCTACACTATAGGCAGGCCAAAATGGCAGAAGAGGGAGTTACTTAAAATAGGACCATATCTCAGTGGGGAATTTGATTACAATTATCAAGAACATAAGTGAATGGTGTTGGATCATTAGAGTGGGTTTAGTTCCACGGTGACTGCAAAGGATTTGCAACCAAGTATTAA
Organism: Glandirana rugosa; assembly: GCA_018402905.1. Lineage (NCBI taxonomy): Eukaryota > Metazoa > Chordata > Amphibia > Anura > Ranidae > Glandirana > Glandirana rugosa. The sequence goes on along the minus strand of BLSH010513976.1, from coordinate 597,952 downwards.
AAAGTGAAAGTTTGATTTATGATTGTTAATCTGTCCCATTACTTTTGGTCCCTTGCCGCAGCGTGACGGTGGCAAGGTGGCTCGTTATTGTGAACCGCCGTCACAGGACGGCGGCCGCGATAACTAGCATTGTGAGTACGCGCGCGCTGCCGGAGGCGCGCTTGCGTGCTCACTGTGTTGGGCGGGAGCCAGGGAGCGGGTAGGGCGGACTCGATCGCCGCCGGCTACCCGCGATGGCTCCCCCGCACTGAAAGAACGGAGGTCCGTGTATGTAAACACGGATCTCCATTCTGTTGAAGGGGGAAGGGCGATGATCACAGCCTTCCTGTATATGGAAGCTGTGATCATCCCCTTTCCCCAGCCAGGGCAGTCCCCCCACAGTTAGAACACGCCCAGGGAAGATAGTTAACCCTTAGAGCGCCCCCTGCAGGTTAACCCCTTCACTGCCAATGGCATTTACACAGTAATCAGTGCATTTTTATAGCACTGATCGCTGTATAAATGCAAATGGTCCCAAAAAAATGTCAAAATGGTCCAACATGTCCGCTGCAATATCGCAGTATCGCTAAAAATTGCAGATCGCCGCCATTACAAGTAAAAAATAAAATAAAAAATAAAAACCCAGAAATGAATTCTCATCATCCATAAAGCCGGCAACTTTTGCGCAAACCAATCAATAAACGCCGATTGTAATTTTTTTTACCGAAAATATGAGGAAGAATATAAATCGGCCAAAACCGATGAAAAAAAATGTTTTTTTATATTTTTTTTTTTTGGATTTGTATTTTAGCAAAAAGTAAGAAATTTGGGTTTTTGTGCAAAATTGTCGCTCTTCTTTTGTTTATAGCGGCAGTTAGAAACGACGCAGAGGGGATCAAATACCACCAAAAGAAAGCTCTATTTGTGGGGAAAAAAGGATGCAAATTTCATTTGGGTACAACGTTGCACAACCGCGCAATTATCAGTTAAAGCGACGCAGTGCCTAATCGCAAAAAGTGCTCTGGTCCTAAAATGGGAAATCCTTCTGGGGCTGAAGTGGTTAAAAAGTGGGAGGCACATATACAAACTGTTGTAATTCCTACACCGTTCACCTGATTTGGATGTAAATACCCTCAAATTCAGGCTGGGTTCACATTATCCGATACAAAAACGGTCAGAAAACATCGGTCCTGCTTTGGTCCTACTTCCATCCGACTTGAATGAGCAAGATAAGATTTTGCCCCGACTTTGAGACAGTGACTTGTCCTTTGACCAATCAAAACAATCCCAGTGTGAGATAAATTCCTTTTACTGCTGCAGTAATCACCAAGTCGGATGTCACAAGTCGGATGGTTAGAACAAGGATCCGACTTCCATGATATTCATAGGGCCGAAGTAGGACCAAAGTTGGACCAAAGTAGTACAGGAACCTTTTTCAAAGTCGGACCTGTTAAGACGGCTCTCATAGGGAAACATTGATTTGGTGACGTAATGCGACTTGTGCTCACAATGTCGGTCCGTTTGTCGGACAAGTGTGAACCCAGCCTAAAGCTGAAAGTCTGCAGTTAATTGTGGTGGTGTATAGAGCCAAAAAAGATTAGAATTGTGTTGATGTCCCAATATTTATGGACCTGACTGTATATAAGGTGGGGAGGTGTGGTATGGTCTTGGCAGCCAAAATTAAGCAATACACTAGTCATGTATAAATCCCAATCTTTGATAGATGAAGATATTTGCGTTCCTTTTTTCCTTCCCCCTCCTTTTTTTTGTCGTGTTGTTTGTTCTGCCCTGTGAGGTGGGTGGTTACTTTGGGTTTGTTTTTTTGTGTAAAATAGAAACTTTAATAAATAAAATCGGAAATTAAAAAGAAAAAGAGCTGAAATGCTCTCTGTATCGTGTTCTGCATGCATCTTATCAAATACAGTTTTTGTGGTAACATTGTCTTTTCCTTTTTTACAGTATTTAAGAATATCAAAAATTGAGCAAAAGAGTTCAGAGGGAAACACTGAAGAAATAGTACATCGTAGTGATAGAGAAAGTGCCCAATACAATATAAACTTTTATCCAAAACTGAAACCAATGAGGTTGCAAGCTTACTGGGAATGTAGGGTTGTTGAATAATGAAGCCATAAATGTGCACTATATTACCAAAAGTATTGGGACCCCCGCCTTTACAAGCACATTAACTTTAATGGCATCCCAGTCTTAGTCTGTAGGATTCAATATTGAGTTGGCCCACCTTTTGCAGCTATAACAGCTTCAACTCTTCTGGGAAGGCTGTCCACAAGGTTTAGGAGTGTCTATGGGATTGTTTGACCATTCTTCCAGAAGTGCATTTGTGAGGTCAGGCACTGATGTGGACAAGAAGGCCTGGTTCACAGTCTCCGCACTAATTCATCCCAAATGTGTTTATTTGGGTTGAGGTCAGGACTCTGTGAAGGCCAGTTAAGTTCCTCCACCCCAAACTCGCTCATCCAGGTCTTTTTGGACCTTGTTTTCTGCACTTGTGCGCAATCATTGGAACAGGAAGGGGCCATCCCCAAACTGTTCCCACAAAGTTGGGAGCATGAAATTGTCAAAAATATCTTGGGATGCTGATGCCTTAAGAGTTCCCATCACTGGAACTAAGGGGCCAAGCCCACCCCCTGAAAAACAACCCCACACAATAACCCCTTCCACCAAATTAATTGGACCAGTGCACAAAGCAAGGTCCATAAAGACATGGATGAGCGAGTTTGGAGTGGAGGAACTTGACTGGCCTGACCTAAACCCAATAGAACACCTTTGGGATGAATTAGAGTGGAGACTGCAAGCCAGACCTTCTTGTCCAACATCAGTGCCTGACCTGACAAATGCGCTTCTGGAAGAATGGTCAAACATTCCCATAGACACTCCTAAACCTTGTTGACAGCCTTCCTAGAAGAGGTGAAGCTGTTATAGCTGTAAAGGGTGGGCCAACTCAATATTGAACCCTACGGACTAAGACTGAGGATGCCATTAAAGTTCATGTGCGTGTAAAGGCAGGTGTCCCAATACTAGTACACTACTATAGTGTATTTTAAAGGGGTGAGGTTGCCCAAAAAATTAGACCCTTGGTTAGAGCTGATCTCAACAGCTTCCCCACAAACGTAGAGAGAAGGCACACAAGCACAAGAGACATCTTTTTCTCAAGCCTTGAGAAAGAGGCATTACCTGCCTTGAAATGCATAACCACGCCCCCTCCACACTCCGCCATCTGACATCATCAAGAAAAGTTCCCACGCTGTCAAATTAGCTCTTGTGCTTGCATGCTTTCTGATGCTAGTGGTTCTGCTTCCTCCGGGTAGCTACTACATTGCATGGGTTCCATGGATGACAGCCTTTTGATTACATGACATGCACTTTTTTATCCGGCTACATGTGAGTGACCAATTTACTTTTTATTAATTAATGTTCCCATTTGCTGCACTTAGATGAGCCCGCTTGTGTCTCTTTACAATATTACAGATATCCCTTCTATCTGCTCTGAAGCTGCTCTGAGGACATTGCTGTTTCATTGCACTATAACCAATGTGGACTTTTGAACTGTACAGCCAGGTCTTTACCACTCTGGAGGTCACCGGCTGTGTTGTGCTATAACAAATTCATTTATGGGTCCCCATGAATGTAGGGCTTTTGTAATGAAAGTAATGGGATGTCATGTCCCGGTTCTTTCTATACAGGAGATATTTTATTTGGTTGTGTGGGTATGCCAACGCAAAATGAATAAAATATAAATCTTTTAACTAAACAGCAAGGCACAGTATAAGTTTCCATTTTTATTGTTGTAAATACCTAACTTAACACAGTATGACAAAAGTTATACATAGATAGAAAATTGGACATTGGAAATACATTTGAAAATACAGGCACAATGTGAAAATACAATCAATACAATTCGGCGTGGACTGAATGAGAAAATCATTTATCAACTGAAAATCCAAACAGAAGGAAAATTTTTTTACCAACACATTAAAATTACATTTGTTTTGAAATGCAAAAATACTCTCTTTAAAGATTCATAGTACATAACTATATTATATATATAAAATAACAGCAAAGTCACTCTAAGATATTATTGTTATAAATAAATTATTTTTCTGTAAAATATTTAGTAACAATTCCATGTGTGATAGTTCCAAAAAAAAGCCATTTCATCAGACAGGAAACGGCTTGTTACTAAATAAATATATTCTAGACATATAGCACATGCCCCCATCAGTTAGGAAATAAATATTGTTATTAAAATTACATTTATAGTTTAAGTTTACCTAAAGGTGATATTTTGGTTATAGGTGGAAACTGGTAGACACAGCCAGCCCCTGGCTTCTCATATGTCTTGGATACTCCAACAGTGCGTGCTCCCCGTCGTAAGCTGGATACACACTATCCAATTTTCTGTAGATTTTTTACTTTAGATTTACCAAAACCATATAATATGAGGTCAAGCCTTAGGAGTTTCAATTTGTATGCAATCAGGCTGGCCCTTGCACTACATGGTTTTGGTAAATCTGAAGGAAATCTGACAACAAAAGTTGAATAGTGTGTATGGGGTCTTAGTTTCTGGGTCCTGTCAGGTGGTTGGACTCTCCTTAATTGGTTTTGAAAGGACTGAACCTTAAAAAAATATTTGCACATGCGTTCATCCAGTGTTGCTGTAAATAAAGCTTTGGGGTTTTTTTTTCTCTGTTTAGTGTTGCTCTATTGTCCATAAGGTGCCCATTGACATTATATGACAATTTTCCAATTCAAACAAACAAATGTTAACATGGAAGCCCATCAGGGCCATGGTTCTTTCCATTGCCATGAACCATGACCATGGTTCTTTTCCATTACCATGAACCATGACCATGGTTCTTTTCCATTACCATGAACCATGACCATGGTTCTTTCCATGCCCATGAACAATGCCCATGGTTATTTCCATGCCCATGATCCATGGTCATGATTCCTGGGAGCCAAATTGATCATGCCATTAGAAAGGCTTGCCAGATCATTTATTCTTCTCCCAAGCCACCACCAGGACTGCCAAATTAAAGAATTACATTTTGAGGAGAAACTGTCCCAAAGGACAACATATGATGGTCAGAAGACATATGCATGAGCGGCCTTCACTGATGTCCATGGTCAGCCTAATTCAAACTCATAGACACCAGTTGGCACCCAACCTTCCCAGAGCTAAAAAAAAAAAGGAAGTCAGATTGAACACTGGATTCTGCACTTTTCCCCTCATCAATTCTCTTTGTACTACCATATTGATTGAATAAGCCTGGTTCTTTCCATGGCTGTGGCCAAGGCCATGAACTATGGTCATGGTTTCCGGGAGAGAAAGCGATCATGCAATTACAAAGTATTGCTTGATCATTTATTTCTCTCCCAAGCTATCACCAGGACTGTCTTATTTAGGCATTACACTTTGAGGAGAAACTGGCCCAAAGGACAACATATGATGGTCAGGTGACATATGCATGAGTGGCCTTCACTGATGTCCATGGCCAGCTTAATTCAAACTCACAGAGGCACCCAACCTTACCAGAGCTAAAGAGTAAGTCACATTGGAAACACTGGATTCTGGCCCCTCATCAATGCTCTTTGTAGTACCATATTGACTGAATAAGCCTGGTTGTAACCCAGCATCAGGGTTACTTTCAAATGTAATTTATTATGCATCCTTTATTTTTTTGAGGGTAAAAAAAAAAAAAAAACAACTTTTAATGACGAGAACAGTTAATAAACTGTAAAATGTTTGCATCTGCCAATGTTCTTCACCAAAGGCCATCAACCACGCAGGCTTTCTTAGCCTCCATTTCCTATTAAAGAACTGTTTTGCAGTAAAGGACAATTGGAAAAATAAAATCTGGTTGGCAACTAGTGCTCAACTAGGCAATCACATATTTGTCCAAGGGTAACAATGCTGCTCCTCCATAGATACAGTGGAGGAGTGGGTGTAGCCACCCCAAGACAGGAAGTGTGTTACTGGCCTGATCACCAGATAAAAATAAAGGAAAAAAATATATAATTATCCAATGACCTACTAGTACAGTGACAGTATGGTGCAGCTTGTATTTGAAATGAAAGTTACTTACCTAAATACCAGGAACGTGAGTGACCTCTGCATTAATGACATGCAATGACATAGTGCTCACAGTCATCATTAATGCATCTATCTGCTTACAGGGGATTATATCATTAGACTTGGCCTGCGGCAGCCATACGGTAATACATCAGCACGGGAGTCCTGCGTAACTCTGAGGTCAAATCATTAATCTCTGCTTTTCCTGGACTGTAATAACGTATAGGACACTAACCCTATCAGTGTTAAGGTGGCACTATGGGTAAAGTCAAAAATGATATATACTGTATGATACAGTGGGGTTGATTTATTAAATCTGTAAGGGGCAAAATCTGGTGCAACTCTGCATAGAAATCAGCTTCCAGTTTTTTTGTCAAAGTTTAATTGAACAAACTGAAGTGAGAACCTGGTTGGCCACCATGCACCAGATTTTGCACTCTCCAGTTTTAGCAAACCAACCCCAGTCTGTCAACAGCATTAATATGGCAGTCTTTGTTTTTCTGAGTTCCCCATAACAGTTTTATAAACTGTGATCCTGCCAATAAATATTTTTTTCAATTTAATTTACCGGACCAAGCTGTCGAGAAAATATGGCAGTTGTTATAAGGTTTAGACCAACAATTTTGACATTGACAGGGGTGCTTACAATTGTCAGTTTTTATTAATTTAATTAAAGAAAAATCAGTTGCTGTAGTTACTTAAATAATTAGCTGGGGTCCAGCTTTAATTTTTTGTTATATAAAATCCATCTAAATCTACTAGTCCATCTAACACTACGCTCTCTACAGGATGATAATACTGCTGTCCAAGGGTAACAATGCTGCTTCTCCATAGATACAGTGGAGGAGTGGGTGTAGCCACCCAAAGACAGGAAGTTTGTTACTGGCCTGATCACCAGATAAAAATAAAGGAAAAAGCATAAAAAAAGAAAATGATAACTAATGTAGCCATCGCATCCAGGTATTTGCAAGATGCAATAAAGACATTTTTTGTGTGGGGTTAATATATGCTTTAAGAAACACGTCATATGTCCCAGGAGGCTACAGGACCAATCACAGAGCGCTTGAATGAGCTCACATATGCCCAGTGGAGTGCCAGCTGTGGTTCCTCAGAAAGTCACAGCCAGCTCCCATATCCAAGATAGCATGGCTGGGGACCCACAGTGGTAAGAAAAATGAGCTGCAGGAAAACAGCGCTGGACTTTTGAAGTCCTGAGTTCCTCTTCAACGTTCATTTAAAAACTACATGTCCATCTAAGACTGTCCACAGGGTGACAACACTGCTACAATTTAACAATCCAAACAAACTGCGTTGTCACCCAGATTTACACGGGAGCACTGCCCAGTCATTGTTAGTGATAGGCTACATTGTATATGTCATTTTTAATTTTGCCCATAGATTAACTTTAGGCCTCATGCACAGTGCAAGTGTCATTTGTAGTAAATAATTGGAAAAATATTACATTTTTTAGATCAGTACAAAATAAATTAAGCTTGTTAGGTCTGTGTCAGCTGACAGCTGCAATTCTTAGAAACCATTAGTAGTACAGTAACAGGAACGGCAAAGGGAGCAACCACTACTCCGTAGTCCTGAAGGGGTCCATTTCTGTTCCTGATTCAAGATTATATAGCACTTTTCTTCACAATCCACCAGAAGTAGCATTATTTTGCATATATTTTATGCTTTCCTTCTTATTGTATGAAGATTTTACATATATGATAAGTGCTTTTTATCATACCAATAATAAATGTCTTCATTCAGAACCAAAGTTCAGTTACCCTCCCGAAGGATTACAAGAGGATAGCCATCATTACTTAAAGTGGTCCTTCAACTTGTTGGGTTAAGTTCCTGTTCCTGTTACTCATACATGTACTATATATTGATTATTCAAGAATACATATTATTTAAAGGGATATATGATATTGCCAAGTCCTGTGGAGTCTTTCTACCCCTAGTTTTCTGTAATTCCAAAAAAAAGCCAAATGTTACATCTTGTCTCTAGTCTCAGCTAGTCCTAAACTGTTTATAAAAATAAATCTCTGGACAAAACTGTAACATTCAAGTGCTAGTATAGAATTTCATTGATAAATAATATCCTGAAACAAACACGTAGTTAAAAATCAAAAATGGTCATCATCCTCATCATTGGTGATTCTGATTTTGGAGAGTTATAGCCTCCACTCTGCGTGGCTGCATTCCATCAGACGCCAAGCTGCTTGTTCATCTTGTTCAGGGCATCACTGACAATGTCCAATTCATGGCGTAAGTCACTCACCATATTGGTGATGCTTCTGGTGTCTTTAAGCACCTGCACACTTTGGGTGTATGGGTTGTACTTCAGTCCAAAGGGGCGCTTAATTGTCTTTGCAAACTCCCTAGAAAAAAATAAATTGATATAATGATACTATAATAATAATAATAATACTATAAATATAATAATAATAATATAATAATATAATAATAATAATAGTAATGATACTATAATAATACAGGAAGCAAAAAATTTACTAAAATGTAATGTCAAAAACAGCTATTTGGGCCTGTTGCTGCACCCATTATGGTCCTTTGACTATTTTGTAACCCATCTTATTTGTTTCCCTATATCTTTCCATAAAATACTTTAGTACATTCAAGAATGTATATGTTTTGCTGCAATACCTTTCTGCCCCTCAACCACAGCTAGATTCACAAATTTTTATTCCAAACTTTAATGTCTTGCAACAGAATTCTTATCAGACAAGAGCTTTTGTTGGAGATTGCACTGGACTGATTGGATAGGTCACTGGTCCTGAGTGGGTATTCAGGTGGGCAAAAGGAAGACATATCTTCCTGTGGATAGTGCCCAGTGATGGATGGTGGCGCTGGGTCCTCTTGGGGATTGGGCTGCTGCCTTTTCTGTGCGATCTTAAGGTTGTTTCAGCATGTAGACTTAGATAAAAAGAAAGGAGTGCCCGATGTGCAGAGAAATGTGAAATATGGTTCATGGACCTTTAATAAAAATTACCAACATGCACATCAAGCCAACGTGTTTCGGGGGGAATAGACTCCCCCTTCTTCAGGGCTGTTGCTGTCAACTATTTGGTGGGAAAGTTTCCCATGAGTGGTTATTATGTTGGATCAAGGTTTCTGAATTGCAGGATGCCAGCTTTCTTTGTATCAGACAGGAGCGGATTGCAGCTAGAATGACCTAGCCATGAAGTTAAAGAAAGCAGGCATAGCGTGGTGTCTGCTCTAAGGCAAGACATTTACTTTTCAACATTCAAAGAAGTTTGGCTTAATAGCTATGCTTTCCTGTTGGGGTATATTTGGGTTTAGGGTAGGTTATCAGGTTAAGGCTGGCACATAGATTAATGAGCTCCAGAGTTTAGCTTAGGTTAAGAGTTAAGTTTAGGGATTGGATGAAGGTAAACAGTTCTATGTCATTAGTAATTGAAGCTGTTTCAGTGCCCCTCTCTGATTTAGCTTGATTCTGTTACTGGAGTCTGGTTTTCTCTGATTTTGGAACTAAACCCCACCATGCGTCACTCAAATGAGAGAGGACTACTCCAGTGACCCATAAGAGAACTCTCATTGAATCAATGCATAGCAGTTAGAAGAACTTAACCATGACATCAGGAAAAGTCAGGTACTGGTAACAAAATTAAATGAAATCTGAGAGGTACACAGACGAAGCTTTCTTATGTAATACATGTACTTCAAATACATTTAAAATTTAAAACAGGTGCTTATACTCTGAGCTTCCTGTATTTGAGAATTCAGTTTGTCTCCTGTGCATATTTATTAGTGGGAAGGTGAAAATCTACCCATCACTGCAAAAACCTGAGCAACCACTAGAGGGAGCAGCAATTCCAATTTTTACAGAAATAGGTAATTGTTTTAAAAAATATATACACAGTACAATGAACTGTAAAATAACAAAATTACTTTACAGGTCTGCTTTAAAGGTTAAAATAGGCAAAGAATGTTTATTCCTGGCTTTGGCTTTGCCTAGAAAAATGTCATCAGCCATCAATATATATATTAGAGTTACCTCATTTTTTCTTTGGCTTCTTCAAAACTCTCAGAGTAAAAGTAGACGTCCTGGAAGGTGGTGATAATACATTCTTGGTTGCAGGTCACCATGGGATCAAAAGGCTTCACTTTGGCATTACCGGAGAGAGAGTGCTGGAACAAAGGAAGGGAACATGTAACCAAAGCAGCGCCACTGGCAGCTACTACAGGCACTAACACAATATCCAATGAGCTCTTAGCCCTAACATTGCATGTTTGATTATTTAGAAGGAAGAAAGACAGTATGTTGCCAATAGCAAAGCAATCTAGATTTTAGAATGATTAAAAATGATACATGACACTTGGTTTCTATTGGTGCATTATGGCCACTAGATGGAGCATTCATAGGAAATAAATGTTTATTTGCTATGATTTCCCGCTCCATCTAGTGGCCATAATACCATATTTTCCCAATCTTCTCTATTCTTTATGAATGAAGAACAACTGATCTGCAGAGAAAATAGCCTAATAACATTTGATTTTGCCAGCATTTGCACAGACAATGCACCTGCAACTTTTCAAGACAAATAGCTTTGCAATTTTTTTCTTATAAACACACTGCTAGGTGTGTCCTAAGCATTAAGGCACGCCTGTGATTTCCGAACAGACAGCACAGCATGCCTTAATAATGTAATAGATATACTGCTGCGCAAAGGGAACACAAATCTGTGTGGATCGTCACACAAATATTCTTTTTTTAACGTTTCGATAAACAGAACTTTTCAACGTCCACGTAACAGACACGTTTACGACCGTTTTAGTTTACAATAATCCGATAAAAGAGACGTCTAGTCAACAAGAAGTAAGTATTTCTTATCTCTTCTAACCCTTTTATACCATAATACCGGTGATCTACCTCGCCCTTTAGTATCGTTTATTTGTAAATAAAGGATACTTACGAGGTAGATCACCGGTATTACGTGGTTATCTTTGGTTCACAGTACATAGTAAAAATTAGTAAGATTT
>BLSH010513976.1:561175-570293 GCA_018402905.1 Glandirana rugosa | reverse complement strand
GGGTCCCTGTGTGCTTCCTTGCCGCCCCCCCCCCCCCATTTACGACTCATTTACCAACTCCTTCCTTTTCTGAATGAACAGAGTCAGTGATTGGTACCAATTGGTTCATTCATAACTGAAGCATAGTAAACTGTTTTTACTATACTTCCGTTTCTGAATGAATGGGAGGCTCGGTGCACAACTATTCCTGTCCATTCATTCTGTGCAACTGAGGTTACACAGATGGAGATTGAGGGTTGAGGTGTGTTTAGACCCCTGATATCTCATCAAAGCCCCCCAACAGAGCGCCTAAAAAATGTAAAAAAAATTGTAAAAATAAAATTGTAAAAGAAATAAAATAAAATGGTAAAAAATAATAAAATTAAAATAAAAATTAAAAACTACTGACACCAGTCAGGTAACTATCAGAACGGCAAAGGTTGCTATTGTGACCGGGCCCTGGCATTTCACCACCATGGGGAGGCCCGAAGATGGCAGAAAGGGGGCCCGCTGCAGAACTTGTGAAAGGGCCCCACTGTGGGACCGTAATAGAGGGACCCATGATAGGAGTAAAGGGCCCCAGGATCAGTGGGTAGAGGGAAGGGCCCTGGCCAGGGGTCAGGGGGCCCTTCATAATTTCTTGCACCGGGGCCCTGAAAGTTCTAGTTACATCTCTGGGGCATGCTAATAGGAGGAGTAAGCAGAGTGAAAGAGAGAGAAGTTCATTGGTCTGCTGCTTCTCCTTTCACTGTCCAGTAACAAGATGGGGGAGGAACAAATCCTATGAGCGTTGCTTATATGGAAACAAAGCCCCCCTGGCAGGAGGTACAGATTTTTGGTAGTAGAGATGTGCCGGGATGATGTAACTTCAGTACAGAGATATAGAGTGAAGCCAGAAGACATCAGACATGACAGAAGACCAGCATGATATGTCAGCACTGGTGATGGGGGTGGGGTGGGGGGGGGCAGGTGTCTCATTGTTGGAGGAGTGTGCCATAAAGTATGTATGTAGGACAGCAGCCTACCCATCCCAAAAGCTCTAAAAATGTAACTGCAACTGAGAAAAATAAAGCCTCCTGCAAGACACGGCAGTGCTGTGTGGCAGAGCTGTGTAAATCTCAGGACTGGACAGAAATGCAAATCTGTTGGAAGGTAACACAGCTTCCACATCTGTGCACTTGGCTGCCTGGAGTTTAGCTTTAAGTCACTCCTGGGTGGAACACGGATTGATTATTGGCTATTGAGTGACTTCACGGCTGCAGTAACGGCTTTCTTTCTTTAACACTATGAAGTAAACAGGGCCAGCACAAGGGGCGGGCAGGAGGGTTGGCTGCCCTGGGAATTGTGGTCATGCGAGGTGGGGGCATCACAAAGAAATTGGGTGGGAGGGGATGTGAGTTGGAAGAGGGAATTTGGGGTTAGGCAGGGGGTAAGTATTGTTCTAGGAAGGGAAATTGGGGGGGGGGATGGGTGAAAATTTGTGCTAGATGGGGGGATTTGGGGGGAATTTGTGCTAGAAGGGGGGAGGTTTGAAGTAGGGGGGGGCAGTGATGTGTACTGGGAAGGGACATATTAGGGTAGAGGATTTGTGCTGGGAGGGGGGATTTGAAGTGTGGGGGGGGGGAGAAGATGTGCACTGGGAAGGGACATTTTAGGGGAAGAGAATTTGTGCTGGGAGGGGGGATTTGAAGTGGGGGGGGGATGTGCACTGGGAAGGGACATTTTAGGGGTAGAGGATTTGTGCTAGGAGGGGTGAATTTTTTGGGTGGGGATTTGGGGGATGAGGGGCAAAGATTGTGCTGAGAGTGGGGATATCAGCAGGGGGGCAGATTTGTACTGGGAGGAGGGGGAATTTATGCTTAGGGGGTAAGCATGCTGTGCTCAATGTTTTTGTTGGGGAGAATTTTGCTGACAGATAATGCCCATACATCTTGGGGGGGGGGGCGCAGTTTGGCATGTTTGCCCTGGGCTCTAGATGACCTTGTCCCAGCACTGGAAGTAAGGGGGGGGGAGCTGTCCTGGTCCGGGAGAACACACAGTGATTATTGCTAGCGGCAATAATCGCATGAAAAATCCGATAGGCTGGTTGTACCCAAGTTGATCGATCGATCAGTCTGCCCATACATGGTAGGAATCTTGTACAGTTCCTACTGAAACAGCCGAGATTCAAACCGTCTATGGCCTGCTTTAGTGTAGGAATGCAAATCTGATTTCCCCTGAAGAACCAGCGCCTTACTTTACGTAGGAAGTTCCTGGGACAGCCGTACCTGAAAAAGTTTAAGTGCCTTCACGAGTCCACCGACTTCATTCTTCAGAGAGAAGATGACAGACGCCCGTCCCTTTTCAGCCACGTTATCATTATTTTCCTTGTTGTCTTCGATCTTCATATAATTTGATTTGTTGAACTAGAAGAGAAAGTCAAGGAGCTGACAATGACATCACTGCTACTAAAAACAACATCTATAGTGACTATACAGCCGGCGATCTACGTTACATACGTTCTCCATATATTCACATAGGTGTGTCATGCCTTGAGAGTTTACAAAGCTTGTAGGCTCAATTCACAAACCTGACAAATCAAGATAAGGGACATTCTTTGTTTATAAAAATGACCGTTATTTTCAATCCAATGAGAATAAAAATGACTGTTATTTTCAGTCCAATGAGAATAAAAATGACCGTTATTTTCAGTCCAAAGAGAATAACAAAAAGACAGTTATTTTCAGTCCAATGAGAATAAAAATGACCGTTATTTTCAGTACAAAGAGAATAACAAAAAGACAGTTATTTTCAGTCCAATGACAATAAAAATGACAGTTGTTTTCGGTCCAAAGAGAATAAAAAATGACAGATATTTGCGGTCCAATGAGAATAAAAATTACAGTCATGTTCCTAAAAACAGAGATCCTTATCCATGTGTAAAACTTTGTAGAATGAGACTTATATGTAAAAATATTAGCAACCCCTCCACCCTACTATTCGGGAAAGCAACTGACATTATCACTTAAATAGGCACATTTAATAAAGCAATGAATTAGACATCCACCACACATTCACTGCAGGTGAATTCTCCTTGGTGCATGTGTTTTTAATGACAGTGATTGATTCACCTTCAGTAAATGTTTGGTGAAAGTGACCTTTGCTGGTTTATAAATATGCCCCTTGAAGTGTATGTAAACCCCAAATGTATTTTTCAGTAAGATTGGCATTCTATCTCACTATATATTATATATATAAAATATTTATTTTGTCTGTTTGTTGCAACATTTCTTACCTGGAGCTCCTGCTGGTAACAGCACTTCCTATTGCAGACTGACAACACTAAGTCACTGCCTCACAATAAGCAGCAAAGTTGTCAAGCTGTCATGCAGGCCCCTTCAAATGGCCATTGGGCTGCCTCTCTGATAGACGTGATAGGCAGCACAGTATCGTGACAACGTTGTCTTTAATTGAGAGGCAGTGACATGGGGGGGTCTATTTATAAAAAGCAGCATTTAAACAGCCAATGCAAATAATCCCCGTAATGTGTCTAATATGTGTATTTCTTATAATCATCAGTGCCATCTAGTGGCCATAATGCAGTATTTTCCTTATTGAGGTATCTCGGGAAAATACCGAATTATGGCCACTAGATAGAGCTGACAATCATAGGAAATGCACATATTAGGCACATCATGGAGATTATTCACGACAGCTGTGCCAATGCTGAGGCATTCATACGATGAATGTTTTAGAAATAGATAGTGCTGTCAGTCTACAACAGTAGTAATTTGTTTAGGAAAAAGTTATAAAGTATAATGCAATGGCAAATATGCTAAAAAAGATTTTGGGTTTAAATACACTTGCAAATTGAACAAAATATCACTGTCATTTTTCTAAGATATTAATGCCTGTATTGTCAGCTCCATCTAGTGGCCACAATGTGCAATAGTTTTATGAAATACCCCATGAGAAAATATGCCACTAGACAGAGCCCACGATATAGAAATTCATCTCTAAGAAAAGTTAGGGTGGCATTTTGTGAAGCTTGCATTAATGTTTTTGGCATTCATGCAACAAATGTTTCATAAATAGACCCCTGTCTGCAACTTCTTCTATACTACCTATCTCGCTAAATAAAGATTCTTGATTACTGACTGTACACCCAGCTATCTGCATTACCAACATTTAATTTATAGTCACAAAGTTATGACAACCATTGCAACATTATAAGGTCAGCTGCAGCTTATAGGTCCATAAATGTGCAAAAACCCAACCGGTATTGCCAATGAGACGTTTGCAATCTTTTATATACAGTACTTAATCGCATATCTAGTAAATAGCAAAAAACAAGAATTGTTCACCTGCATCTAGTACATCATACACTTAGAAAAATTCTACAACAGGCGCAAACACTTAACATATATAAGGAGAAGTATACCTTAAATACTACCATACGTTAAATAGAAGCCAATGGGACAAGTTGGAGAGGAGCTTCAGATCAGGTCTGATCACTGATGTGCATGACACAGAAATAATATGTTTAGGCTCAGATATAGGAAATATATAGATAAGGTATGGGAAGATTGGGGGGGACCTACAACACCCAACTATAAAGGAGACATTTATTACAGCTGCAACATCTGTTTACTTAACACACATCTTAGATCTGATCAGAGGTGTATCTTACACCTGGACGTTGCTGTAGTTCTCCAGAATAATAAAGGAAGGCCATAAATACTATGTATAGGAGTTAATGATTTTCCTGCTTGATATCATGTTTGCAGGTAAGGTGGAGGAAAGCTTTAAACTCAAGCTGGAGAAGCAGCAGGACTGCAGAGCAGCAATTGAACTGCCGTAACCTTCTTAGCCCGTCTACAGACACGATCACCCATAATCCCAAGGCAGTCTGGTGAGGAAATATTCCAGCCCTGGTGCATGGTGGGTTGGAGAGACAGCCCAGCCTAAGTTACGTGTTCTTCTTACTAGATGATCTTACGAGATGATGTCCTAAGATTAAAGAAACGTCCATTTGGAGTAAATCCAAAAATATTCAAAAAGAAGGGCTCATGGTTTGAAGCTGCTATGTATAGGATTCCACTCAGGGCCGGCCCTACCATGGGTCCAAGTGGGTCCATTGGACCCAGGCAGCACTTTGAGAGGGGCAGCAAAATGACCCACGGTGGCCTCTCCTTCTCTTCTATTTACCCAGCAAATTGACAACCAACATTTTTTTTCCAGCAGTTTTGTGTGTCATGATGACAACTGCCCCCCCGGCTGCTCCATCTGCCCCTATACCTATACCCTAGCCTGTCCCTATACTGCCCTAGCCTGTCCATATACTACCCTAGCCTGCCCCTATACTACCCTAGCCTGCCCCTATACTACCCTAGCCTGTCTATATACTACCCTAGCCTGTCTATATACTACCCTAGCCTGTCCATATACTACCCTAGCCTGTCCCTATGCTACCCTAGCCTGTCTATATACTACCCTTGCCCGCCCCTTGGAATTGAACACAATAGTATGTCATATAATTTTGCATATAGAGAAGGGGCTGTTGCATATAAATCTGACTTCCTGATAAATTTAATTTTAGCTTTAATTATCATGATATAAAATAATGGTTGTGGGGGCCTTTTGGTGGGCGTGATTTTTTTTGGGCGGGGAAGCGCAGCATTTCATTCTTGGACCCAGGCAGCACAATGCCTACTACATTTTGGAAAGTTTGCTACCTTTTGGGTCTCCAGTTGAATGGAAAGCGATGTAGACAAATTGAGTCTCCTACATTTGATTATTTTATTAATGTAAGGGGCCGTTGTCTTATAGGAAGTCCATATTGGCACAACTAGATGCCCCCGGCTTCTATACTTTCTGGGGCACGGACATGGAGCAAATGTTTAGAAAGTCAGAGTTAACGTGTATATCCAGTAAAAAAAATGTTTAAGTTTTGGATAAAGTAAGGAGTGACAATCTAAATTGGAGCTAACACGCCACTACCATGAGCTAAGCCTTTGACTTGGAGTTTCAGTGCAGCCCCATTGACTCGAAAGGGTGAGTTTGACAAGTGCTGCTGTCCACTAAACAAACCAAAGGAAAATTTGCCTTGGCATGCCTCCTTCAGCTGTATGGTAAGTTTTAGGTGGGTGGTCTGAAGGCAGTAAAACCGCGGCTCAGCCGCCTGTTTAAACTGCTCTCTGGCCACCCATGTAAAGAGGCCTTAGAGAGTTTTCCCCTCATATCCTGATCCATTGACAATGTTTTGGCATACGTGGTTTAGAATTCACAGAATACACTTTTGTATTGTTGTGTCAAAGAGGAAGCCCTGATGAAGGGGGAGTGTTTTAACATGAAACACGTTGGCTCTCTTATTCTACTAATTATTCAATAAAAATACATTTTGGACTCTACGATCATTGGTGTGAAGCCCTCACTGCTTCTTATATATTTGAGATCTTCCACAGGATTACCTGTCTTTTGAGGGTGCTTTGGTATATGTGAACAGTCTCATCAACGTGTTGTGGGAAGGTCATCCACAACACTGGCTATCACCTATGCAAGTCCCCCCAGCTTTTTCTACCTGCCTGTGTTCCTGTGGCAGATTTTCCAGTGAAACTGCTGTCCACAGAATAAATCTCTCTAGTGGAGTCTTGGATAGCACTAAAAACCCAACAAGGGTTCTAATCCTTCGCCACTCTATCTAAAAGTAGAACAAACGTTCTTGGCTTGACATACACTTTGAAGCAGAACACCTGATCAGCAAACTTGTTTCAGGTGAATAGCTCAGTAGAAGTCATTGGGTAAGCATGACAGCCAGAAAACTGCCATTTTCAGGAGAGGTCAGCAATGGTAGCCTTTATACAGTACGTCTCTAGGTACAAGTGTTGTTTGAATTTAGAACCTGTAACGTGGACCTTACACCGTTTTTTTATAACTTTAGCTCATTGCATTCTCACCTACACGTCATCCAAATAGAAGGACAATAGATAACTAAAAGGGCAGCCAGCTAGATCTCCACGTGCACATGTGCAGGGGGGGCAATTGTGAAAGAGTGGAAGTAACATCTGGCTCCCAATACTCCAAGATCAAAATGGAGGCATGGGAGAAGCCAGGCAGGAGGGATCTTCAGCTGTAAGCAAGATATTGGTGGAGCTCATAGACTTGTAAGTAGAGAATCATAGGTATCCTAAAGAGGAGACGAGCCCCTGATGACGTCAGATGTGATGAAATGTGTATGGCGGAGCTGACACTTGTGACGTCACCACGTATTACGGAACCAGGAAGTGGTTCATGTTTTATCACAGGATTTGCTGAGTATATATTCTTCGGAGAGTAGGCTATCTTTGTTTTTAATAAAGTGTGAAAGTGGTTTCACACTATGTGGACTCTTCCCTTTTGTCTCCCCATGCAACACCTTTGACTTACTGCTGGAGGTTACATAATGATTTCAGACGAATGTTGACTTCTCTGTTTTAGACGGTCAATTTATTGCGGTAAGACTCTGTGTGTGGCACTTGGTGAAGGTTTACAGATCGGTGCTTCAATATGTTTTGAAGAGGGTTCACTTATCACTTGTTGCTCACTTAATTATCATTTTGATGCTTGGCAAGGTGTAAATAATTTGTCAAACACCAAGGACATTTGCTTGGCATCACATGGACACTTTTTCTTTTGATTTTGTGGTATTTATGTACAACTGGTCACTGTTTTAGCACAACTCTTGGTATATATAACCTAAAGAGGACCTTCCACTAATCTGACAGAATGGTAATTACGGTACTACAGGGTGAGCCATTTATATGGATACACCTTAATAAAATGGGAATGGTTGGTGATATTAACTTCCTGTTTGTGGCACATTAGTATATGTGAGGGGGGAAACTTTTCAAGATGGGTGGTGATCATGACGGCCATTTTGAAGTCAGCCATTTTGAATCCAATTTTTGTTTTTTCAATAGGAAGAGGGTCATGTGACACATCGAACTTATTGGGAATTTCACAAGAAAAACAATGGTGTGCTTGGTTTTAACGTAACTTTATTCTTTCATGAGTTATTTACAAGTTTCTGACCACTTATAAAATGTGTTCAATGTGCTGCCAATCCACTTTCCAGGAAACTGTTCATCTAGGAATGCTCGGACCTGACACCCATAATGTGGTGGTGCACCATCTTGCTGGAACTATGATGTCGGTGATAGGGAATTGCTGGCCATCAAGTCGGCTTTGGAGGAATGGCGGTACCTCCTGGTAGGAGCAGCTCACCCGGTATTGGTTTTTACTGACCATAAAAACCATTAAAAAAAATAAGTTTGATGTGTCACATGACCCTCTTCCTATTGAAAAAACAAAAGTTGGATTCAAAATGGCCGACTTCACCACCCATCTTGAAAAGTTTCCCCCCTCACATATACTAATGTGCCACAAACAAGTTAATATCACCAACCATTCCCATTTTATTAAGGTGTATCCATATAAATGGCCCACCCTGTACAATAAATGTTAGTAGAAGGGACAAGCTTGAGTCCGGTCTGAACCCATCAAGCAAGTACTATTGTAGTGCTTAAATTAGAACTTTGTCAGATGGGTGGAAGGTCTTCTTTAGGATCTACTGGATAGAACTACATTTAGAGTGCTGATGAGTTTACTCCACCCAAAGCGGTAGATGGTTATGAATACATTCTGATGGGATGGTGGGACCTCATCAGACAGAGCAAGTAGTGTCACCAGCACACCAGGATCTCCCAACGAGTCCAAAGGCATGCCTGATGAAGGGGTCCTGCGCAGCTCCGAAATATCGCTCTTTGCTGTAACTATGTGATTGGTGAATAAAGCTTTGGACTCGTTGGGAGATCCCGGTGTGCTGGTGACAATACTTGCTCTGATGTTATGCGGTTTCAGCCATTGGTCACTCCAAGCACCCACATTAGAAATAAGCTATCTGTGCAGGAACGTGTGCGTTGGGAATATTACAATTGGACTCATCAGACAGAGCTCACGACCACATCGAAAGTTTTTACTCCCTCATTGGGGCTACAGTTCTCCCAGGGTAGCCACAACGTTCCCTCTACTTTCTCCATAATCCTGTCTCATAATGGAAGTGACTGAGCAGTCTTCTGGGAGTAGAGGAACAAGGCTCCCACCACCCTCAACCCCAAGAGAT
>BLSH010513976.1:551175-553675 GCA_018402905.1 Glandirana rugosa | reverse complement strand
TAGTGGAACCAATTGCCTTCAGAAGTCACCTAATTAGTAAATAGAATCCACCTGTGTGTAATTTAATCTCAGTATAAATACACATATTCTGCAAAGCTTTCAGAGGCTTTTTAGAGAACATTAGTGAACAAACAGCATCATGAAGGCCAAGGAACACACCAGACAGGTTAGGGATAAAGTTGTGGAGAAGTTTAAAGTAGGGTCAGGTTATAAAAAAAATATCCCAAGCTTCCAACATCTCATGGATCACTGTTCAATCCATCATCTGAAAATGGAAAGAGTATGGCACAACTGCAAACCTACCAAGACATGGCTGTCCACCTAAACTGACCGGCCGGCAAGGAGAGCATTCATCAGAGAAGCAGCAAAGAGGCCCCATGGTAACTCTGGAGGGGCTGCAGAGATCCACAGCTCAGGTGGGAGAATCTGTCCACAGGACAACTATTAGTCATGCACGCCACAAATCTGCCCTTTATGGAAGGGTGGTTAGAAGAAAGCCATTCGTGAAAGAAAGCCATAAGAAGTCCTGTTTGCAGTTTGCGAGAAGCCATGTGGGGGACACAGCAAACATGTGGAAGAAGGTGCTCTGGTCAGATGAGACCAAAGTTGAATTTTTTGGCCTAAAAGCAAAACGCTATATGTGGTGGAAAACCAACACTGCACATCACCCTGAACCCACCATCCCCACTGTGAAACATGGTGGTGACAGCCTCATGATGTGGGGATGCTTTTCTTCAGCAGGGACAGGGAAGCTGGTCAGAGTTGATGGGAAGATGGATGGAGCAAAATACAGGGCAATCTTACAAGAAAACCTGTTAGAGTCTGCAAAAGACTTGAGACTGGGTGGAGGTTCACCTTCCAGCAGGACAACGACCCTAAACATACAGCCAGAGCTACAATTGAATGGTTTAGATCAAAGCATATTCATGTGTAAGAATGGCCCAGTCAAGGTCCAGACCTAAATCCAATTGAGAATCTGTAACAAGACTTGAAAATTGTTGTTCACAGTTCTCCATCCAATCTGACAGAGCTTGGGGTATTTTGCAAAGAATGGGCAGAAAAGTCCTCTGTAGATGGGCAAAGCTGGTAGAGACTTCCCCAAAAAGACTTGCAGCTGTTGCAAAGAAAGTATTGACTCGGGGGGGCGCTATACAAATGCCCCCACACTTTTCAGATATTTATTTGTAAATCATTTGGAAAACCATTTATCATTTTCCTTCCTCTTCACAATTATGTGCCACTTTGTGTCGGTCCATCACATAAAATCCCAATAAAATACATTTACATTTTTTGGTTGTGACATGAGTATGAATAACCTTCCCTTAATCTATCCAAAAAGGAAAAAAAAAGAAATGTTGCATTTAGTTCTACTATAATGATCATTTGGACTAATAATACTCATAATAATTGTATTGAAATATTATCTCTTAAAAACTATAAAATAGTCCGATTAGTTTCCGCAAGCCAGTGAATTTCCTTGTAACGAGCGCGAACCCGCGTCACTTCCCCGATACGTGACGAGGAACACATAAGATCAGGAAACACTGTTGTGTTTTTATGTGTTTCGTGAAGCAGCAACTGCGTGAAACAGTTTACATTGTTCCAGGCTTTTGTCTCCAAGTATAAAGTCAAGTGGCTAAACATAGTGCGCACTGTATGATTGTACTGTACTGACTGCACTTGATCAAACAAACGTCAGAACGTTATTGTCCCAACGAGGAAATGTATCAGGTCGAATACAGGCAATATGTTTACTCAATGCAGAGTGAGTTCAATCAAGTCCTTCATTTAGCTGGTGCTGAAAGTTCGCTTCATGCTTAGTTATACATTTGAATGGCTGCAAGAGAGAAGCTTCTGTGTATTTTTCTAACTTAAAAAGGATATAAAGAATAAACCAGTGCAGTGGTAGAGAGTGGATGTGTATGTTGGTGCAGGGGTGGGGAATGAAGTCATGAATGTTGGTGCAGTGGTGGACAGTGGGGTCACGTATGTTGGTGCAGTGGGGAAGAGCGGGCCGTGGTCATTGGAGTAGTGTTAGAGAGTACGCCATTTATGTTGGTTCAGTGGTGGAGAGTGGGGTCATGCATGTTGGTGCAGGGGTGGAGAATGAAGTCATGAATGTTGGTGCAGTGGTGGACAGTGGATTCATGTATGTTGGTGCAGTGGGGAAGAGTGGGGCCATGGTCATTGGAGCAGTGGTAGAGAGTATGCCATTTATGTTGGTTCAGTGGTGGAGAGTGGGGTCACGTAAGTTGGTGTAGCGGTGGAGAGTGGGGTCATGCATGCTGGTGCAGGGGTGGGGAATGAAGTCATGAATGTTAGTGCAGTGGTGGACAGTGGATTCATGTATGTTGGTGCAGTGGGGAAGAGTGGAGTCATGGTCATTGGAGTAGTGTTAGAGAGTACGCCATTTATGTTCGTTTAGTGGTGGAGAGTGGGGTCATGCATGTTGGTGTGTGGTTGTACGTACTGGGGTGAGAGGTGGTGATTTGCTTGTATT
>BLSH010513976.1:523659-550036 GCA_018402905.1 Glandirana rugosa | reverse complement strand
GAGAGTGGGGTCATCTATGTTGGTTCAGTGGTGGAGAGTGGGGTCATCTATGTTGGTTCAGTGGTGTAGAGTGGGGTCATCTATGTTGGTTCAGTGGTGGAGAATGGGGTCACGTATGTTGGTTCAGTGGTGGAGAGTCGGCTCATGTATGTTGGTTCAGTGGTGGAGAGTGGGGTCATCTATGTTGGTTCAGTGGGGTCATCTATGTTGGTTCAGTGGTGGAAATTGGGGTCATTTATGTTGGTTCAGTGGTGGAGAATGGGGTCACGTATGTTGATTCAGTGGTGGAAAGTTGGGTCATGTATGTTGATTCAGTGGTGGAAAGTTGGGTCATCTATGTTGGTTCAGTGGTGGAGAGTGAGGTCACGTATGTTGATTCAGTGGTGGAAAGTTGGGTCATTTATGTTGGTTCAGTGGTGGAGAATGGGGTCACGTATGTTGGTTCAGTGGTGGAGAGTCGGCTCATGTATGTTGGTTCAGTGGTGGAGAGTGGGGTCATCTATGTTGGTTCAGTGGGGTCATCTATGTTGGTTCAGTGGTGGAAATTGGGGTCATTTATGTTGGTTCAGTGGTGGAGAATGGGGTCACGTATGTTGATTCAGTGGTGGAAAGTTGGGTCATGTATGTTGATTCAGTGGTGGAAAGTTGGGTCATCTATGTTGGTTCAGTGGTGGAGAGTGAGGTCACGTATGTTGATTCAGTGGTGGAAAGTTGGGTCATTTATGTTGGTTCAGTGGTGGAGAATGGAGTCACGTATGTTGATTCAGTGGTGGAGAGTGGGGTCATCTATGTTGGTTCAGTGGTGGAGAATGGGGTCACGTATGTTGATTCAGTGGTGGAGAGTGGGGTCATCTATGTTGGTTCAGTGGTGGAGAATGGGGTCACGTATGTTGATTCAGTGGTGGAGAGTTGGGCCATGTATGTTGATTCAGTGGTGGAAATTGGGGTAATTTATGTTAGTGTAGTGGTGGAGAGTGGTCCATCTGTGAATTGTATGCTTGGTGTAATCTTTATGCAAATACTAAGAAGAATTAAAACATTTGCAGCTGGCAGATTTACCTTACTTTCAGCTCACTGTTACCCATTGCCCTGCATCTTCTGGCTTTACCGTGGCACCCATCTACTCCCCCGCACTCTAGTAAAGCCAGTATCAGAACATTAAGTGAGATTAATTGGGGGATGAAGAGAACACAACACTTCTATCCCCTGAAGGTCACGTTCTGAGCCTAGAAAATGAGAATTGGCTAGACTAAGTTGATGGTCTTATTACACCTTCATTTTCCAGGCTGAGAGATTCTCACCGACATCCACTGAGCCGGGAAATCAGAGTAAAAGAAGTGAGATAAGAAATCCCTTTACAGACAGGATTACATTGGTCTAATACCAAATCTGCTGAGTACTTATTTGCACTCCATAAGATTCCTCTCACTCTCGTGCCCAGAGAGACAGCACTGATTATCTACCTAATGACCCCAGGGTGAGTCACCCCAGCACGGCTACTAAAGTTTAAAGTGGACTTAGTATCAGAATTATGTTTCATTGTTAAAGTAGGTTAAGTCATTTGTGTCAAGATTTCAGTTATTTATAGCTTCTCACGAAGACCACAGTACTCCTCCAGACAATACCTTCATCTTTTCTCTCCAGAAGGACAGAGCCATCTTTGTTCAGGCATCATCTATTTCCTGGACTGAGATTCTGTCTTGGAGAAGGCACAATCATATCAATTCTGGGGCATGTCCAGTCCATAGAAGCCTCTGCTGGTACAAGGTTACAATTTGAGAAGAACATCATCCTCCGATCCCAAGCAGACGCTCCCGCTGTCTCCTGAAGGTTGAGTCCCACAGGAGCTGCCTGGACGTGGAGCATTCTGTAGAAAAAACAAGCAGTTGCACACCATGGAGGTCAATGACTAAAGTGGGAGTAAACTCCCTTGGTTGATTTTTACCTACAGCTAAGTCTATAATAAGGCTTACCTATAGATACTGTAAATTTCTCCTACACATGTACCGTTTAGGAGATATTTACTTGCGAAGCTGCTGGTGATGTCACCGGCGCATGCGCTCTGAACAGCGGCTCCTGTGTACATGCGCAGGAGTGATGTCATTGCGGCTTGTTCAAAGGACCAGAGATGGACGGCCGACCCAGAAGGAAGAGCTGGTGAAGATGTAAGCCCTGTCAGCGGTGACAGCGTGCTGCTGGAGGGCTTCCTTTTAACCACTTCAGCCCCGGAAGGATTTCACACTTTAGGACCAGAGCACTTTTTGTGATTCGGCACTGCGTTGGTTTAACTGACAATTGCGCGGTCGTGCGACGTTGTACCCAAACGAAATTTGCGTCCTTTTTTCCCACAAATAGAGCTTTCTTTTGGTGGTATTTGATTACCATTGCGTCATTTCTGATCGCCGCTATAAACAAAAGAAGAACGACAATTTTGCAAAAAAACCCAAATTCCTTACTTTTCGCTAAAATACAAATCCAAAAAAAAAATATATAAAAAAACATTTTTTTTCAACGGTTTTGGCCGATTTATATTCTTCCTCATATTTGTGATAAAAAAAATCGCAATCGGCGTTTATTGATTGGCTTGCGCAAAAGTTGCCACGTTTACGGATGATGAGAATTCATTTCTGGGGTTTTTATTTATTTATTTTTTTTACTAGTAATGGCGGCGATCTGCGATTTTTAGTGGTACTGCGATATTGCAGCGGACCTGTCGGACCATTTTGACACTTTTTTGGGACCATTGGCATTTATACAGCGATCAGTGCTATAAAAATGCACTGATTACTGTGTAAATGCCATTGGCAGTGAAGGGGTTAACCTGCAGGGGGCGCTCTAAGGGTTAACTATGTTCCCTGGGCGTGTTCTAACTGTATGGGGGCTGCCCTAGCAGGGGAAGGGAAGTGATCACGGCTTCCGTATAGAGGAAGGCTGTGATCACAGTCCTTCCCCCCTCACAGAACGGAGATCCGTGTTTACATACACGGACCTCCGTTCTTGCACTCAGGGGGGGGCATCGCGGATAGCCGGTGGAGATTGAGTCCGCCGCACCCGCTCCCTGGCCCCCCCGGAAGACAGTGAGCGCGCGAGCGCGCCTCCGGCGGCGCACGCGTGCTCACAGTGCTCGATCTGGCAGCTGCCGTCGTATGACGGCGGTTTGCCTAGCAGAGCCATCTTGTCGGCAAGTGCTTAAGGCAACTTTCACAGAATCTGTTAGTATGCGATGCAATGCATTTTTTTTTATAAGCCCAGTTTACTACCACTTTAAGTGTGAAACGCATTGGTTAGGACGTTCTCTAAGCAGGGACGATTGTTGTGGTTGTTCGCAGAATAAAGCTGTGATTTTTTTGTGATGTCATCAGTGCGCAGCTGCTTGTATTTTTTTTTTTTTTTTGAAAAGTTACAATGTTGCAATCTGATCCCAGGGGGAGAAGAGACTGAGGAAATGCTTCCTCCTGCCTGCAGCAGACTGATGACATCATCCACTCCTAAGCAAAGTCACAGACTGGAGCTCAAGGATAGGTTTGTAATGATAAAATGTGGAGCTTATGTATATAAAGATACTGTTGCTATCATGACATACATTGAAATGTTGGTGGGGTACTGGCAAGGCCGCTTATAAGGGGGGTAGCACTGGCCCTCCTGTATAGGGCCCAAGCCCCACCAGTTCAAAAGGGGGGATCGGGCAGCTTTGTGGTGCAGGCCGTTTCCCCTTCCCTGCAGCACAAATAGCTTCTTCTCTCCTTCCTGCAGACTGTTAGCTTCTGCAGGGGGAGCCACAGGTGGATCGTTTCAGGGATTTGCTGCTCCGATCACCTCCTCTCCTGTCCAGGATCCCTGCCATCTGCAGTTTTGATACCCTTGTGCCCTCCCCCCCATGTTTACTATGTTTCAGTTTGTGAATGAACAGGGAGCATCTGTATAGATTGCTTCCTGTTCATCCATTCTGTAACTGAGGCTGCAGAGAAGGGATTGGGGATGTGTGTCCTCAATCATTTTCTCAGTTTCAAAAGTCAGGGGTCTGTTTTGACCCCTGATATTTCACCAAATCTTTGTTTGGCACAATAAAAGTCATAGTAATGGCCAATGCGCTTCAAGGGCACATCGGTCCACCTTTATAGAGATGTGTCAGGAATGAAATTGTAAAGTTACTGAAAGCTCCACTTTATATGAAAAGCATCAACTTTAATTCATAGGGCTAAAGAGCAATCGGTGGAGTTAAGTGGCTTTGAACGTGGCATGGTTGTTGGTGCCAGACGGGCTGGTCTGAGCATTTCAGAAACTGGTGATCTACTGGGTTTTTCACACACAACCATCTCTGGAATTTGCAGAGAATTGTGGGAAAAAGAGAAAATATCCAGTAGGAAGTTGTGTGGAGGAAAATGCCTTTTTGATGTCAGAGGAAAATGGGCAGACTGGTTCCAGATGATAGAAAGGCAATGGTAACTCAAATAACCACTCGTTACACCCAAGGTATGCAGAATACCATCTCTGAACGCACAACACATCGAACCTTGAATCAGATGGGCTACAGCAGCAGAAGACCACACTGGGTGCCACTCCTGTCACTCCTGTCAGCTAAGGACAGGAAACTGAGGCTGCAATTGGCACAGGCTCACCAAAATTGGACAATAGAAGATTGGAAAAACGTTGCCTGGTCTAATGAGTCTCGATTTCAGCTGCGACATTCAGATGGTAGGGTCAGAATTTGACATAAACAACGTGAAATCATGGATCTATCCTGCCTCCATTCAAACTGCAGAATTCATAAAGTTTGTCTGAGAGTTCAGAAAAAAAGGGGGCAGGGAGATGAAATTACACTCTGCAGGGCTCAGTGAGGAGAGCTCTCAGAGCTGATTGAAGGTAAGGAACGAGCCCCCCCCCCCCCTTCACACAGCACACAGGAACAGAGCTGAGGCTGTCAGTCCCTCCCCTGTCACCATTTTTCTCTTGGTGTCAGGGAAACTTGGCAGAAGTGAATCATGCAGATAGCAGAGGAAGGAGGCAGCAGACATAAATTACACTTAGTGCTCTGGATTGAGACAAGTACACACTATAGAGGGATATGCTTTGTTCATATTTCATGTCTGAGGTTTGCAATCACTTTAAGTAGCAATTTAAAAATGTTTCTCATTCTTGGTGTATTTTTACTTTTATTCAATAATAAAAAATACCAGATAACAGTAAAATCTACAACAAAAAGCTTGTCTATAATTCTTTCAAAGGGCCAAAAATGAACATCAAACTTCACCCCCAATTGAATTCAATGCAATCCAGAATTTGGGATATCGGAATTTTTGGGGGATTTGACATCACTGACCATATTTCAGGAAATTGCTATTCATTGCGTGTTTTAGCTTTGTTCTGGGACACTAAGGTAGCAGCTGGCCAAAAGTTCAAGCACAAGTCGCTGTCCAACAAACAGGTGCTGAAACTCCTTTAGCTGCCAGGATCTGTCACAATACAAACTGAAAGAACTATAAGGACAACTTTCTTTTTTTATTTTGGCAGAGCAAAGGAGGACCCCTGGTAGATTTTATTTTGCCTCCTGTGTCCCATTGTGAAGATTTCCTCTCACTTCCTGTCTATTAGCCAAACAGGAAGTGAGAGGGAATCCCTGCAAATTAAGAGAATTCCTTGGGTACCCCACAGGTACCCAGAATTAGTGTCCCCATTGGAAGATTTCCCTTCTATTACTTTTTTGGTGACAACTCAAACTTTGGGATTTTCTTTTACATTCACTTTTAATGATAATGGCAAACAGATAGAGAAGGTGAATCTTCTTAACGGGGGCACAGACAGCAATAAAAACTGACAAGCATTCTAATTCCTTTCCACTCTATCCAAAAAAAAAAAAAAAAAGTTTTACCTTTAGTTATACTTGAACATAAAATATAGATTAAGGCTTTTGTGTTCTTTAATCGTAGTATGGACATAGAGTTGGGCTTTAGAGTCACTGTAATCTGGGTTTTCTTGGGTAGTGGAAGCCCTGGCCACCTTCACATTACACAATGCTCCTTCCCTGGCATTAACCTTTGCGGCTTTACCGTCACAGCATCCTAGGTACTCCTGGGTTATGGAAGCTCTGGTCACCTTCATATTGCTAATGCCCCTCCCCTGGCATGAACATGGAGTTGGGCTTTATGGTCACAGTATCCTGGGTTTTCCTGGGTGATAGAAGCCCCGGCCTCCTTCACATTACGAAACGCTCTTTCCTTGCTATGGACATGGAGTTGGGCTTTTTGGTCACAGTGTTCAGGGTTTTCCTGGGTGATATAAACCCTGGCCACCTTCCCCTTATCCTGGGTTGGGTTTTATGGTCACAGGATCCTGGGTTGGGTTTTATGGTCGCAGGATCCTGTGTTGGGTTTTATGGTCACGGGATCCTGGGTTGGGTTTTACAGCATCCTGGGTTGGGTTTTATGGCCACAGGATCCTGTGTTGGGTTTTATGGTCACAGGATCCTGGGTTGGGTTTTATGGGTCACAGGAACCTGTGTTGGGTTTTACAGCATCCTGGGTTGGGTTTTATGGTCACAGGATCCTGTGTTGGGTTTTATGGTCACAGGATCCTGGGTTGGGTTTTATGGTAACAGGATCCTGTGTTGGGTTTTATGGTCACAGGATCCTAGGTTCGGTTTTATGGTCACAGGATCCTGGGTTGGTTTTTATGGTAACAGGATCCTGTGTTGGGTTTTATGGTCACAGGATCCTAGGTTCGGTTTTATGGGTCACAGGATCCTGTGTTGGGTTTTATGGTCACAGGATCCTGTGTTGGGGTTTATGGTCACAGGATCTTGGGTTCAGTTTTATGGGTCACAGGATCCTGGGTTGGGTTTTATGGTCACAGGATTCTGTGTTGGGTTTTATAGTCACAGGATTCTGTGTTGGGTTTTATGGTCAAAGGATCCTGTGTTGGGTTTTATGGTCACAGTATCCTGGGTTGGGTTTGATAGTCACAGCATCCTGGGTTGGGTTTTATGGTCAAAGGATTCTGTGTTGGGTTTATGGTTACAGGATCCTGTGGGTGGTTTCATGATCACAGGATCCTGTGGTGGGTTTCATGGATCACAGGATCCTGGATTGGGTTTTATGGGTCACAGAATCCTGGGTTGGGTTTTATGGTCACAGGATCCTGGGTTTGGTTTTATGGTCACAGGATCCTGCATTGGGTTTTATGGTCACAGTATCCTGGGTTGGGTTTTATGGTCACAGTATCCTGGGTTGGGTTTTATGGTCACAGTATCCTGGGTTGGGTTTTATGGTCACCGGATCCTGGGGTTTCATCGGTGATGGAAGCACCAGCCACCCTCACATTACAAAACTCTCCTTCTCTGGTTTGGACATGGAGTTAAGATTTACAGTCACGTTTTCCTGGGCGAAGGAAGCCCCGGCAATCTTCAAGAAACCCAATGCTCCTTCCCTGGAATGGACGTTCTGACCGCCACCCTGAACGAGCCTTCCTACACGTTAGTACACTCTTTTTAATCACTTCATCCAAATCCAGTGAGCTACCTAGTCTTTTATTCTGCAATTACAAGCACTGATGAAAGGAGCCTTTCTTGGTGGACACCCCTGAGACTAACTGGCAAATAAAAAGCAACTGGACCTTTAAGTTCAATTGATGTATTTACTTCTTGATGGTCTTTTTTGCATCACTACTACGGTCACCTCTGTTGGCTTCACCTGTTCCATAGAGAGCTGCCCTCATTACACAGTTGCCAATTATTTTTTACACCAGTCTCCAGCTCTCCAAAAGCACTTCAGTCTCTGGCATGGACTTTTCCCTGCTCCCATCACACAGTGGTCATCTGTTCTGCAGTCACTGTGACCTCCACAGCCAAGGTTGGCACGTCCAGCTGCAATAGGGGACATCCCTCCCTACTCTGGGCAGCAGGGAATGACAGATCGCTCTGTGCAACATCAATGAGTGCGAGGACAGAATTGTTCTTCTGTAATTAGCCATGATACACACCAGCTATTTATTCCAGCTTCGTCACAAGGGATCTTCAAAGACAGCAGTGCCCATTATAGACTAATATGACACTAAAGACACTATAGCAAAATGATGTCTCTCAAATGATGCATTTGTCTTATCCCAAGCACTTTTTTTTAGTGCCTTTGAGTCTCAAAACCATATTTTTCTAAACTTAAAATAGCCCCTTCTTTGTAACTGCAACCATTCAGAGTTTCATTTTTGCACACTGAACAAGAAAGGGTCGGGTTTGCTATGGGCAACGCAGACAGTTCATCCTTCAGAGACCTTCCACACACAAGTGAATGCATTCAGTCATTGGTGAAAACAGCAAGGAACTGCACAGGCAACAGGATTTATATGGCTACAATGCCTTGAAAAAGTATTCATATCCCTTGAAATTTTCACAGCAAACATGTGGAAGAAGGGGCTCTGGTCAGATGAGACCAAAATTGAACTTTTTGGCCTAAAAGCAAAACGCTATGTGTGGCGGAAAACTAACATTGCACATCACCCTGAACACACCATCCCCACTGTGAAACATGGTGGTGACAGCATCATGTTGTGGAGATGCTTTTCTTCAGCAGGGACAGGGAAGCTGGTCAGAGTTGATGGGAAGATGGATGGAGCCAAATACAGGGCAATCTTAGAAGAAAACCTGTCAGAGTCTGCAAAAGACTTGAGACTGGGGAGAGATTCACCTTCCAGCAGGACAACGACCCTAAACATACAGCCAGAGCTACAATGGAATGGTTTAGATCAAAGCATATTCATGTGTTAGAATGGCCCAGTCACAGTAGATGGTGAGTGGATGATGCCTAAACAAAGATGGTGTCTTCCTATTAAAGAGAAAAGTGATCTCTATGGAAAGGTATTATATACCTGAAAGTATTACACTTACTGTACACCATATTTTGCATGCTGCACTTAACATAATGTAGCCATTGTCCCCCTTAGGGGTGGCAGAAAGGTGTGGCTCACCTGCTCACGCTGCCCTCAATCACATCCATCACACATCCGGAGTCACAGAACAGGTTGGTACTTTGTTTTTGTGTTTTTATTAGGGGATTGAACTTGCATAGGGTAGGCAGAGGCATAACTACAGGGGATCCAGGGGTTGCAATTGCAACCGGGCCCCATGCTCCTCCCTTGTACACCTGAATAGGAAGGATGGCGAGGGCGGCATTTAGAGGATCATTTTCTTCCTAATGCAGGAGATTGGTTCCTCTATATGCTGCTCTCGCCACCCCTCCTATCCAGTTTACTTGACTTCTGCTGTTCCCAGGGTCCCTGTGTGCTTCCCTGGTCCCCCCCACAGAGCTGCTTTCTCCTGCCTCCTCTCTCCTGCCAGCTGCTGTAGAAGATGAGTCATGATGGAGAGATGGGAACGGGTCGGTAAATTTGTTATTTACCGGCTCTTTCCTTTTCTGAATGGACAGAGTCAGCGATTGGTACCAATTGGTTCATTCATAACTGAAGCATAGTAAACTGTTTTTACTATACTTCCGTTTCTGAATGAATGGGAGGCTCAGTGCACAGCTATTCCTGTCCATTCATTCTGTGCAGCTGCGGCTACACAGATGAAGATTGAGGGCTGAGATTTGTTTAGACCCCTGATATCTCATCAAAGCCCCCCAACAGAGCTCCTAAAAAAAAAAAATGAAAAAAATTGTAAAAATAAAATTGTAAAAGAAATTAAATTAAATGGTAAAAAAACAATACAATTAAAATGTAAAAACTACTGACACCAGTGAGGGAACTATCAGGATTGCAAAGGTCGCAATTGTGACCGGGCCCTGGCATTTTACCACCATGGGAAGGCCTGAAGATGGCAGAAAGGGGGCCCGCTGCAGAACTTGTGAATGGGGCCCTGCTGCGGTACTGTAATAAAGGGACCTGCGATGGGAGTAAAGGGCCCCAGGATCAGTGGGAAGAAGGAAGGGCCCTTGCCAGGGGTCAGGGGGGCCCTTCATAATTTCTTGCACCGGGGCCCTGAAGGTTCTAGTTACACCTCTGAGGGTAAGGATGATTATGGGATGCCCACGGATCAACAGTTCTGTTTGGGACCTCTATATACACAGTATATACACTTCTTTGTCTTCACTGCAGCACAAACGCTTGCTGCACAGTTTACTCCTTGTTCCTCTCTCCTGCACAAACTTGGTTCCGGCCTAACTAGCACATGGTGAGGCCTGCTGTTCTGTTAGCAGGACCTCCGGACCGCCCATTACAGGCAGGGACAGTTGGGCCCCCAAAGTGTAGCAAAGTACAAATGTGCTAGCAAGTGCGATGGACTACTGCTCCCAGCCCATCCTCTTACAGGCCCTGCCAGTCCTTAGAGCTGCAATGGCCTCCCCCACTGCCACAGTGACACCCCAGTCCCATGCTGGCCCCTCCATCCTTCCCAGACTGTCTCTCATTCCAACCTGCTCTGGCATGCCTCTCCTCCAGATTCCCAGGGTGTGTCACTCACCGACACCTGTTACTTGTAGTTCCTCCCGGAGATCTCTCTGTTAGTTTTCCCTCCTGCTGTCCTCTTCCGCTCTCTCACCGTGCCTCTCCAACAGGATCTCACTTTCTCCTCCTGGGTGCACCCGAGCTCTCCCAGGCTGAGGTCACCCCCCAAGACTGTGGGCTCCCCCAAGGCCCCGACAGCCTCCACACTATTCCATCTCCGTCTCTTCCACCTGAACTCTCCTCCCCCCACTGGGCAGACCACAGGTATAACGCAAATCGCCATTTATGAACAGCGGCAGTGGAAGTATCGGGGTATAGTCTGCAGCTACAGGCTATACCCCAGTACCATTTTTTAGAGCAGGCGGTCGGCTATCCGGTGATAACAGCCAATCCGGCTTGTGAGCCGCTCAGCCGTTATCCCAGGCCGTGGGAGAGGACGCCCCCCCCCCACCATCGCCCGCCACTCTTCTCCAGCCTTCCGTCCCACCGGGAGACCGGAGCTCCGATCCGGCGCATCCGCCGGCTGTGTGGAGTCCCGAATGAGGCCGGAATCGACTCCAATCGGGACTCCTTTGTACATTTCCGGAAGCGACGTCACTTCCGGTTTACTTGGCGCCCAATGGCACCGGTATTCAGAATCACCGTTTTTGCCAATCTGAATTCTCTAATACTTACCTGAGCCCCATCTCGATCCAGCGATGTTGCATGAGAGACTCGGCTGTCCGTGACTCTCCCTCCTCATTGGCTGAGACAGCAGCAAAGCGACATTGGTTCCAGCTGCTGTTAGTCAAAGTCAATGAGCCATTTAGGAGAGAGAGGGGATGGGGCCGGGCCGTGGCTCCGAGTCTGAATGGACAACCAGAGCAGCAGCTTGGCTCGGGTGCCCCCATAGCAAGCTGCTTGCTGTGGGGGCACTTGGCAGGAGAGAAGGGGTCAGGAGCACAGAAGAGGGACCTGAGAAGATGAGGATCTGGGCTGCTCTGTGTAAGTATAACATATTTGTTATTTTTAACCAAAAAAAAAAAAAAAAGGAGACCTTAGAATCACGTTAACTCATCTTTTTTGGGGTTATTTCTCCTTTAAAGGGGCGTGGCAGGGTGTGTCCTATGCCTACATCATTTTGCTAGTAGGTGTCCCTCATTCTCATCTCAAATAGTTGGGAGGTATGCCCATCCATCCATCTTTCCATGATTTATTTTGTTGAGAAATCACTTTGAAAAACACCCCCCTAGCATTTCTGGCTACGGCCATCTTAAGAAAGGGCAGATGATTCATGTAGCATTTACTTCCTGGAACCAATCTTCCCTTAGCTCAGGCATGCAGGCTGAGAAATCTCCTCCCCAAGATGAAACAAAAAAAAAATGCCTGGGATGTATGACATCAGGCCAGAAACCAGGAAATAACTGAAGAAATGCAAAAAAAAAAGTCTAAAACAAGTAAATATAATATACCTTCCTATCTATTTACAAATGCTAGCATCATAAGGATTAAAATGTTCTTCATATCGACTGAGAGAATTTAGCATTTACTTCCTGGAATCCATCTGCCCTTAACTCAGACATGCAGCCATGAAGACTCCTGAGATGTATTACATCATTTTGGCCTAGGCCAGAAACCGAAGAAATGTAAAAGAAAATGTTAAAACAAGTAAATATAATATAGCTTCCTATCCATCTACAGTATCTCACAAAAGTAAGTACACCCCTCACATTTTTGTAAATACTTTATTCTATCTTTTCATGTGACAACACTGAAGAAATGACACTTTGCTACAATGTAAAGTAGTGAGTGTACAGCTTGTATAACAGTGTAAATTTGCTGTCCCCTCAAAATAACTCAACACATAGCCAAATGTCCAAATTGGGCCCAAAGTGTCAATATTTTGTGTGGCCACCATTATTTTCCAGCACTGTCTTAACCCTCTTGGGCATGGAGTTCACCAGAGCTTCACAGGTTGCCACTGGAGTCCTCCTCCCCTCCTCCATGACGACATCACGGAGCTGGTGGATGTTAGAGACCTTGCGCTCCTCCACCTTCCATTTAAGGAGCCCCACAGATGCTCAATAGGTTTTAGGTCTGGAGATGTTTGGCCAGTCCATCACCTTTACCCTCAGCTTCTTCAGCAAGGCAGTGGTTGTCTTGGAGGTGTGTTTTGGGTCGTTATCATGTTGGAATACTGCCCTGTGGCCCAGGCGCTGAAGGGAGGGGATCATGCTCTGCTTCAGTATGTCACAGTAGATGTTGGCATTCATGGTTCCCTCAATGAACTGTAGCTCCACAGTGCCGGCAGCACTCATACAGGTCCAGACCATGACACTCCCACCACCATGCTTCACTGTAGGCAAGACACACTTGCCTTACCTGGTTGCTGCCACACACGCTTGACACCATCTGAACCAAATACGTTTATCTTGGTCTCATCAGACCACAGGACATGGTTCCAGTAATCCATGTCCTTAGTCTGCTTGTCTTCAGCAAATTGTTTGTGGGTTTTCTTGTGCATCATCTTTAGAAGAGGCTTCCTTCTGGGACGACAGCCATGCAGAACAATTTGATGCAGTGTGCAGCGTATGGTCTGAGCACTGACAGGCTGACCCCCACCCCTTCAACCTCTGCAGCAATGCCGGCAGCACTCATACATCTATTTCCCAAAGACAACTTCTTGATATGACACTGAGCATGTGCACTCAACTTCTGTGGCCGACCATGGTGAGGCGCTGTTCTGAGTGGAACACATCCTGTTAAACCGCTGTATGGTCTTGGCCACCATGCTGCAGATCAGTTTCAGGGTCTTGGCAATCCTCTTATAGCCTAGACCAGGGATATGCAATTAGTGGACCTCCAGATGTTGCAGAACTACAAGTCCCATGAGGCATAGCAAGACCCTGACAGCCACAAGCATGACACCCAGGGGAAGAGGCATGATGGGACTTGTAGTTTTGCAACAGCTGGAGGTCCGCTAATTGCTTATTTCTGGCCTAGACCATCTTTATGTAGAGCAACAATTCTTTTTTTCAGTTCCTCAGAGAGTTCTTTGCCATGAGGCGCCATATTGAACTTTCAGTGACCAGTATGAGAGAGTGAGAGCGATAACACCAAATTTGACACACCTGCTCCCCATTCACACCTGAGACCTTGTAATACTAATGAGTCACATGACACCGAGGAGAGAAAATGGTTAATTGGGTCTAATTTGGACATTTTCACTTAGGGGTGTACTCACTTTTGTTGCCAGCGGTTTAGACATTAATGGCTGTGTGTTGAGTTATTTTGAGGGGACAGCAAATTTACACTGTTATACAAGCTGTACACTCACTACTTTACATTGTAACAAAGTGTCATTTCTTCAGTGTTGTCACATGAAAAGATAGAATAAAATAGTTACACAAATATGAGGGGTGTACTTACTTTTATGAGATAGTGTATAACTAATGCTGGCAGCATATGGATTAAAAAATAGTTCATCTTGATTGAGAGAGTTTAGTTCCGCTTTAACCACTTCAGCCCCAGAAGGATTTACGCCCTTAATGACCAGAGCACTTTTTGTGATTTGGCACTGTGTCGCTTTAACTGACAATTGCGCGGTTGTGCGACGTTGTACCCAAATGAAATTGGCATCCTTTTTTCCTCACAGATAGAGCTTTTTAGGTGGTATTTGATCACCTCTGCGTCATTTCTGATCACCGCTATAAGCAAAAAAAGAGCGACAATTTTGAAAAAAACCCAATATTTTTTAAATTTTGCTATAATAAATGTGCAAAGAAAATCTAAAAAAACAAATTTATTCATCAGTTTTTGCCGATATATAGTCTTCTACATATTTGTGGTAAAAAAAAAATTGCAATAGACGTATATTGATTGGTTTGCGCAAAAGTTGCCGCGTTTACAAGCCATGAGAATTCATTTATGGCGTTTTTACAATTTTATAATTTTTTTTTACTAGTAATGGCGGCGATCTGCAATTTTTATTGGGACTGCGATATTGCGGCAGACATGTCGGACATTTTTGACACATTTTTGGGACCATTGGCATTTATACAGCGATCAGAAATTTAAATATCCACTGATTACTGTATAAATGTGATTGGCAAGGAAGGGGTTAACCTGCCGGGAGCGATCAAGGGGTTAACTGTGTTCACTAGGTGTGTTCTAACCGTGAGGGGGCTGGGCTGCCAGGGACATAAGAGATCTAACTGATCCCAGTGACAGGGATCAGTAGATCTCTGTCATGCCGCCTGACACAGCGGGGAGCAGCTGTGTTTACATCGGCGGTTCCCCGCTTTTCTTCTCTAACAGGCGATCGTGGGTCACCGGCAGACGTTGAGTCCACCTGACCCGTGGCCCCGCATGCGTGGATCACCGTGGATCTGCAGCAATAAATGTACACAATGCTGTCCGGAACCGGTTAATTTTGTAAGATGCTGTGCAAATTGTTGAAGCAATATAAATGTATGGTATAAACTTTTATAAGGGAGCGACATTTTTACCATAGGCAGGAAGAGAATGCAGATAACTTAATAAGTACCGACCCAACAAACGAGGAAAATGAGCAGCATGTTCATCAACGGTGAAATATTCCCTGCGTTACGCAAATATATAGAATTACATATGTGGCCGCACTGGAGAGTTTTATCCGTACATTTATCTTGTTTACTGTGATAAATGAAATGCATAAATAAGGTGAAGGCGGCGGCAGGAAGTGTTTTGTTCTCGTGAATTTATGTTTAATAAATGAGCGGGGCTGTATGAATTAGAGAGGTAGAAATGGCGCTGTCGGCAGGATGTCCTTTGTTGTTGGTAATGATATGAGTAAGCACAGTGAGATCCTGCCTGTGTTTACACAGGACTCTTCACTCCTATTCATCCATTCTATCGCCGCCGACCACAACACAACGGCGCCAAACAAATGGCCATACACTAGCAAGCTGGAAACTGTTCTTTAACCACTTAAGGATCGCCCATCTGCTGTACATTGCTGTCTGTTTCTTGGTATTAGGGCGTGCACGTGTGCGCCCCCACGACACCCGCTGTGAATGTACACTGTGGTGGTACAGTAGAACCTCAGATTGCGAGTAACTCGGTTAATGAGCGTTTCGCAATGCAAGCTGTTTTTTCTAAATCCTGAACAAGCAGGATTAGGCCTCTGTGCATGCAATACCGCATGTGGCCTGAGGTGCGGGGGGGCGCTGGTGAGGCTCAGAGACACTCGGAAGCATGCAGAAATTCTCGGAAATCCCGAAAGTGTCCACAGTTCCCGAGCGTTTCCAAACGTTTCTGAGCGTCTCCGAGGCTCACCAGTGCCCCCACACCTCTAGCCACATAAGGTATTGCATACGCTTGCGCCCCCACACCTTTTGCCACATACAGTACTGCATAGAGAAGCAGTCACTGGGGAAACTTGCTATGATATACGAGTGATTTGGATTACAAGCATTCTCCTGGAACGGATTATGCTTGTAATCCAAGGTTCCACTGTATGTCCAATCACAGCCCAAAGCCCTGTGTTGACAATCAGCACAGAGCTCTGTACAGAGAGAACAATCTCTGTGTTTCTTATCCCTGCAGCAGGGATAAAAAAAAACTAAGATCTGTTAGTAAAATCAGCACACATTACACATTGTTAGGCACACATTTAACCCTTTGATCACCCCCTAGATGTTTACCCATTTGGCAGACAGTTGAACCCCTCCCTCGTTCACCCGTCTCCCGAGACATCTGCAATAATTTGACGCCGTGCGCTGCGCGAGGAGGTAATAACCAGGGACCACAGGCACAAAGCACCAGATATCGCCTAATAAACTGGAAATTTTATCTTAATCTGGAAATGTCAGCAATTTAATCATTAGGTGTAATTTATGTCCCGCACCCGGCAGGCAAATTGCGAGCGAGCTGTGCTGTAACTCGGATGTGGCTGAGGTCCAACGAGGGAATCATTGCACAAGGCACGTAGGCAGGTTTTAATTAGAGCAGAGGGCTGACATCACGTCTGCGTTCAAAACCCCGACCTACACGTTTACGTTGTAGCACTGCGCAGATAATTCATGGCTACGCAGGTTCTGGGGCTTTACTAAAAAAGTAATGTTTAAAAAATTGTGTCGAGGAGTCCGCTCTGCCAATCTACATTGGACGAATAATCTTCAGCATCCAACAGTTTAGGGTGTGGCCCCTGCTTATAGTAGAAGTTCCACCCACCTGCCAGAATGTCACTATCATAAATTCCAACTGTCCCGGATTTGGTGGGATAGTCCCACAACCTGCCCCTCTACCCCACCGATGCTGCGTCCCCTTATCAAAGCATCAACCTTATTGGTGTTTCTGCACTCTCAGAAACTCAAAAAGGCATAAAAGTGGAAGCAAACCCATCGATTTAACCAATTAAAGTGATTGTAAAGGCTCTTTTTTTGTTTGTTTTTTTTAAATAACAAACATGTTATACTTACCTCCTTTGTGCAGTTGGATTTGCACAGAACAGCCCGGATCCTCCTCTTCTC
The DNA here is from genome assembly GCA_018402905.1 of Glandirana rugosa. Classification (NCBI taxonomy): domain Eukaryota; kingdom Metazoa; phylum Chordata; class Amphibia; order Anura; family Ranidae; genus Glandirana; species Glandirana rugosa. The sequence continues at coordinate 533,114 of BLSH010513976.1, read as the reverse complement.
TGGTCCTTCTTCGGCTCTCCTGGCCCCTCCCTCTGGTGAGTGCCCCCTCATCCAGCAGATTTCTATGGGGGCACCCAAGACGAGTCAAAGCTCTGTGTATCCATTCAGACACAGAGCCCCAACCTGGCCCCACCTCCTCTCTCCCCTGATTGGCTGACTGATTTCAATTGACAGCCGTGGGAGCCAACAATGGCACCACTGCTGTGTCTCAGCCAATCGGGAGCAGTGTCTGGGACAGCTAAGACACTCGTGGACAACGCTGCAGAGAGAAGGGGCTCAGGTAAGTAATTAGCAGGGCCGGTGCTACCACTAAGCAAACTATGCAGCCGCCTAGGGCGCACTGCTGCTTAGGGGTGCCTGGCTGTTGGTTTCCCTCCGTGTCTGCATGCTCTGCAGGCTGCAGCATGTAACTTACATCAGTCTCAGGCAGCTGCTCCGTTTGAACGGTAGTGTAATTAGAGGCGCAGCGCAGCACTGGAGACAACGCTAGAGGAAGCAGAGCCGATGCTTCCTGTATAGCGCCGCCACCTGTCACATAGGTAGGGTACAGGGGGTGGAGTCAGGGGTGGAGCCAATGGGGCAGAAAAAGGAGGTTTCACCTAGGGTGTCAAAAATCCTTGCACCAGCCCTGGTAATTAGGGGGGGGGGGCTGGGGAGGCTGCTACACACAGAAGGTTTTTTTATCTTAATGCACAGAATGCACCTTCTACCTTTAGGGACCAGGCCTATTTCTGACATTTGTTCTTTACAAGTTAAAATGAGTATTTTTTGCTAGAAAATTACTTAGAACCCCCAAACATTTATATATATATATATATTTTAGCAGAGACCCTGGAGAATAAAATGGAGGTTGTTGCAATACTTTATGTCACACCGTATTGGCGCAGCAGTTTTACAAACGCAATCTTTTTGGAATAAAAAACATCTTTTGAATTAAAAAAAAAGAAAACAGTAAAGTTAGCCCATTTTTTTTTCTATAATGTGAAAGATAATGTTACGCTTAGTAAATAGATACCTAACATGTCACGCTTTAAAATTGGAATGGAGACAACCTTTGGTACTTAACCACTTCAATACTGGGCACTTAAACCCCCTTCCTTCCCGGACCAATTTTCAGCTTTCAGCGCTGTTGCAGTTTGAATGACAATTGCGCGGTCATGCGACACTGTACCCATATGAAATTTTTATCATTTTTTTCACACAAATAGAGCTTTCTTTTGGTGGTATTTATTCACCCCTGGGTTTTTTTATTTTTTGCGCTATAAATTAAAAAAGACTGAAAATTTTCAAAAACAATGCATTTTTCTTTGTTTCTGTCATAAAATTTTGCAAATAAGTAATTTCTCTTCATAAATTTTGACCAAAAATGATACTGCTACATTTCTTTGGTAAAAATAACCCAAATCGGGGTTTATTTGGTGTTGGCGGACAGACAGATGTTTTGGGGACTGTGACAGATGTGACGGGGACAGACGGATGTTTTGTGTATGGTGACAGATGTGACGGGGACATACAGATGTTTTGGGGACTGTGACAGATGTGACGGGGACATACAGATGTTTTGTGTATGGTGACAGATGTGACGGGGGACATACAGATGTTTTGTGTATGGTGACAGATGTGACGGGGACATGCAGATGTTTTGTGTATGGTGATAGATGTGACGGGGACATACAGATGTTTTGGGGACTGTGACAGATGTGACGGGGACAGACAGATGTTTTGTGTATGGTGACAGATGTGACGGAGACATACAGATGTTTTGTGTATGGTGACAGATGTGACGGGGACATACAGATGTTTTGTGTATGGTGACAGATGTGACGGGGGACATACAGATGTTTTGTGTATGGTGACAGATGTGACGGGGACATGCAGATGTTTTGTGTATGGTGATAGATGTGACGGGGACATACAGATGTTTTGGGGACTGTGACAGATGTGACGGGGACAGACAGATGTTTTGTGTATGGTGACAGATGTGACGGGGACAGACAGATATTTTGGGGACTGTGACAGATGTGACGGGGACAGACAGATGTTTTGTGTATGGTGACAGATGTGACGGGGGACATACAGATGTTTGGGGACTGTGACAGATGTTTTGTGTATGGTGACAGATGTGACGGGGACAGACAGATGTTTTGTGTATGGTGACAGATGTGACGGGGACATGCAGATGTTTTGTGTATGATGATAGATGCGACGGGGACAGACAGATGTTTTGTGTATGTTGACAGTTGTGAAGGGGACATGCAGATGTTTTGTGTATGGTGATAGATGTGACGGGGACAGACAGATGTTTTGTGTATGTTGACAGATGTGACGGGGACATGCAGATGTTTTGTGTATGGTGATAGATGTGACGGGGACAGACAGATGTTTTGTGTATGTTGACAGATGTGACGGGGACATACAGATGTTTTGTGTATGGTGATAGATGTGACAGGGACAGACAGATGTTTTGTGTATGGTGACAGATGTGACGGGGACAGAGAGATGTTTTGTGTATGTTGACAGATGTGACGGGGACATGCAGATGTTTTGTGTATGGTGATAGATGTGACGGGGACATACAGATGTTTTGGGGACTGTGACAGATGTGACGGGGACAGACAGATGTTTTGTGTATGGTGACAGATGTGACGGAGACATACAGATGTTTTGTGTATGGTGACAGATGTGACGGGGACATACAGATGTTTTGTGTATGGTGACAGATGTGACGGGACAGACAGATGTTTTGTGTATGGTGACAGATGTGACGGGGACAGACAGATGTTTGGGGACTGTGACAGATGTGACGGGGACAGACAGATGTTTTGTGTATGGTGACAGATGTGATGGGGGACATACAGATGTTTAGGGGACTGTTTTATGGGGACAGTGATGTGTATGGGGACAGGGGTATCAGTGTGCTTGGTGCTCTGTGTGGGGGGCGATCTGTGAGAGCTCTTTGCATGAAATCCTCATCATGCAGAGAGCTGTCATATTGCTGCAGATTCCCCCCGCCCCCAGCACCGAGCTCTCACTGAGCTCGGCGGGGGGAGAACTGTCACAGAGACGTTCGTCTCTGTTTACAATGTGACGGCTGTGATTGGACACAGCCGTCAGATGATCGAGAGGGCCAGCCACTGCGCCCGTATCCCGATCTCTGCTCAGCTGGATCCTGTGAGCATAATGCTCACAGGATCCAATCGCAGCACGCCACATGGCTGCGCTGCGAGCTCCCGTTCTGCAGGACGTTCATACACGTCCTGTCAGAACGGGGAAGCTCCCACCCGGCCGTATATATACAGTGGCCGGGTGGGAGGTGGTTAAAAAATCTCCATAGACGACGCTTTAAACATTTCTACAGGTTACCAGTTTAGCGTTACAGAGGAGGTCCAGTGCTAGAATTATTGCTCTCACTCTAACGATTGCGGCGATACCTCACATGTGTGGTTTGAATAACATTTACATATGTGAGTGCGACTTGCGTTTGTGTTCGCTTCTGCGCCCGAGCTCGAAGGGACGTTGGCGCTTTAATTTTTTTTTCTTATTTTATTTTACTTTATATTTTTACACTGTCCTTTTGAAAAATTGTTCACTTTTATGCCCATTACAAGGAATGTAAACATCCCTTGTAATAGAAATAAGCATGACAGGGCCTCTTTATTGTGAGCCCTGGGGTCAAAAAGACCTCGGATCTCACATTTACACTTATATGCAATAAAAAATAAAAAAAAAGTTTTTTTTATTTTTCAAGAAAAAAAATTGTCCCTTTAAGACCGAAGGGAAGAAGTGATGTTCCTCCATAGGGTCGGGTGGGGGCCAACTTGCCCTCGCTCAACTTCCTGCCCAACAGGCAATCGGATTGGCTAATTTCCACCGCTCCCGATAAGTGGCAAAAACGACCGGGAAGTGCCGGGAGGGGGGCACCTCTCCTGACACCCATAAAAGTAATCTTGCGGCGAATTCGCCGCTGGGACCACTTTTATGTCAAAGGGGACCGCCCGCCGTCTAAAAATATACCGGGGTTACCATAACAATGGTACATGACGTCAAAGTAGCGACTTATATACACGGTGGGCGGTCCGGAAGAGTTGGGAGATTAAACCTTTTTTTTTTTTTAATTAAACTAACTAACATGTTATACTTACCTCCTCTGCTCCTCTGTGCAGTTGGTTTTGCACAAAACACCCCCAATCCTTCTCTTCTTGGGTCCCTCATCGGTGCTCCAGGCTCCTCCTCTTAAGCAAGTGCTCCCCCCCATGGAAAGCCACTTTCCATGGTGGCACCCTTGCAGACTCGCTCCTGAGCTGCCCTGTCTTCGTCTATTGACAATGAGCGGGTGGCTCAGCCAATGGCTCCCGCTGCTATCAGTCTGCCCAGGGAGGAGGGAGACAGCGGCCAGAGCCGCTGCTCTAGTGCACATTGCTGGATCGGATCGGGCTCAGGGGGCGCTGGGGGGGGTTCACCTTAATGCATAAAAGGCTTTAGAACAAATTTAACTGTTTCCCAAAACAGTTACATTAAAGGCTTGGTAACTGTCACAGTTGCCTGTGCTCTCAACTGACCCGTCAAGCCATCAAATGGATGGTATCATACAGTGGCATAGCTCCCAACTGTCCCGGATTTCGAGGGACTGTCCCCGATTTGGAACAAAGTCCCTCTATTCCTCATTCCTCCTCATTTGTCCCTCATTTTGGTCTGATTCATATACCTACATATACAATGCACTATTTATCTATCAAAAAATGTTTCCCAGTGCTAAACCTTTCATCCAATTTCTAAATTGCTGCCTTTGTACATTTCAAAAGCCAATAGAAAGGAAAAGTAGTGGTTAAAAAAAGCACTTGTGGGTTTAACTAATCATTTTTTTATATAATTCTCCTTTAAAGGGCGTGGCAGGGGGTGTGTCCAACGCCTATATACTTTTGCTAATAGGCGTCCCTCGTTCCCATCTCAGACAGTTGGGAGGTATGCAGTGGTGGTTTTGGGGGGGGGTAGGCGGCGGCAAACCCCCCCACCTGTGCGCGCATGGGGGAGACAGGGCGGGAAGGCGGCAATCACCCCCCCCCCCCTTCCCTGCAGTCCTAAGACTCCCTGGCCAATCGGGTCTCAGGACCCGCTTCCTGATTGGGCAGGAGGAGACTCAGGAAGACAATAGCGAATATTAATTTGCTATCGTCACACAACCAGGGGGGCTCAGGGTGCAGTGCCCCATCCCACCCTTTTTTGAAGCCAATTAGAGCCTCAGGCTCTAATCATGTACTTCAAAAAAAAAACCCATTGGAATCCACGCATCTGGCGCCCTGCATGGAGATTAGGGGGCCGGGCGCATGGATTAGGGGGGCGGCGCCCCTGCCCCCCCAATGGACGGGCCACCACTGGTTGTAATAACTGATTACATGTGTAGCACCATAGCAACTGCTGATCAAACAGAGGCTAAGATGACAGCTTCTTTGGTTGTAAAGAATAGGGAGGGTTTTGTTTTCGCTTTACAATCTAAAGGGCATGATGTGGGCATGATGTGGGCATGTTCATCTAGAAAGTGGGCGGAGTTAATAGTCTCCTTGCTTGGGACCATAATATTAGCAGTAGTCTCATGGTGTGGCGCCCAGCGCACAGCCTGGAAGAGTCGGATGCTGCAGATTCTTCTAAACCCCATCGCTAAAATCTTATAGAAGCTTTAAAGCGGAGTTCCGCCCAGTTAAAAGTCAGCAGCTACAAAAAGTGTAGCTGCTGACTTTTAACAATCGGACGCTCACCTGTCCCTCGCTCCAGCGTTGTGGTCGCCCGAGGGCTCACTCTTCTCCCCCTCCCCTCGGCAGCTCCGGCATCACAAGTGTGGGGGCCCAGTTTTTGCTTCAAAGCCGGGCACGCACTGCGCATGCGCAAGTCGCGCTGCGCCTTGTGAATGGCCGGTGTATCTTCTGGGACCTCTGACGTGTCCCAAAAGATCGCCGAGAGGGAGGGGGAGGGAGGTGAATTTCCTTGCGGCTCCATGGCTCTAGGAGTGGAAGTGGACCTGAGACCCTGTGAAAACAGGTCCCCCCCCCCCCCCCAAAAAATGACATGCGAATTGTGGCATGTAGGGGGGTCACCTTCCTTTAGGCTCAATTCACACTAATGCGTTTTTGATGCATTTTGCAGTTTGCAGAAATGCAGGGAATTTTTTTAACATGGGTTACTATGGAACACGTTCACATCAATGCATTTTTGGAAAGGGTCGGGGACTTTTTTTACCCGCAAAAAGCAGCGTTTTGCATGTAATAGGCTTCAATGGGCATGCAAGAAAAACGCAAGTGCTGCAGTTTTTGGTGCGTTTTTACAGCGTTTTTACGGCGATTTTGCATTTTGCAGTTTAAATCTGCCTAGCAACAGAATTTTCCCAAAAACAAAAAAATTATAAAAAATATTAAAAATAAAAAAAATGCAAAACTCAAATCGCTGCAAAATCGCAGTAAAACCACATCAAAAACATGGTAAAAAAACCCACAGAAAGGACAGCAAAAAGCAGTGAAAAAAGGCTGAAAAGCAAAATGCATTGATGTGAATTGTGCCTTAAAGTGGAAGTTCCACTTTTGGGTGGAACTCCGCTTTAATATGCCCATGCAATTCCAAAAGTTGCTTTTTTTTTTTTGCCCTTTTAACTCATCAATCCCTGGAGATCCTGCCATGAAGGTCCTTGTTCATGCACTTCTTGTTAAGGGGCGACGACTGTCCCCCAAATGAAGCTCCTGCATTGTCACAATTGCGCCCCCTGGTGGAAACGACAAGCAGCCACGCTGACACACATTTTCCAGGCATGGTCTGCTCTTGCCACAAGGAAACCAGTTTAAGGCCGGATTCACACCGATGCATTTTTAGTCCTTTTTGCATTTTTGCAAATTTGCACTTCAGAATGTGTTCCATAGGAAACCATGGTGAATGGACTGCAGTGCAAGTATGCAAAATGCATCGGTGTGAACCCAGCCTAAGGCTCCATTCACACCAATGTGTTTTTTCATGCTTTTTGCAGAAATGCAGGGAATTTTTTTAACATGGGTTCCTATGGAACACGTTCACATCAATGCATTTTTGTGCCTCTGCGTTTTTGGAAAGGGTCAGGGACTTTTTTAAACGCAAAATCTTGCTTTTTTGCATTTTTTTGGTTCAATAGACTTCAATGGAGAAGCTGCAGAAAAGCGTGTAGTGTGTTTTTACCGTGGTTTTGCTGCGATTTTGGCATTTTTAAAATCTGCCCAGCAACAAAATTTCCCCAAAAAAACAGCAAAAAGCAAATCACGGCAAGATCGCGGTAAAAACCCAGTAAAGACCGCAGAAAGCACAGCAAAAAGCACTGCAGAAACGCTCAAAAGCAAAATGCATACATGCGAATCGAGCCTAAAGCAATGATGTGCCGTTGATGCTAGAGTAGAGAGGAAGTGGCTGTAAGAGGCAGGAGGAGATCAGCAGCACTGAGATGCATAACAAATGAGAAGAGTATTTCATGAAAAATAAAAAAAAACCATGGCGATTGTTTATGATACACAGCGCTTTAGCCAACAAAAGGCAATGCAGGTAAGGTTTGCTTAAGCCTGCTGAGTTCAGTGACAGTTTGCGGAGTGCGGAACGCGGTGATGACACAAAAAAGGTGCCGAAATAAAGGAAGCAGATCAGTTTGTTGTCTCGCCCCTGAGAGATGGAGACAGAATTAGACGGGCCAGGTGCAGGACAAAGGGAAGCTTTGAAGGCGGCTGATTAACTGTCACTGCGGCCCACATACAGCGGTGATTGAAAGAAAAAAAAACTAATAAACCAAAAAAAGTTTCCTTCCCCAATTAGATATTTTTTTAATTTTCTGATTCATATAAATCGGGATAAGAGTTACAATCTGAATGGTTGCTACTGCCAATTTCCTATTATCTCAAAAAAAAAAATCTTTATTGTCCACTGACTAATAAAGGGAAAGTACAATTGTTCTTAATCAGTGGTGGTTCAGGGGGCGTGTCCATGACACCCTTCACTCACTGTATGTCCCCTGGATTGAATGACACTGGGCATTCCACCTTAACCACTTCAGCCCTGGAGGGATTTACCCCCTTCCTGACCAGAGCACTTTTTGCGTTTCTGCACTGCGTCGCTTTAACTGACAACCGCAACGTTGTACCCAAACGAAATTTGCATCCATTTTCCCCCACAGAGCTTTCTTTTGGTGGTATTTGATCCCCTCTGCATCATTTCTGATCGCCGCTATAAACAAAAGAAGAGTGACCATTTTGAAAAAAAACAAATTTCTTACTTTTTGCTAAAATACAAATCCAAAAAAAATATATAAAAAAAACATTTTTTTCATCGGTTTTGGCCGATTTTATATTCTTCCTCATATTTTTGATTTTAAAAAAATCGCATTCGGCATTTATTGATTGGTTTGCGCAAGAGTGGACGCGTTTACGGATGATGAGAATTAATTTCTGGGGTTTTTATTTTTTTTTACATTTTTTACTAGTAATGGCGGCGATCTGCGATTTTTAGCGGTACTGCGATATTTCAGCGGACATGTCGGACCATTTTTTGGGACCAATGACATTTATTCAGCAATCAGAAATTTAAATGTCCACTGATTACTGTGTAAATGCCATTGGCAGGGAAGGGGTTAACCTGCAGGGTGTAGTGAAGGGGGTAACTGTGTTCCCTAGGTGTGTTCTAACTGTGGGGGGGTTGGGCTACCATGAGCATGAGAGATCTAACTGATCCCAGTGACAGGAATCAGTAGATCTCCCATGCCCACACTAACAGAGCGGGGAACCGCCGTGTTCACATCGGCGGTTCCCTGTTCTTTGGCTGTGGCCGCTCATCGCAGCTCGCCGGCGGAAATCGGATCCGCCCGAGCCGCGGGCACACTCCTCAGGAGTATGGTGGACGCGCGCGTGCCCCCTAGGGCCACCCGCAGATCGCTGCTTTTTTACGGCAATTTGCGGTAAATATCCACACTGCCACCGTAAATATACAGCGCGCAGTGTGGAACCGGTTAAAGTGGTTGTAAACCCTCACATACACTGTGTGCAGAATTATTAGGCAAATGAGTATTTTGACCACATCATCCTCTTTATGCATGTTGTCTTACTCCAAGCTGTATAGGCTCGAAAGCCTACTACAACCATCATCCGAAAGCTCGGATATGTCGAACCTCATTCTGTTGTACGTATTTCTCCTACTACACCAGTTTTATGAGTAAACGGATTATTAAGACGTGTGTCACATACACTCCCAAATGTTGGTGAAATTGGCCAAGGTGTGACGCGCGACATATAAATGCCACCGTCACACCTATAAATGGCGTTTAACGGCATTTTTTCGTCGCTAGACGCCCACCGGGATCCCCCGTGCGCGCGCAGGTGGTATGAGGACTCCTCACACGGGCGCCGAGCCCGCCTAGGCTAAAGGCGGCCGCTCGACGCTACTCGCCGGTGTCGGTTTCTTGTCCC
>BLSH010513976.1:511704-522298 GCA_018402905.1 Glandirana rugosa | reverse complement strand
CCCCCCCCCCCCCCCCCCCTGCTGCACAGCCATTCACTGGGAAGCTCAGTGTACTGCTGCTACTCTCCTCCCCCCAGCTCTTATGAAGCTGAGAACAGAGGGAATGTGAAAACCTTCTAAAAAAAAAAAAAAAAAGGGAAAAAAGGAATCTACAATGTTTTTTTATATCTATACAAAAATTGCCTTTTATTTCTATTTTAAACTGAATGAGTTGTTTTACAGGGTGATTGTTTATAATCACTTTAAGCTTGTCTGAGCTGTGAGAAAACAGGGGGACGGAGAGCTGGGATTGCACACTGCAGAGCTCATTGAGGAGAGCTCTGAGAGCTGATTGGAGGGAAGGGACACACCCCCTTCACACAGCACACAGAAACAGAGCTAAGGCTGCCAATCACAGGCTGTGTGCTGGATCTCCCTCCCCGTCACCTTTTTACCTCTTGGTGTCAGGAAAACTTGTCGGAAGTGACTCATGCAGATATCAGAGAAAGGAAGCATCAGACAGAAATGACACTAAGTGCTCTAGATTGAGACAAGTACACACTATAGAGGGATATTCTTTGTTCATATTTCATGTCTGAGGTTTACAACCACTTTGAAGATTTAGGACATCTAGTGGCAGAAAGTGATTACTGCAAGGCACAGCCCAAGAGATGGCTCCCCCAAGGAATGGGCAGCAATGCAGGCACCCTGTGGCCTTGTGCTTGCTTTAACCCCTTGAATACCAGGATGTTTATAAATGTACATTGAAAGACAAGGGGTAAATCGCACATTGGGAATGAGCTTGTTTATAGAACGAATAGTCCTTTTATAGATTGTGAATGAAATGCAATGTCTCTTCAACTTGTACAAACTAACTGCTACATTTTAGGACAGTGCTCAATGGGGTGCTCTCTGAGTTCCCCCAGGGTGCTGTGAACATGTGACTAAGTTTGCTCTGGATCAGAGATGGCTCAAAGGACTATGTGATGGGGGGGAACTTTGTAATGAGGGCACTCCAATGGAATGGGGGCTTTCATGTATAGGGGAACTCCGATGTGATTAGAGGCCTCTAACTCTTTGATGGTGGGACTCTGATGTATATAGGGGACTTTGTGATGGAGGAACTCTGACATATTGGGGGTCTCTGATGTGAAGAAGAGACTCTGATGTGATGGGGAGACGATGTGGTAAAGGGGGGGGGGCTCTAATTTAAGAGGGAACTTTAATGTGATGGGGGAACTCAGAAGTGAAAAGGGACCTCTGATGTGAAGGAGGGTCTCTGATTTGATGGGGGGACCTCTGATGTGATGAGGAACCTCTAATGTTAAGGGGTGACTCTAGTGTAATGGGGGACCTCTGATGTGAAGGGGTGGCTCTGATGTGATCAGGGGACCTGTGATGTGAAGGAGAGGCTCTTATTTGATGGGGGGCCTCTAATGTTAAGGGGTGACTCTGATGTGAAGGAGTCATTCTGGTGTGATGGGGGGCCCTCTGATGTGAAGGGGTGGCTCTGATGTGGAGTCATTCTGGTGTGATGGGGGACCTCTGATGTAATGGGGGGCCCTCTTATGTGAAGGGGTGACTTTGATGTTATGGGGGACCTCTGATGTGATGCGGGGGGCCTCTGATGTGAAGGAGGGCTGTAATGTAATAGGGGGACCCCTGATGTGTGGGAGGGTGACTCTGATGTGATGGGGGACCTCTGATATGATGGAGGGCTCAGATGTGATGGGGGGCCCTCTGATGTGAAGGGGGTTTTGATGTAATGGGGGGCCCTCTGATGTAATGGGGACCTCTGATGTGATGGGGGCCTCTAATGTAATGGGGGCCTCTGATGTAATGGGGGCTCTGATGTGATGGGGGGACCTCTGATGTAATGGGGGGCCCTCTGATGTGATGTGGACCTCTGATGTAATGATGGCCCTCTGATGTGATGGGGGACCTCTAATGTAATGGGGGGCCCTCTGATGTGATGTGGACCTCTGATGTAATGATGGCCCTCTGATGTGATGGGTGACCTCTAATGTAATGGTCATCCTCTGATGTGATGGGGGGACCTCTGATGTAATGGGGGCCCTCTGGTGTGATGTGGGGCCCTCTGATGTGATGGAGGGCCTCTGATGTGATGGGGGGACCTCTGATGTAATGGTGGCCTTCTGATGTGATGGGCGACCTCTGACGTAATGGGGGGCCCTCTAATGTTATGGGGGACCTCTGGTGTGATGGGGGACCTCTGATGTGATTGGGGACCTCTGATGTAATGGGGGGCCATCTAATGTTATGGGGGACCTCTGGTGTGATGGGGGACCTCTGGTGTGATTGGGAACCTCTGATGTAATGGGGGGCCATCTGATGTGATGGGGGGGGCCCTCTGATGTGAGGCTGATTTCATCAGAGCGGTTGTGAGCATCGTCCCAGGCTCAGGCTTCCCATTGATAAGGAACATTTACTATTTTTCCATGGTAGTCTGGGGTGCCTTGGGATTTTGCATACTTTTGAAGGGCGCCATGATTGGAAAAAAGGTTGAGGAACCGTTTCAGGCATGGGTTCTCTATAATGTCATTGAATTGAAATCAGTTACAGAACACAGTGACTGGAAACAATGTATTGTGTGGGTTTCTTGGAAGAGGATATCTAAACTCCCAGCCAATCCAATGAGGTCAAACCAAACAAACCCGGGCTAAATGCTGCAATAAAAGCAGACTCTGTTTCATTAAACAAACGCCTGCAACATGGAGTCTTCATTGTCGTCTGCAGATCAGCACGCCGCAAATTTCAATATCCTCCTATTGACAGTAGATAAGGGAGGAAATGATATTTGTGGTTTTATTAAAGTATTTGACAAAGCTCTTCCGATGAGCGGCGGGTCAGGCAGATGGTGGATGCTGAGGCTGCGGATCCTTATGTATACAGAAGATGAGACTTCACTACTCTTCATGACAACCAGGACAACACAGCGACCCGTCCCGGAACTTTACATCGAGAGCTCCGAGTGTAGACAGGATCTGATCGATGGCTCTGTGTAAACTGATGTTCTTGTTCTGGGATATAAAATAAACCGCGGACAACGCACTTGTCATGTACGGCGAGGAAAACATATGTAAAACAGCAAGTAATCTCCAAGAGATGAGAGGAAATTGTTGTATACATTATATTAACAAAAGTATTGGGACACCTGCCTTTGAATGCACATAAACTTTAATGGCATCCCAGTCTTAGTCCGTAGGGTTCAATATTGAGTTGGCCCACCCTGTGCAGCTATAACAGCTTCACCTCTTCTGGGAAGGCTGTCCACAAGGTTTAGGAGTGTCTATGGGAATGTTTGACCATTCTTCCAGAAGCGCATTAATCTGCGCAGGTCAGTCAAGTTCCTCCACCCCAAACTCGCTCATCCATGTCTTTATGGACCTTGCTTTGTGCATTGGTCCAAATCATTTGTTGGAGGGGGTTTATGGTGTGGGGTTATTTTTCAGGGGTTGGGCTTGGCCCCTTTGTCCCAGTGAAGGGAACTCTTAAGGCGTCAGCATACCAAGACATTTTGGACAATTTCATGCCCTCAACTTTGTGGGAAGAGTTTGGGGATGGTCCCTTCCTGTTCCAACATTACTGCGCACCACTGCACAAAGCAAGGTCCATAAAGACATGGATGAGCGAGTTTGGGGTGGAGGATCTTGACTGGCCTGACCTCAATCCAATAGAAAACCTTTGGGATGAATTATAGTGGAGACTGTGAGCCAGGCCTTCTCATCCAACATCAGTGCCTGACGTCACAAATGCGCTTCTGGAAGAATGGTCAAACATTCCCATAGACACCCTTAAACTTTGTGGACAGCCTTCCCAGATACGTTGAAGCTGTTATAACTGCAAAGGGTGGGCCAACCCAATATTGAACCCTACGGACTAAGACTGGGATGCCATTAAAGTTCATGTGCGTGTAAAGGCAGGGGTCCCAATACCTTTGGCAATAAAGTGCAGTTGAGTGGATCGATAGAATGATTGACAGATTTTAGGAAAAAAAATTGCTGTGCAAACATCTCAAGCGTTCACACATCCGGCACAAATTATTATCCCCTGTGGAAAACCGATAATTTTTAGTTAGACCCGGCAGCCTGATTTCAGAGGCGGATTGATATACAACCTCTCTGCTGCTTTCTCAGCCAATGAGAAAGCATTGTACCCGCCCCATTTCTCAGCCCGCCTGATTTGACTTCTAAGCTGAGCTGTATCAGGAGGAGATGCCGGCAGATCGATAGGAGGGGACAGGAGAGGAGTGGAGAGAACACAGCCTGCTATGGAGGATGAATTACAAGAAGCAGACGGTTCATTTCTGAGCCTCTGCAATGAGCTGGTGAGTCTAAAGAAACAGCTTCTGTTTTCACAGTGTATGATACAGAGAATTAGAAGAGCAGCACCAGGACAGGATGTCTGTGTGTTCTATCCCTCCCTCCCTTCCTCCACCCATCCCTCTCTCCATCCATCCATCCTTCCATCCCTCCCTCCCTCTATCCAAACATCCCTACCTCTATCCATCCCTCTATCTAACCATCCATCCAACCATCCCTTCATCCAAGCATCCCTCCCCTCCATCATCCAACCATCCATCCATCCATCCATCTCAACCTCCATCCAACCAACCATCTCTTGTTCCATCCATCCCTCCCTCCCTCCAACCATCCCTTGCTCCATCCATCCCTCCCCCATCCAGGCCATCCGGCCAGGGCTCTTGCATACAGGTGCTTGAGCCCATTCAGTGTAATTGCAGCCCAGGTGCAATGTACAACCCGTCACTGACATGAATAGTTGTACGGTGCTGCATTACTTTATACAGTGATGATAAACATGAGTACAGCAGCGTACAACTATTTGTGTCAGTGACGGGCTGTACACTGCACCTGAGCTGCAATTACACTGCATGGGCTCAGCTGCCTGTCTGCAAGAGCCCTGAATCTCAACAAAAGAATGTGACCTTTCTCTCTGTACTATCTCTTTCTTCTGTAGCCAATGGCTCCCTTAGGGGTGGCTGGTAGTTGTGGTTCACCTGTCTCTCTACCCTCAATCACACAATTTTCCTCCGGAGTCATGGAACAGGCCAGGACTTTGTTTTGTTGTATTATTGAGGTGATAAAATTTGGATAGGGTAGGGATTGCTGTGGGATGCCCAGTGAACTGATGGACAGAACCGTCGTTTATACACTCCTCTTCCTCCAGCACTGACGCTTGCTGATCGTTCCACTCCTTACTTCTCTACTGCACACTACTTGTTCTTCCAGGCCTGAAAGGCAATTTATCAAGCATCCACGACACTCCTTCCTCCACCGCAGCTAGCACATGTTGAGGCCTGCTCTTCTGCTAGCAGGACCTCTGGACCACCCATTACAGTCAAGGGTCACAGGCTCCCAGTTGTGAAGCCATGGGCCCTTAAAGTGTAGCTAAGTACGTTGGTGCTAGCTAGATATGGATAAACTATTACTCCCAGCCCATCCTCTTCCAGGCCACACCAGCCTACTTCTCTATCCAGTGACACTCCTTCCCTGACTGGCTCCTCCACAGACTATCCACTGTCTCCTCCCAGCCTGCTCCAGCCTTTCTGTCCAGCTCCCAGAGTCTGCCATTCATCAACACCAGTGGATCCTTTAAAGCAGTGGTTCTCAACTCCAGTCCTCAGGACCCACCAACAGGCCAGATTTTAAGTATTACCTTGGGGAGATGCAGACTAGAACACTGCAATCACTGAGCAGCAAATTAAATCACCTGTGATGCATTTCAGTTATCCTGCAAACCTGGCCTGTTGGGGGGTCCCGAGGACCGGAGTTGAGAACCACTGCTTTAGAGTCTTTTATGTAGCTTCTCTGCTGCTCTCCTGCTCCCTTGTGCTGCTCCAAGAACCAACTCTGCTCTTGGCTGCACCCGAACCTCGAGGCCTCAAGGTCATCCCCCCACACTAGGGTTGCCACCTCATCCCTTTAATCCAGGACACATATGAATTACACAGGTTATTCTGAGGCACCAAGTGAGGCTTTCCCAGGGTATTTAAGGAGGCTTGCCCCCTGCCAACCCATATTGGGGACTGGTCAGGGCTCCTTAGAACACCCAAATGATTACACCCTCCAGCCTCTCTTTTCAGAATGTTCCAGTCCCTTCTGGAAAGAAGTAGGAGCATCTGATGACACCATCTAGGAACTGCCCAGTCCTACCTGAGCCAATCCCAGCCCAGAAATCAAAAACAGTCAGGCCTGACTAAATTTTACCTCACCTAACAAAAACTGCTACACTCTGGCTCCTACCTACCAGGGGGTGCTACACTTGTTAGTGTAAATTATTGAGTTTGGTGGTCAGTACCATCGCCAAATGCAATCTTTTCAAGAGAATCAGCTAATTCGCAACATCACACTCTATGTAGTGCATGCCTGAATGCTACACTCTGTACAGAGCACGCTCCTGAACCCTGCACTGTGCACATAGCGCACTTCTGAACCCTGCACTGTGGACATAGCGCACTTCTGAACCCTGCACTGTGCACATAGCGCACTTCTGAACCCTGCACTGTGGACATAGCATGCTCCTGAACTCTGTACGTAGTGCACTTCTGATCTCTGCACTGTATATGTAGTGCACTCCTGACCTCTGCACTGTATACATAGCACACTATTGAACCCTGCACTAGCACACTCCTGAACTCTGTATATAGCGCACCCTTGAAATCTGCACTGTTAATGTTGCCCACCCCTGAACTCTGCACATTGCGCACCCCTGAACTCTGCACTCTGTACATCGCGCACCCCTGAACTCTGCACATCGCGCATCCCTGAACTCTGCACTCTATACATCGCGCACCCTGTACTTTGCACTCTATGCATAGTGGATCCCTGAAATCTGAACATAGCGCACCCCTGCACTCTGTTCTGGTCTGCTCTAGTGTGAACCCGGCCTAAATCTAACTTAGGCAGACTGCTGTTTGCCAATACCCATTCATCCGAATACCGACCCTGGAAGCAGCTGGTGTTCCTTCAGGTCGGCGTTTCTGTGAAGTTTTGCCTGCACGCAAGCTGGCGGCAAGTAATCAGCCAGTTTGTATATGGCCAGCAAATCCAGCACACGAGCTACATGCATTCTGCCTGGATGCAGCCCAAGCCCTCAATTTACATGAGCCAGGGTGGGGGCAGTAAAAACATGCAGTTGAGAAACAGTTTTACCGCCCCCAAACTGCCAACCTAAAGAAGAACCTGCAGCCATTAAGGGCTGAGTGCATGCTGCAATTTCTTCCCTGTCATGTTCGATTGACAATACTGTTGGTGAATGCGATCCATTCAAATGACTAGGGCCGTGCCCCAGCCACGTGGGATGTGGTTGCGGTGTAGTGGTTTGGCCTTTTCAGGATTGACACAGACAGTGAGGAGGTGACCTATCGTCTCCCAGCTGCTTGTCAAGCATCCTTTGAAAAGTGATCCAACAGAGGGGTTGCAAGGAATGTTGTGAATGAGGCCTTAGGCTCGGTTCACACTACTGCTCCCTGAAAGTCGCATGACTTACGGTGCAACTTTGCCAGGTGACTTCTTGGCGATTTGCTGGTGACTTGAATACTACTTTGATGGGACTTTGAAGTGAGAGAGGAGCTACACTGCGTGGAATTCCTGTGCAATCTTCCTGTAATGCTGGATCCAAATCACATCAATATAATTGAGTGTAGCAGTGTCTCCACCCTTTAAAGGTCTAATAGTGACCTCCTGAGTCAGGCAGAGCTGACATGCCTCCTCAAAGTGTGGGTTACTAGGCATGGTGGGTGTAAAGCAAGTTGGAAACATGGGCGCCATGCAAAAAGAGATTTATTGTCTTTTAACAAGAACTGGGGGAGAGAGGGTTAAGGCCAGGACACCCTTAGGCAGATGCAAAAGCAATTGGTAGACTCCAAGACACAAATAATAGGCAGACAGCTATATAGGTAGAGGGCCTTTAAGCTGGATGCAGCAAACTGTATTTGTAGCATTTCTGTCTCCTATGGCAACTAAACGTTCAACACTCAATATAGATCTGTACACAGTATTCCATTGCAGATCTTCTCTCACATCTCACAGTATCCTACTGTAGATCTTTACTCACTGAGCTCCTGATCTTTCACTAGACTTCAGAGATCCCAGTAATCACTGGATCCCCTGAGCTCTTCCACAGCTAACCCGCTGTATACTCCTCAAGCTTCACCCATGCTAACCCGCTGGGTCCCTGGCTTGGCACTCTGCTGAAGCTTTCCCACTTCTTCACCGTCCCTGGCTTGAGAAAAGGCTGCTCTGGTACTTCTTTGGACTTCCATACACTGACCTCTGATAACAGGAGTGGTCGTCCCTTATGGCAACTGCTTGTCCCTCACCTCTGGCAACAATTCGGTTACCCATCCGGTTGGGCTTCCAGCCTGAAGCCCAAAGCCCACGCTGCTTCTTTCAAACCTGGATAGGCCTCAGACAGCCTAGCAGCCAGGTGCTTCCGGAATAGGCCTCAGGCTTCTAGCCTAGCAACCAGGAGCAATAAAACACACGTCCACCTAGACAGCCATCCAGGTGGCACAGAACCCTGATCACCTGACTCCTCCTGAATAAATAAGCTCTCCCAGCAGGCCATGGGGCCAAAGAAACTTCTTCCAATAGGGTGTGACAACTTATCCACTCCTAACCTGAATTCACTATGCCCTTGTCATTCTAATGCCACCTAGTGACAGAAGAGAGAAGTGTACCAAATTCAGGTTTAGGGAAAAAGTCAGTGGATCTCCCCAACAATTAGTAGGCCAGTTACCACCTAGCAGAACTAAATTTGTTAGCAGCCCTGTTTAGGACCAGGGTGCTACATGAGGATCCGACTTGGAGGCGACTTCCATTAAAGCCTATGGGCACAAGTCAGATAGAAATTTTCTTGAAGTAGTACAGGAACCTTTTCTAAAGTTGAAGCGACTCCAGCAGTGCCAATTAAAAGAGCACTCTCATTGACTAAGCCCCCGTTCACACCGGTGCGACTGGTCATGCGATTTGACAGTTCCAGATTGCA
Source organism: Glandirana rugosa (assembly GCA_018402905.1). NCBI lineage: Eukaryota > Metazoa > Chordata > Amphibia > Anura > Ranidae > Glandirana > Glandirana rugosa. The sequence continues at coordinate 513,289 of BLSH010513976.1, read as the reverse complement.
TGACATGTCGCACCGCATTGCCGGCAATAGAACCGTTCATATCGCCACGACAAGTCACAGCGATTACAAAAAAGGTTCCTGCACTATTTTTTATAGATTTCATTGCGACTTGCATAGACTTCTGTTAAAAAAAGTTGCAAGCCGCAATGAAATCAGCAGTGCAAATTGCACTGATGTGTGGCTTTGAAATCGCATTGAAGTAGCCCGATTTCAAAGCTGCACCGTTGTGAACCAGGGCTGACATGGGATTTCACATGTCATGCGACTTGGAGTTTCACAAGTCAGATCCCAAGTCGCAGCAGTGTGAGCCTAAGGGTCATCCGGTTGGGTGTGCATTGATTTTACCCAGAGGATGAATGATCTCACAAGTTCCTCAGTATAAAGGCGGAAGGGGGATTCTATTCTCTGGGCTGATCCTCTGCAGTGGGAGGCCAGCGATGTCTGGGCGCACGTGTCACTCTGCAGCCGGGGAGGGTAATGCGATTACAGCAGCTGTACTATTCACAGTCTACATAAGAAGAGCCTCTTACCACACAGCCGGTGAGCTCACATTGTCTGATAGACAGCTGAGTGGCTGGGAAAAGTGACAGTTCTTGTATAACCCCCGCCATGGCTTGGTGTGGATGGAGATACGGGGGGCCTGCTTAGACACTCATTGTTATTGCATTGTCGGCCTTTCTGCTCCCTAAGGTCCCTTATTTTTGTGTTATAATAAATAATCAACCCAATCACTAAAATCTCCCATAAGCCTGAACATGTTAGAGAGTATTAGAAAGTATCTCTGGCCTCTGTCTGGAGTTTGTAGGGAAGGCCTGGAGCAGACCAACATTTTGCTCATGGAGGAACCCATGAAATAACTTTCAGGACTCTGGGATCCTCTGCTGATAATTATTATATCTACAGCTCCCAGAACAATAAGCTGAGGATAGAAGAATCAATAATAGATGTGATGTGTCTGGGTATTTGCACCCCGGGCTGCCCCATCTGAGAAAAGTATTTACAATAATGATATTAAAATAAAATAAATAGTAAAAATGTTAAATGTTCAGAAAAATAGTGGACCATGAAAATTGTAGTGCCCCATTACATTCATGGTCTGTACCTCTCTTACATTGGTGGTCAGTGTAGTACCCCACCTTACATTGGTGGTCAGTGTCGTGCCCCTTTACATTGGTGGTCAATGTAGTACCGCCATTGCTTTGGTGGTCAGTGTCATGCCCTCTTACATTTATGGTCAGTGTCCCCTTACATTGGTGGTCACTTAGTACCCTCCTTTCATTAGTGGTCAGTGTCTGTGCCTCCTTCACATTGGTGGTCAATATCATGCCCCCTTACATTCATGGTCAGTGTAGTACCCCCCTTATATTGGTAGTCAGTCTTGTGCCCTCCTCCATTCATGGTCGGTGGCCTCTAACATTGGTGGTCAATGTAGAACCACCCTTGCATTGGTGGTCAGAGACTATACCCCCTTATATTTATGGTCAGTGGCCCTTTACCCTGGTGGTCAATGTCTGTGCACCCCATGATGTGACTGGTGGTTACATTCTCTCCATGTCTGGTACTTACATTACCCCGTGATGTTAAA
>BLSH010513976.1:483367-495645 GCA_018402905.1 Glandirana rugosa | reverse complement strand
AGATGCATGGGTAACAGATGGGTGAGCACGGATGCATGGCTGACGGATGGGTGAGCACGGATGCATGGGTGACGGATGGGTGAGCACGGATGTATGGGTGACGGATGGGTGAGCATGGGTGACGGATGGGTGGACACGGATGGGTGAGCACGGATGCATGGGTGACGGATGGGTGGACACGGATGGGTGAGCAGGGATGCATGGGTGACGGATGGGTGAGCACGGATGCATGGGTGGGCATGGATGTATGGGTGACGGATGGGTGGGCATGGATGTATGGGTGACAGATGGGTGGGCATGTATGTATGGGTGACGGATGGGTGGGCATGTATGAGGGTGTATGGGTGATGAGGGGGTCCCTGCCTGTCACATAGCGGTGCTGTGGGCACTTCAGATCCTGCCCACAGCACCGCTGCATCCCCCCTCTCCCCCCTCCCCTGTCACACTGCACCGATCGGTGCGGAGAGGGGGGAGACAAGCCGGCACTTCCGCCGGCTTGTTTACATGTGATGCTCCATCATTTGACGGAGCGATCACGTGGTAAACGGCCGCTCCATGCGGCCATTTACCGTGATCCGTGATGCGCCGGGTCTCACAGACCCGGCGGTCACGGATGCTCCCAGGTGCGCGCCCCAGGGGGCGCGCGGGAGCGCGATTGTGGGAGGACGTTATATAACGTCCTCCCACAACAATGGGTGCCACTTGCCGACGTGTATCTACGATACACGGTCGGCAAGTGGTTAAAGTGAGGTTCTGGAAGACCGTTTCATATCACAGGTCATACACCATGGCAAGACTGAGCACAGCAACAAGACACAAAGGAGTTGATTTACTAAAGCCGGAGAGTGCAAAATCTGGTGCAACTTTGCACAGAACCCAATCAGCATCCAGGTTTTGTTTCCAAAGTTTAACTGAACAAACTGAAATAAGAAGCCGATTGGCTACAAGGTAGTTATCCTGCATCAGCAAGGTCTCTCCTGGGCAAAGATTCAAAGCAGACTGGGGCATTAAGATGTGCTGTTCAAGCTCTTTTTGACAAAGCACAAAGAAATGGGCAACACTGAGGGCCGTGGTTGGCCAAGGAAACTTAATGCAGCAGATGAAAGACACATCATGCTTACTACCTTCTTCATCAGAAGATCTCCAGCAGTGCTATCAGCACAGATCTGGTGGAAACCAGTGGGACCCAGGTACACCCATCTACTGTCCAGAGAAGTCTGACCAGAAGTGGTCTTCATGGAAGAATTGCGGGCAATAAGCCAAACCTCCGACATGGAAACATGGCTAAGCGACTCATCTGTGCAGGAAAACATAGGAACTGGTGTGCAGAAAAATGGCATCAGCTGCTCTGGGCTGATGAGTCAAAATGTGAAATATTTAGCTGTAGCAGGAAGCCGTTTGTTGGGGGAAAGGGCTGGAGAGCGGTACAATAATGAGTGTTTGCAGCCAACTATGAAGCATGGTGGAGGCTTCTTAGCAAGTTTGGGGCTGCATTTCTGCAAATGGCGTTGGAGATTTGGTCAGGATCAATGGTGTTCTCAATGCTGAGAAATACAGGCAGATACTTCTCTATCATGCCATTAGGGAGGCGTATGATTAGCCCCAAATGTATTCCGCAGCAGGAAAACCACCCCAAAAATAGAGAAAATGTCATTAAGAACCATCTTCAGTGTAAAGAACAAGAAGTCCTGGAAGTGATGATTTGGCCCCCGCAGAGCCCTGATCTCACCATTATGGAGTCAATCTGGGGCGACATGAGAAGACAGAAGGATTTGAGGCAGTCGACATCCACAGAACATCTGTGCTTAGTTCGCCAAGATGTTTGGAACAACCTACGAGTTGACTGATTTATGGATTTCTTTCTGTTCATTTACTTTCCATTTTGTTAATTGATAAAAATAAATTAACACTTTTTCGGTAAACATTCTTCATTTACAAATTTTACACCTGCCTAAAAATTTTGCACAGTAGTGTAGGGAAGTGTCACCTTTGTTAGCTGTTTGAGGATATTGGAGAGGAATTCACAGCAGACGTCCTTCAATATCTTTAGATGGGAATCCTCTTCAATGGCCGCTTCTTCTGGATCATCTTGATCATGGAGTTTGCCATTGCTCTTCCGCCAACAGACCTCCAAGTTCTCCAGAATTCGGGTGAGGCTGTTTATAAGGGGGAGATCTGCAAGAGAAAAATAATTCTGGTTGTTGGTCTTCTTCTATAGAGTGCGCTCACAGCTGGGAATTCAGTTTTACCAAAACAGCGCACTCACAATGGGGCATGAAGTGCGTTATTGGATTACCAGGTGAAAAAAAAAAAAGAAAAGAAATGCAGACACCACGTCTAAGGACTGGTAGGCTGCATTCTGCAATGGATTACAATCTTTGTTTTTGGATTTAGATACACTTTCAGGGCTGGGTCACGCCACAATTTCTGCATTCTGGATGCGTTTTTGCATACGCATTTAGATGCTTTTTTTATGCATTTGTTGAAGCATTTTCAATGTGTTCCAGTATGTTTTTTTTTTCTTTAACCCTTTCGCTGTCAGGTCCGTACAGCCACCGGGACTGTGTGTAAAACTGACAAGCAGACTCCTGCCTGTCAGATGGAAGCATTCAGGTGGCTGCACTGCCGCTTGATTGCTTTCACACACCCCCCCCCCCCCCCCGGCAACGGCCCCTGCCATGTATCCTTGCCTCCGCTTCCTGGGATAGCGGCGTCATGTATCCCAGGAGTCCTTGCGAATCGCCTACTGACAAAATCTCGCGTTAGTTGCAGACGAGAATGTGTCTGATTGACAGGTTGCTATAGCAATGGGGCAGGAACTTCCGCCGATGCTGCTATGGCAACCTGTCAGGAAGACGGAGAGCCGTGCAGCGGCATTACTGCGCAAGCGCGAAATCGGGGGGAAATCACGGAAATGAAGACAGGAGGGCTTCAGATGCCCACAGCTAAAATGAAACCTGCCTGCTTCCGAGATCAGTAAACGCAAAACTATTTTTAAAGATAGTAAAATTGCAACACATAAGACGTAGTAATTGTTAATCTACATGTTTGGACAAATGCAGAGCAGTTTAAAAAAAAAAAAAAAAAAAAAAAAGTGTTTGCAGGATTGGAACTCCGCTTTAAAAAATACATTTTGGCAATTTATTGCGTTTGTTTGCTCTACAATTCACTTGAGTGTGTTTTTTACTGAAAATTTGCGTTTCCCAGACCTTTGCGGTAATATCGCGTGACTTAAAAAATTGGTACTAACACTTTTATTTCTCTAGGGCGTCTGCCTTCATAAAATATGTAATGTTTGGGGGTTTGAAGTGGAACTTCTGCTTTAATGGAAGGTAACCCCCGACATACCACAATCGGCATGTTTATTTTGGGGGGGCCCAGGTCCACTTCCTCCCCTTGCGCCGCGGCTCCGGAAGGAAGTTCACCTTCTCCCTTCCCTCTCGGTGATCTTCTGGGACACGTCCCAGAAGATACGCCGAGCCATTCACAAGGCGCAGCGTGACTCGCGCATGCGCAGTGTGCGCCCGGCTTGGAAGCCGAAGCCTGGTGCCCACAGTTATGATGCCGTCGCCACCGAAGGGAGGGTGGTGAAGAGCGAGCCCTCGTCTGACCGCATCGCTGGAGCATGGGACAAGCGAGTGTCCGATTGTTAAGTCCGCAGCTACACTTTCTGTTGCATGTTGACTTTTACATGGGTGGAACTCCACTTTAAAATTATTTTTTTAAACATGTGTGCAAAAAATGCAAAAAACGGCTCTGGCAGCAAAAAGGTTCATTTGACACTAGAAATATCCAGGGCAATGTGCGTTGCGGTGCATCTACATGCGTTCCATATATGTGTTTTTGGTGCGTTCCATACAGAAAAAATGCAGCACATTTTACTTTTTTTGACTGCACTGGTGTTACTCAGGGCAATTGCAATACATGGGAAAACACTGTGTATTGGTTTTTGATGCAGAATAAAATCACACTGGACTAAATCTGGTGTGAACCGGCCCTTTAGGGTGAATTGCTCCACAGACAACTTTACCTCCACTCTCAGCTGACATAAATTAGCGAGGAGCAAATAGCAACATAGAAGGATTTACTTTTTCGAGTCTGGGTGTATTCCTGCTCAGACAGGGAGGAGAATATGGCGGACATGACAGCCAGGATGTAGGATAGGATGGTTTTCTGCTCCTGGACGATCAGTGGGGGGTCACCAGGCTGACACAAGTCCCGACGTATCAGCTTGAATAAAAATTCCCATGTGTGCTTCCCATCCTCTGGAGACTGTACTGGAAAAAAAATTAAATAAATAAAATGAAAGGTTCTATGCGCTATCACAGCCATTAAACATATTACATATCATAATGGGGTGTGACAAAGTATGGGGGTCCATTTATAAAAAATGTAGCGTGTGACTGGCTCAGCATTCTCACAATCTTCATGAAGAATTCCTTTACTGTGTCAAATATGTTCACTTCCTATGATCGTCAGCTCCATCTTGTGGCCATAATGGTGTATTTACCTGAAATATCTCAATCAGGTAAATATTGCATTATTGCCACTAGATGGAGTGGGCGATCACAGGAAACATATTAGACACTACGGGGGCTTATTCGTGACAGCTGTCTGAATGCAGAGACATTCGCAAAGGGAGTTTTTTTATAAATAGAACCCAAGGGCTCATTTCACACAAGCAATTAACAGGCAGTAAAACCCTGCGGTTGAGCGGTGTTTTTATGTCCCCCAAATGCTCACCCTTTAGCTGCATAGGTATCGTGGCTGCTGCAGGAATTTTACCCCGCTGCCAAGGCCCTACACCCTACAAGCGCGTCCCATTCAAGTGAATGGGCAAGCTCCCTGCAACCATGTGCAACGCAAGTGGTTGTGGCATGCTAGTGCGGGGGGTTCAGGGCGTTAAAGCAGGTGGTAAGAAGTTGATAAAACACCTCCTCATCGCCTGGCAATGCTCTCTGAAGAGCAATTTGAATGGGGATCGCTTTTCAAGACCAAAGCAAGTGAGAATGAGCCCTCAGGCTAGGTTCACATTGGTGCGATGTGGGAACTCTGCGAATCCACTGTGGGTTCCCGCATCGCACCTGACTCGCAGGCAGTTCACACTGCCCTATGAGAACTGCAGGGAGTGTCAATACAAAGTTAATGACACCCCCAGATCAGTTTGCATATCGCACTGCAAACAGACAATCTCTATGGCTAAATTTGCATCGCACAGACATTGCATGTGATTTGCACAGCAGTGCAGTAAGAATCTCATGCGATGTTTGACATCGCAGCAGTGGGAGCCAACCCTAAGGGTAGATACAGAAATGCGCTTGATCTCCCTCTCCTCTGAAGCCTGATCAATGTTTGGATTGTGCGACGCCTCCTCACCAACTGTTTTAACCCCAATTTTGCTGACAAAAGTGGCACAACCACGTGCGGGGCGCTTGCAGTGCTTTCCCATTTACTCGATTGTGTAGCAATCAGTGAGCTTGACGCCCGCCAATCGTTAGATGTCGGGTGAACTTTGCAGTGGGTGTGAAGCATCATCTTCATCCGCTGGCTATTGCAGCTTAACTACTTCAGCCCCGGAAGGATTTCCCCCTTTATGACCAGAGCACTTTTTGCGATTCGACACTGTTGATTTAACTGACAATTGCGTGGTCGTGCGACGTTGTACCCAAACAGAATTTGCGTCCTTTTTTTCCCACAAATAGAGCTTTCTTTTGGTGGTATTTGATCACCTCTGTGTCACTTCTGAACGCCGCTATAAACAAAAAAAGAGCGACAATTTTGCAAAAAAAAAAAAAAACAATATTTCTTACTTTTCGCTATAATACATATCCAAAAAATATATATATATATATATATATATATAAAAAAATGAATTTATCAGTTTTATATTCTTCCTCATATTTTTGGTAAAAAATATGAGGTTTGGTTTGTGCAAAAGTTGGCATGTTTACAAACCATGAGAATTCATTTCTGGCGTTTTTACAATTTTTTTAATAGTAATGGCGGCGATCTGCGATTTCGCAGCGGACATTTTTGACACTTTTTTGAACCAATGGTATTTATACAGCGATCAGAAATTTAAATATCCACTGATTACTGTATAAAGGTCATTGGCAGGGAAGGGGTTAACCTGCAGGGGGCGCTCTAGGGGTTAACTGTGTTCCCTAGGCGTGTTCTAACTGTATGGGGGCTGGGCTGCCAGGGGCATAAGAGATCTAACTGATCCAGAGTACAGTGATCAGTAGATCTCTGACATGCCGCCTGTCAGAACGGGGAACCGCCGTGTTTACATCTGTCACAGGTGTCAGCGACCCGTGGGCCCCGCTCAGGGAGCGTGCGGCGGGCACACGCTCGCACCCTAGCCGTCGTGCACACGAGGGACTAATATAAGCGCCGATCTGCAGGACAGAGCCACACTGTCGTCGCTTATAGTCGTTACGTGGTCGGCAAGTGGTTAGAGGGATATTAAAGCTTAGTTTTTAGCAAACCTGTTATACTTACCTTCTCTGTGCAGTGGTTTTGCACAGAGCAGCCCCAATCCTCCTCTTCTTGGGTCCCACAGAGACGCTCGTGGCTCCTCTCTCCTCCCTCCACCCAAGCAAGCATGCTCCCAAGCCGCGGCTCTGTGTGTCCCTTCACACACGGAACCCTGACTCGGCCCCGCCTCCTTCGTCTCATGATTGGCTCACTGGCTGCGATAAACAGCAGCAGGAACAAACAGCTTCTGCTGCTGCCAAAAGCCAATAAGGAGCACTGACATTGCTGGATTGAGAGTGGGCTCAGGCAAGTATTAGGGATGGCTGCTGCACACAGAATGCACGAAGGTAAAAAACCTTGTGCCAACCACTTTAAGGAGAGGCGGTTGGTAAGCAGCAAAAACGCAGCACAACCCCACAGAATTAGCAGGTCGCATATCAGCAGGCCCGGTTACAGCATTTATAGGCCCTGATGATGGAGGAGTGCCTGGACCCCTGAAATGGGTTGGCTGTTGTCTTGTTATGAGCTAAGACCAATATTACAAGAATTTGGACTGTTTGTTCTTGTGCTCTCATTGGACCATTTAAATGAGGATCTTAAACTTCAGCCCCCCTAGGTGAAGCACCCCCTGTTTTTGAGAGTGGCCTCACCAAAGCTAATGCACTCCATATGAACTTTACTTTCTTCACCTATGGACTACTGATCACTTGAATCCAGAGTCTCCAATGTTCTTCTGGAAATCTGAGAGTTTAACCTTTCCACATCTATCTGCTTAGGTAAAGCTTTGACTTACACTTCAAGGCACCTCATACATGCTACATCCAAGATGGGTTCAGTATTAAACGTGTTGGTGATTATTAAAATTTGTAAGGAAACACAGTGGCTTAGTAGTTAGCCTGTCTGCCTTGCAGCACTGGGGTATCTATATAGAAACCCAGTCAATATACTACCTGCATAGAGTTTGCATGTTTCTTTTGGATACTTTGGGTCCCCCCCACACTCCAAAGACATGCTGGTAGGTTAATTAAATCTTGGCAAAATTGGCCTTAGTACGTGTTTGCATGCATGTGACATAGGGAACTTAGATTGTAAGCTCTGTGATGACAGGGACTGATGTGAATGTACAATATGTGTAACACTGCATTATATGTTGGTGCTATATAAATATCTGAATGTAATAAGTAAATAAACATTTAACAAAGTTTTATGATCTTTCTATAGGTCCTATTTGATTATAAATACTCAGGGCTCAGGTCCACTTTGTACTATACATAATGCTTACCTATAGACTGAATGCCCTCATCCACTGTGGTCACCAGCTGTAATATGTGCATGTATATATCGAGACCTTCTGGGCTGTCATACCTGGAATAGTAACAAGACAAGGTAGTTAAAGCCCAATGGAAGTCTTACCCCTTATATATCTCTTTATAGCCCTGCACTCCTATGTGCATAATCTGTTGAAATGACTCCTGAAGAAGCCCTGGCTGCAGAAAAAAGCCCCACTCCACAAGGAGAAGCCCCACTCCTGAAGAAGCAGCCCAACTCGTGAAGAAGCAGCCCCACTCCTGACGAAGCAGCCCCACTCCTGAAGAAGCAGCCCCACTCCTGAAGAAGCAGCCCCACTCCTGAAGAAGAAACCCTACTCGTGAAAAAGTCCACAGGAGAAACACGTACAAATACTGTATCTTTTAGTTTTTTTAAAAATCGGATATTACCAGTCACTGGAGCCCAGCACTGTCTTCCTGCAAACGGTTCTCACCAGTTCCCAGCGCCACCATCGTAGATCTGGGAGCCGGCTGCGACTTCCTGAGGAATCACAGCCAGCTCCCCACTTCGCATGTGCGAGATCACGCAACACCCGTGGGCATGTGACATGTCCCGGGAGTCTGTGGGAGGGGCAATTGCTGTATGTATTGCCTAGATGAGAAACAAGGAAGTGGGAGCAACTACAGTACCTCTCAAAAAAAGGTACCCACTCCCTATATAAAAAAAAAAAAAACATCCAAATGTGCTAGGGACAGGAGTGGGGAGGAGCTTAAATGGCCATTTCACTTTTGAAAGAAAGTCTGCTCTAATGTAGCCGCTTTGGGGTATCCAGGAAAAGTAGAAAGAATAGTGCAGGGTTGCTTACTAAAAAAAAATGTTATGATTTGTGACAGATTTTTATTTTGAAATGATGATCACTGTGATTGGCTATCCCAGTCATCACATGATCAGAAGACCGCCCCCGCTTGTCTGACAGCTCGGTCACTGTCCTGGGAGCACGCATGTAGTATGAGCGGTCATGAGGATCAGAGGTGTATGAGCTGAGTATATGAAGTCCATCTCTACCGGCACACAAGAATCTGAACTCACTTCAGCTGTTTCGCGGCCTCCAGTAAGGAAGGAACAAGGCCAAGCGGGGCGGGCTTCTCTTCTTCGAGATCGGTAATTGGAGTGCCTGGCTGCTGGCAACCGGCTTTTATCCAATCGATCATTAGGTCTTCATCCACGTCAAACAGCTTGTCCACAAATTCTCCGACTTTAACCAGGAGGTCCACTGCAAGGAGATTTCACACACTTCAAAATTATTGGTTTTTAAAGGGCTATAAAAAGGCAAAAACAGCTGTGTGTAAAGGCTCTAATGGAAGCAGACATTCTCAGACTCATAAAACAAATACTGGTATGTGGTTTTCCTAGATGTATAAAAGCGCATGCCAATTTAGACCGGCATCTCTATTGGGATACAAGAAGCTGCTTATCATGAGGTTTCTTTTGCTGTTGTGGGATGTCTGCATATGTAAACAAGCAGAACCTCATTTAGGGAATGGACCCTTTAACAATTAAAGCTAAACGCAAGGCTAAACAAATATTATCTAAATATATTGCTCATGTGTATTCTGCTTTGAATTCCTGTATTCTTTGTGTATTTCTTCCAGATCTGTGCAGTAATCCAGCGTGACTTTTCCTTCCTGTAATAAAGACCGCTCATTGCTGCTCTCTCTCCTTGTGCAGGGTGACTGGTCTTGTCTCCGCCCCCCAACTGTATTTTTCTGTAGGCAGCCTGTGGTGGGTGGAGCTTGAAAAGTGGAACTTCCGCTTTAAGGGAAGGTGACCCCCCCGACATGCCACAATTGGCATGTCATTTTTTTTTGGAGGGGGCCTTTTGTCACAGGGTCCCAGGTCCGCTTCCTCTTCTAGCGCCGCAAGGAAGTTCACCTTCCTCCCCCTCAGCGATCTTCTGGGACGCGTCACAGGTCCCAAAGGATACGTCGGCCATTCACAGAGCGCAGCGTGACTCAAGCATGTGCAGTGCGCGCCCGGCTTTGAAGCCAAAGCCGGGCGCCCACACCTGTGATGTTGGCGCCATAGAGGAGGAGGGGGAGAAGAGTGACACTGCGGGCAGCTGCATCGCTGGAGCCTGGGACAGGTGAGTGTTATTAAAAGTCAGCAGCTACACTTTTTATAGCTGCTGACTTTTATTAGGGTGGAATTCCGCTTTAACTACTTGCCGCTCGCCCACAGTAGTTTTACTGCAGGCGAGTGGCATAGGCAGGCCGGACAATGTGCCTGTATGTTGCCGCCTGTCTTCTAGGTCTGGGTCCAGATTGGACACAGCACAAGTTTGGCAGCAGATTTCATCCAATGATTTTGGATAGGCTGTGTCCAATCACAGACAGAGATCTATGTTTACAAAAACACAGCATTGTGTGCATAGGAACAGCGATCTGGTGGTTTCTAAAAACAGCCAGATCAAAAACGCAAAAGCAGCACACATTACACATTGTTAGGCACACAGTTAACCCCTCAAATGCCCCTAGATGTTAACCCCTTCCCAGCCTGTCATTAGTGCAATGTCAGTGTACAATATTATAATTGAATTAGTGTCACTAGCAAGCTCAATGTCAGTTAGTGACCCTCCCACATTGCCCACCACGATACCACCGTCCTACCTATGTCGCTGATCACCGCCATTACAGTAAAGTGTCCATAGCTGTGTAAATTCCAGTATATGTACCACAGTTTGTAGGCGCTATAACTATCACACAAACAAATTATTATACACTTATTGGGATTTTTTTTTAACAAAGTCATGTAACAGAATGCATTTTGGGCCAGATTTATGAAGCAATTCGATTTTTTTTTATTGGATGTTTTATAACAAAGTAAAAAAATACTATTTTTTTTAAACGTTTGGTCTTTTTTCATTTATAGAATAAAAAATACAAAGCCCAGTAGGGATTAAATACCACCAAAAGAAAGCTCTATGTGTGTGAAAAAAAAATTATATAAAATTTCATTTTTGTACAGGATTGCCTGACGGCGCAATTGTAAGTTAAAGTAGCGCAATGCGTTATAGCAAAAAATGGTCTGGTCATGAAGGGGGTAAAACCATCCGTAAATCAAGGGGTTCATTTTCCTATAAACACTTAAAAGCACCATGTATAAGACACAAACACAAGCCTTTAGTATGGATATGAATTGTTACCATTGGTGGAGCTGTTCATGATAAAGCACAGGTTATCTCGGACGGAAGGCTGCTCCCTGATCCTTTCCAGCCACATGCTCATTACTTCCACCTGAGATAGACACGTCAGTAGCAACCTGCAACACAGAGGTTAGAAAAAAAGACAAATCCATTAGGTCCTAACAAGTCCACCAATGGGAAACAAACAACAAACAGAAAACCTCTGTATGCAGAACGCTATACAATGAGCTGATCCAAAGAAAGGCAAAGAATGCCTAAAAGGCACAGTCCAATTTCCTCCAACAGGGGAGAGAAATCCTTCCTGATCCCTCCAGGAGGCAATCACATCTTCCCTGGATCATCTACCCCTGGTGTTATTACTTAGAGCACTTTCACACTGGAGCGGTTTTCAGATGAAAGTGCTTGAAAACTGCCTCCCCATGCAGCCCCAGTGAGAAAGCCTGAGTGCTGGGGCAGTGAACTTGTGTGACGTTAAAAAAAATAAAATCCCGCAAGAAGCGTCTGTGGGGCAGTTTGGGGGCTCTGTATACACAGCTCCTCCACCGCCCCAGCAGAATAGTCTCCGATCATACCAGCGGGTCCAGTAAGTGGCAGAGATGACCTGAGCATGGCGAAAGGGGAGGTGGCCCTCTCTAGCCCCCGATAAAAGTGATCTTGTGACGAATCCACTGCAGAGACCACTTTTGTCCGAAAGAGGACCATCCACCATTTTCAAAAATACAGGGGTAGGTGCTATCTGCTACCATAGCATCGGTATTCAACAGTAAATTACTGCTGTATAATGATGGCTGGTGGTCCAGCAGTGGTTAAAAACCTTTACTGGTTACCAGTTTAGGTTTACACAGGAGGTCTGGAGCTAGAATTATTGCTCTCGCTCTGATGTCCGTGGCTATACCTCACATGCGTGGTGCGATCATCGTTTACATATGCATGCGGGACCAACACGTGCATTCGCATTTGTGCGTGACAGGGACACTTTAAGGACATTATTTTATATTGTTTTGATCACATTTATTGCTATCACAAGAAATGTAAACATCTCCTCTTTACTGAGACATCTGGGATCTTTTACACCATAGAGGTCTCTTCTGCCCTTGAAAGCTCTGGATCAAACTCATAACGGTTCGATACAAAGCTTTCCTAAGCTGCCAATGGCCGATAAACAGACGGACTTCAGACGTGACGAAATCCTCGTCACTTCCGGATTCTGACGTCACACAAAGGGAGGAATGACATCCGGTCCTTCCACTGTGTCTCAGGAACAGGATGCCGCCGGATGCATTCCTTCATTGTCTGTTTACATCCAGAGGTGAAAGTGCCCCCCCCCCCC
>BLSH010513976.1:441712-461312 GCA_018402905.1 Glandirana rugosa | reverse complement strand
ACACACTATTCAATGCCTGCCCCCTGACTACCTAAAGCACCACATCTCCCAGAGTCCTTATTTCTAATATCATGAAAGGGGCAAGAACCGTTTTAACTACCAAAAGGCGCAGGTCTGCAGACTCTGCCACTGCCCTGCCTCCTCCTTACATGATCAGTGAACATCACTCCATCTGGGGTGCCCATCCGGAGCTTCCTCTCATCTAATCCCATCTATGTACCCCCCTCGCACCATCATCACACAGGACAGACTCCTGCCACGGCAAGCCTGATTTAATCTTTCAGCAAGGGTGTGGTATTACAATATAAGTGCACGTAGCTGTTCTGTCTAAAATATAAAAATGATGTTCTGTTTCTAAATGTCAGCAATGACAGATGTTGAAAACTCAAATCCAGGCTCCCCCCTCACCTCAACCTTTCCCTACAAGTGCCCCCTCCCAGGGCCCCATTTGTTTATGATATATATATATATATAGATATATATAGATATATATATATATATATATATACACACACACACACACACACACACACACACACACACACACACACACACACACACACACACACACACAGGTAACAAGGGTCATCCTCTTCTTCCCTTTTTCTCCAACAGTGGGCAGTCCTTCAGAGGTCAGCACTGATACAATGAGGTCAGTGCCACTTTTTTTTCATCTATACAATGAGCTCAGGGCTGAATGAGGACCCCCATTACACCCTGCACTCACAGCATGTCTATAACAAAGAAAAGGGGAGACACATTGGTGTCGCAGGATGCTTCCATTCCGCAACCGCAAAAGACCTTCTACTTACTGCTCTTAAGGGGTCAAGCTTGTACAACAAACCCCCCTAAAATGGCCTAGACATCTTCTGCACCGAGTGCAGCAAGACTGCATGAATTTCAGCTTTAGAGGCTCCAATAGTGGAGGAACCATCTTTGAGAGAGGTATTGTTGGCAGCTAATGGGTGTAAACATGCCTTGTCAGAAATGACGGATCAATTGAAATGTATTAAAGAGGAAGTTACATTTGTGAGGCGTGAGCGCACCACAGAGATGGAAGGCAGTGGAATTGAGGACACAATAAATTCCTATGAAAAAGAAACTGGAACTTTTTAAAGGAACAGTTGAGAAACAAAATGATAGATTAGAGGATTCGGAAAATCGGCTGAGGAGGAATAATGTCCGCATAATTGGATTACCAGAAAAAAGTGAACGGAACAGTATGAGACACTTTTTGGAAAAATGGCTGCGGGAGGTCTTTGGGAAGGAAGAACTGTCCCCTTTCTTTGCAATAGAAAGGGTCCATAGAGTGCCGCAGAAAATGTCTGTTTTGGAAGGGATGCCAAGATCAGTAATTATGAAACTCCTCTTCTTTAAGGACAGAGAAACAATATTGCCAAAAAGCGAGAGAAGTGAAGGATGTAATGTTTAATGGGGTGACGGTTTCATTCTTCCCTGACTTCTCTGCAGAAGTACAGAGAAGAAGTGAAATTTGTAGATATTAAAAGGCAGTTGGCGAGAGAGTATGCAATACTATATCCGGCACGACTGAGAGGCACAGCAAATGGAATGGTTCATTTTTTTCGATGAACCTGCTGCGGCTGCAGCCTGGCTGGAAAATATCAACGATCCTAACAGCATTAGTAAAGGGTTGAGGTAGGTGCTATACAAGCTAAAATAGGGACACAAGGTTCTTTTTTTTCCTCATAAAGGAGCATAAGGAAGGAGATGAGGATTAGAAGGTGTAACTGTTTAGAGAGTCACTGGTGTTTAGGCACTGACACGCGTTATTGCTAGGAGAATTTTCTTTTTTTTTTTTTTTTTTTAATAATTACACAAGTAGATTTGGGGTCACAACTAATGTCCCCGGATGGGTTTGGGAGGTGGGCGGGGTGGCTATGGGATGAAGGTACGGTTAAGATATAAAGGATTTTCTCATCAATACCATTCCTATACATCATATTCAAGAGGAACAAGTATCCTAATACATAGATCAATGAAATTCTCCTGGCAGGTAGAGATAGATGGTGAGGGACCATACATATTTATATATTGTGTGATGGCAGAGACGCCATGTATTGTTATGAGTGTGTATGTCCCTCCCCCTTTTAATCAAGCAGTACTCAAACATTTGTTGAAATTTGTGGCCGATAAACCAAGGGTACCAACTGATAGTAGGAGATTTTAATATGGTGCTGAATACTCAGACAAGTTTCCCCCAGGAAAAGAGATCTGGACAGAGCCCATATACATTATTGTATAGGATACTTAGAGACGGGGTTGAGGGATATTTGGCGAGAACGCCAACCAACAAATGTATTCATGCCACTCTAGCACGCACTTCTCGCTTTCAATAGATATGGCAATGGGAAATGACATGCTTGTCACAATGGTAAGGGATATTAAATATGAGGCTAGAGGATTGTCGGATCGCTCTCCTTTAGTCTTGACATTAAGCCTGGGAAAACGGTGGCATGGGAGAGAATGGAGAATGAATCCCTTTTGGTTACAGTTGATTTCCCCCAAAGAACATATGTTAGACATACTTCGGGAATTTCTGGGGTATAACTAAACAATAGCATTGTGGGATATAGTTTGGGATACTCTTAAGGCCTATCTAAGAGGAACTATAATTCAACAAATTTCAAAAAGGAAACAATCTACTAAGGATTGGGAGATGAACGTAATAAGGAAAGTAACTGGTATAGAAAAAGTCTATGTAGAAGATCCATCACCAGACAAATGGACTGAAGCACAACAGATATATTGAATGCTAACCTTAAAAAGGGCTGAGAATAGAAGGTTATTTTGAAGCAGGCCTATTATGAGGAGGGAGAAAATACTGGACACATGCTGGCCCTCCTGGCAAAATCTCAAAATACTATTACGCCGGCCTCAATGTCCATTAAGACTCATGCTGGAAGGGTCACTATGGGGTTGATTTACTTAAGGTAAATCCACTCTGCACTACAAGTGCCCTGCATGGGCACTTGGAAGTGCAGTCGCTGTAAATCTGAGCTGAAGATCTAAAATCAGGGGAAGCTGTGCTGATTTTTATCATCCAATCATCTACAAGTAAAAATGCTGTTTATTATTATCCTTGCATGTTCCCCTCGGATCTACAGTGACTGCACTTCCAAGTGCCCTTGCAGTGCACTTGTAGTGAAAAGTGTATTTGCCTTTAGTAAATAAACCCCTATGAGTCTGTTGGAAATGTCAGAAGGATTACCAAATTAAATCTATAAGGAATACAGGGAGATAATGTTACTCGGGTATTAAATGAGGCACTGGAAAAGGAAAAATATCCATGACAGAGGCTACAATTCTAATAATACTAAAAGAAGGGAAGGGTCCCCTGCAGCCCGCATCTTATAGACTAATCTCTCTGCTTTGCGCAGATGTTAAGCTACTGGCAAAATTCTAGCCAGCAGACTAAGCTAACCACTTCCAGACCGAGCCTCTTTTTGAGAGTCGGTGTTTACAAGTTAAATTCAGGTCTTTTTGCTCTAAAATTACTTAGAACCCCCAAACATTATATATTTTTATTTCTAACACCCTAGAGAATAAAATGGCGGTCGTTGCAATACTTTATGTCACACCGTATTTGCGCAGCGGTCTTACAATCGCAATTTTAAAAAAATCACTTTGAGTTAAATTTTTTTTCCATATTGTGAAAGATAATATTATGCCAGGTAAATTGATGCCCAAAATGTCATGCTTCAAAATTGCGCCTTCTCGTGGAATGGCGACAAACTTGGCATTTAAAAATCTCCATCGGCGACGTTTAAAAGTTTCTACAGTTTATCAGTTTTGAGTTACAGAGGAGATCTAGTGCTAAAATTATTGCTCTCACTTGAATGATCACAGCGATACCTCACACGTGTGGTTTGAACGCCGTTTTCATATGCGGACGGGACTTGGGTATGCGTTCGCTTCTGCGCGCGAGCTCACGGGGATGGGGAACTTTAAATTTTTTTTTTCTTATTTTTTTTTACTTTTTATTTTTACACTGTCCTTTTAAAAAAAAAAAAATGTTCACCTTTATTCCTATTACAAGAAATGTAAACATTCCTTATGATAAAAAAAAGCATGCCAGGACCTCTTTAACGTGTGAACTGGGGTCAAAAAGATCTCAAATCTCATATTTGCACTAAAATGCAATAAAAAAAAAATTACACTTTAAAAATAAAAAGTTCCCTTTAAGAGCTTTAGGCGGAAGTGATGTTTGATGTCACTTCCGCCATTCATTGCTATGGAGCTGAGTGGGCAGCATCTTCAGCTCACTCAGCATTCAATACAGGGGGGGAGCGGACCCGGACTGACCGGCAGCAGCGGAGAGGACGGGAAAGCGGTGGGAGGGGGGTGGGCACTTCTCCCGCCGCTGATAAAAGTGATCTCGCGGCGAATCCACCGCAGAGACCACTTTTATCTGAAACAGAATCACCGGCTGAAAAAAAAAAAAATACGGGGTTATGGTAGCTATCTGCTACCATAACAACGGTATGCCACTTCAAAGGACCGCCGTATAATGAGGCGGGCGGTCCGGAAGTGGTTAAATAATCCATACTATAATCCACCCTGATCAATGTGGATTTTTTCCTGGTAGATCAAGATCGCTGAATATAAGGAGATTATTCTTAAATCTACAAATACCAGTGGAGGAGATGGGATCAAGAGTTATACTGCCCCTCCATGCGGTCAAAGCGTTTGACAGCGTTGAGTGGCACCATTTGTGGAGGGTGTTGTCGGCTTTTCATATTGGTCCCGTCTTTACAAAATGGGTGGAACGGTTATACACTGACCCAAGGGCGAAAGTAAAGATTAACAAAAGGGTCTCGGAATGTTTTTTGTTGTTCCGGGCCACGAGGCAGGGGTGCCCATTGTCGCCCCTGCTTTTTCCCCTGGCGGTGGAACCCTTGGCCATAGCCATAAGAACAGCGAGAAATGTAAAGGGCTTCAGGAGAGGGGCAGAGGTAGAAAAGATCTCCTTATACGCGGTCGATATTCTTTTGTTTCTGGAGCAATGGAAATCATAAAAAGGTTGGGTGCGTTTTTTGGACTTTCCAATCAGTTCTTCTCCCGGTTGACAAATAGGAACGAGGGCTACATGAAGATGCTAGACACCTTCAGGTGGTGGAAAGTTTCAAATATTTGGGAATAAATATAGCGATAAACCCTAAGTTATGTATCCAAAAGAACTTAGAACCCCTGATGGAAGTATTTAAGGGAAAAAGTAAGGCATGGAGTCATCTCCCCTGGTCAATGGGGGGTCCTTGTAGTCTGATTAAAATGGTGTGGTTACCTCAATTGATACAGATCTTACATACTTCACCTATATGGATTCCCGGAGAGTGGTTTAGGAGGTTGGAGGGTCTTTTTAGGGATTTGATTTGGAGGAAGAGGCAAGCTAGATTTAGGTTGAGAATACTGCAGCTGCCTAGAGATAAGGGAGGGCCTAGCAGTACCGCACCCTTGGAGCTATTTTTCTTCAACAGATGGGGGGATGGGAGGCAGGAAATGAGACTTCCAGTCAGAGGCGTTGCTAGGGGGTGGCTATTGGGGCTATAGCCCCGAGTCTGGGGCCCATAGCCCCGGGTCTCTTACAGGGTGGGTGCAGTTCTGCAATTAGCAGGTATGTCCCGGCCTGGAATGCAGACTCTGTATATGTGTGTGTGTGTGTATATATATGTATGTGTGTGTATATGTGTATATGTGTATATATATATATATATATATACGTATATTTATTTTATTACATGTATGCCCGCTCAAGCGTAAGTCTTTCTTTACTTCGCTGATATGGGCACTAGCCCCAGATCTTTTGTAGACCTAGCAACGCCCCTGCTTCCAGTTATAGCTCATAAGCGTTGCTTTCCTGCACCCCACATACATCCTTGATCGAGGCATTCGAGGCAAATTCATTGGGGGGGGGGGGGCAATGCCTCTCAGTAAAGCTGTTGTCCAAGGTTTGGAGTACAGTACTGATTAATATTTCAATACTCTGGATTAGAGCTGCAGGATTCTGGCCAAATTGAGAATCACAATTTTTTTGCTTAGAATAAAGATCACGATTCTCGTGGCGTAACATCATCTGACATTTTATAGAAAAAAAAAATGGGCTAACTTTACGGTTTAGTTTTTTTTTTTTAATTCAGTAAACAGTATTTGTTAAAAAAAAAATTGTGTTTGAAAGACCGCTGCACAAACACTGTGTGACATAAAATATTGCAACAACCGCCATTTCATTCTTTAGGGTCTCTGCTAAAAAAAAAAAATTATATATAAAATGTTTGGGGGTTCTAAGTAATTTTCTAGCAGAAAATACTAGATTTTTACTTGTAAGCAACAAATGTCAGAAAAGATTAAGTTTTTAAATGGTTAAACTGAGCTCTTCTACACACCGGAGTTCATTCCTTTGAGAAGTAGAAACATTTTTTATCTCTTTGCTTCTTTTATCAGCAATGATCTCAGACTTGGAAGGCTGCACAGATAGGAGAGACTCAAGTTACTCTGACTTTGTGCCCATTCACACAGAGGCGACTTGCGCTCCCGACTTGAGTCGCCTCAAGTCGCTTGACATTTGAAATCCCATTGAATTGAATGGGAGTCGTCTTAATGTACACTACTGAAGTCGCTCTGACTTCAGAAAAGGTTCCTGTACTACGTCAAGGCGACTTCTATCCCACTTGTGCTCATAGAATTGAATAGAAGTTGCCTCCAAATCGGATCCCCCATCTGAATGCAAGCGACTTTGTAGTGAAAAAAAAACAGAATTGATTTGGGGCAGCCCCCTCCCTCCCTTCTCTGATTGGCCACAGGCAAAGTCGTGTTGTAAATCGCGCTGAAATCGCCTAGCAAAGTCGCCCCGAAGTCGGGTCCCCAGTGTGAATGCAGCCTTATAGATTCCTGGGGAGACTTCAGGTGACTTGCATTGACTTCTATTACAGTCAAGTTGGCGATTTTAATACGATTAATCGTGCAGCTCTAGTAGGAGGATGTGGGTGAACTTACAGATGCTCAATTGAATGATCTTAGATCTTCAGATCTGCTATCCCTTTGAGCAGCACAGAAAACTACACAACTTTATATTATACACAGAGCATACTACACGCCCAAAAGAACATTTTTGTTTTGAGGGGGGGGGTCGTCCGGATGCATTTTGCCCCAGGTGCAGGGCTGCAGTTGGGGATTTGATCCATATGCTCTGGAAGTGTCCCAAGCTATATAGATACTGGGAAGCCGAGCTAAATAAAATAAACTCAGTATTTGAATTGGAGATATGGATGGATCCAATATTGTGTATACAGGGACGGGTGGAACAAAACGTGGGGTCAGCGTTTACACTAATAGCAGTCCAGAGAAGCCTATATCAGGCAAGAAAGGGGATTACTGGGAAGTGGATAAAGTCTAGGCCACCCTATGTAAAAGATTGGTTGAGAATGGTCAGAATAAGAAGGGGAAGTAAAGCCAAATTTGAGAAGATATGGAAAAAAATGGATTGTCACCCCAGGACTGTTACCTGAATATGAGAATATATAGAAAGCTGGTGTCTGCCCTATACTAATTCTAATAATGAAATAATGGGGGGGAGGGGGTTGGAGGTGAGAAGGGAGGGATATTTTGATGTATGTATTTACTGAAATTGATATGTTGTTTTTGTATGACAAATTAGTATATTGTTAACCACTTAAGGACCGGAAGGATTTCCCACTGAAGGACCAGAGCACATTTTGCGATTCGGCACTGCGTCGCTTTAACGGACATTTGCACGGCCGTGCGACGTTGTACCCAAACAAAATTGGCATCCTTTTTTTCCCACAAATAGAGCTTTCTTTTGGTGGTATTTGATCACCTCTGCGTCATTTCTGATCACCGCTATAAACAAAAAAAGTGCGACGATTTTGAAAAAAGAAAAACAATATTTTTTACTTTTTGCTACAATACATATCCAAAAAATATATATAAAAAAACAAAATTTATTCATCAGTTTTGGCCGATTTATATTCTTTTACATATTTGTGGTAAAAAAAAAAAAAAAAATTGCGATCTGTGTTTATTGATTGGTTTGTGCAAAAGTTGCTGCGTTTACAAACCATGAAATTCATTTCTGGCGGTTTTACATTTTTTTTAAATTTTTACTAGTACTGGCGGCGATTCTGCGATTTTTATCGGGACTGCGATATTGCAGCGGACATTTTTGACACTTTTTTGGGACCAATGACATTCATACAGCGATCAGAAATTTAAATATCCACTGGTTACTGTGTAAACGTCATTGGTTAATGATAGGGTTAACCTGTAGGGGGCGATCTAGGGGTTAACTGTATTCCCTAGGCGTGTTCTAACTGTGAGGGGGCTGGGCTGCCAGGGGCATAAGAGATCTAACTGATCCCAGTGACAGGGATCAGTAGATCGCTTACATGCCGCCTGTCAGAACAGGGAGCCGCCGTGTTTAGATTGGCGGTTTCCTTTCTGGTTCTGTCACAGGCCATCGCGGATTGCTGGTGGACATATCACAGTGGCGCGCGCTCGCCGTGTTTACATCGGCGGTTTCCTTCTGTGCCAGGCGATTGGGGGTTGCCGCAGCCATACTGCTGGAGAGTGCGGTGGCGTGGTTCAGCATGCGAGAGCCGCCTTTTATAGACGTCGATTCGCACTATACAGCTACTCTGCAGCAGTAAATGTACGCAAGCCGGTCAGGAACTGGTTAAGAAGGAAAACAAAATTTTAAAAAAATTGGAAAAAAAAAAAAAAGGGAGCGTGCTCCTAATCTCAGCTCATTACCTGTATAGAAGACACCTGGGAGCCAGAAATCTTGCCGATTGATAGGAGATCAAATACTTACTTCACTCATTAAGCCCTGGTTCACACTGAGTGCGGAAATGAAATGGTTTGGGTTCAGCTGAACTAGCACCATTTCATTCCCGCATGTGAGTCCCAATTTTAGCTGCGATTTCACAGGCATCTCTGTGTGGGTTTCTGCACAGATGTCTATGGAAATCGCAAAAAGTACTACTTTCAAGAACTACTCTTGAAATTGGTGTGGCGCCGCACCGATTAGGATGGTGCCATTGCCGCCAATTTGACATGTCAAATCGCATGCCAAATCGTGTCAGTGTGAACCAGGGCTAAACTGCAAATCAATTTATAACTTTTTTGAAATGCGTTTTTCTGGATATTTTTGTTGTTATTCTGTCTCTCGCTGTTAAAATAAACCGACCATTAAAATTATAGACCGATCATTTCTTTGTCAGTGGGCAAACGTACAAAATCAGCAGGGGTCAAATACTTTTTTCCCCTCACTACGTTTTCACAGCCTGTGCACTGCCCTGTATGGGAGTAATGTTAGAACTCAGGTGGGAGGTAAAACCGTGGCTTCAGCACCTTTTTTGTACTGCACTTGGCTGCCAGAGTAAAAGAGCCCTTAGGTGCCTGTTTTAACCCTAAAAAAAGCTGAACCACTGTGCCTTGCACAAGGCCACATTCACTGTAATAGGTTGCGTTCGGTGGCGGTACTTTTACACTGTATGTGGGCGTTAATTATAATGCTAAGGCCTAGGGTTGCCACATCATCCCTTTAATCCAGGACACATATGAATTACACAGGTTGTTCTGTGGCTGATTTAATGCAGATAAGGCACTGAGTGAGTTTAATTACCACCTTAATCAGCCACAGAACAACCTGTCAAACTCTACAGGAGGGTGACAACTGCTGCAGCTGGATGGTGCACCTAGCGGTACCAATGTTTGGGGCAGTATGCGCCCAGGGAGGGATGCCCGGTTTGCAAGCCGTGTGTGTTCTGGGCATCCCTTGGTTGGCGCATACTGCCCTAAACGTTTAACCCACTAGGTGCGCCATTCAGCCGCAGCAGCTGTCAGGCCTGCTATAGGTTGTCATCAGTAGGCATGAATGGGGCACCTGTGCTCTCCTTCTGCAGCTAAACGCCAGAGCTCCTCCAAACACCAAGGCTAAGTGCCCCGTGTGCATGGAAACTTATAAAACAACCATCTGAAGAAAGTGATGTAACCAGAGGAAGGGGAATAATGCGAGAAGATCACATGTCACATACGTACATCTATAAGTTTGGTCAGAGTGGTGAAGAACCAATGCTTGCTGTACATGGTGTTCCCGATACAATCTCCCGGCGACTCCTCTTCATCCTCGCTGGTTGGAGGAGACGGGTTGCGATCCATGTGATCGGCATCGCCTGCTTGTTTTGGATTGGAATCCCTGTCTTCCTTCTCTGAAAAGAAATAAACAACTTTAAAAAAAACTCCATTCCGCTGAAAGGTCATCTCCTCCCAAATCTGATATATTTACTTTACATCGCAGGGGACAAGCTCATCCAGATACACAACACAGGATTATGGAAGAGGATCTGTGCCAATAAAAACACACACAACCCGGCACCGCTGATATTTATTTAACCTTTATGCAGATGAAATAGAGATACAGGAGCCGGTTTATTTAGATTTGCACAGCCCTTCCAGACAGCAAAGCCAGTGACCTGACTTTTCTCTACTGCAGGTAAGCAATATGACTTGGTCACAGCCCCACCCCCAGCCTGTGATTGGACAGTGAAGGACAGCAGCAGCAAATCCCCTTGCTCTCACACACACACACACACAGTTCTCTCCTTCTGTCAGCATGTTCCTTGTTGTAGCAGATTCTGATTGTTGACTGTTGACCCTGTAGAAGTGCTAATGTACAAGGAATGACAGAGGTTGGTACCAAGTCAGGTACGTATCCATGTTGAAAAATACATTTAACCACTTGCCGACCGCCCGCCACAGCATGACGGCGGCAAGGTGGCATTGTGAGCGCAACGCCGGAGGCTCACTCACTGTGTCCGAGGGGGGGGGGGGGTGGTGTGGGCAGGTAGGGCAGACTTGATCACCGTTGGCTACCCGCAATGCGTGATCACTCCCCTCCCCCCTGCCAGCCCAGCACCAATACAGTTAGAACACACTGAGGCAACACAGTTAACCCTTCGAGGGCCCCCTCCAGGTTAATCCCTTCACTGCTAATGGCATTTACACAGTAATCAATGCATTTTCATAGCAATGATCGCTGTATAAATGCCAATGGTCCCAAAAAAGTGTCAAAATGGTCCGACATGTCCGCTGCAATATCGCAGTACCGCTAAAAAAAAAAAAAAAAAAAATCCCCAGAAATTAATTTTCATCATCCATAAACGTGGCAACTTTTACGCAAACCAATCAATAAACGCAGATTGCACGTTTTTTAACAAAAATGTGGAGGAAGAATATAAAACAGCCAAAATCGATGAAAAAAAAATTTTTTTTTATATTTTTTTGGATTTGCATTTTAGCAAAAATTAAGAAAAAAACGGTTTGTTTTTTTTTTTTGCAAAATTGTCGCTCATTTTTTTATTTATAGCAACGATCAGAAATGATGCAGCGGTGATCAAATACCACCAAAAGAAAGCTCTATTTGTGGGGAAAAAAGGACGCAAATTTAATTTGGGTACAACGTCGCACGACCGCGCAATTGTCAGTTAAAGCGACGCAGTGCCGAATCGCAAAAAGTGCTCTGGTCCTAAAGTGGGAAATCCTTCCGGGGCTGAAGTGGTTAAAGTGTTACTAAACCCAATAACATGAAAATAGTTAATCTGCCCCCCTACAGTGCCCACAGCTTATAAATTATAATTTTACATTAAAATACTGCCACTATATACCTATCGGGATGATCAGTATACCACGGTTTTCTGATAACCTGCACAGTTTTTCCATAACTAGATTTCTACTACAGCCTGTATACACACCCGCATGCGTGATGTCAATATCATGTGACCTAAACAGTTCAACTGAAACAGGAAATGTACTCTCCAGCATAAGAGGCCAAAATGAGCATGTGCAGCTTTACCACCCTGCTGTGTATTATATGGACTTGCCCAGATTGACAGTGCAGGGAGGGAAGGATCTATGCATACAGAATAAAACAGCTTTTTTTTTTTACACAATGCAGAGGATTAACCCTTTAAGTTCCACAGTGAGTATAACAAGCATGCTATGCTGCATATACAGACTGATTTTACTGTCATGGGTTTAGTAACACTTTAAAGCGGTATTAAAGCGCTTTAAAGTGTTACTAAAAATGTAATATAAACCAAAAATGTAATATATTGTGGCTTACCAATCAGATGTAGTGGTTGCATTTGTTTTCTTTTTTAGGCTCCCCCCCCCCTGTTTTCACCTGGTGATCTGGCTAGTAATACACCTTCTGTATTAGAGCACCCCCATTCTGAATGAAGGAGCACAGGAGGCATATTTGGACAGCAGCATTATCAATCATATAGGTTGCCAGTCTGGCTGCCTTACTGGTGACCCATATCACCACGATGCCCATTATATTAAATTGTAGCTTTCCGTCCTATATTCACTCAATTTCCAAATAAAATTTGAGCCGCGATGAAGGGGGATTTCTGGCCCTCGAAATGCATTGGCGTAATTTTTCTGACTTCATGTCACATGTAATGGAGGCTTACTGGACTTTTATGGGATTTCTTACGCTCTCATCTTAATTATATTCCTCTAGTTATTTACACACCCAGCTACTTGTAGCATATCTCCGATATCAGATAAAGTAAGTGAATACCTTATATTTATCTCATGACATTTCAGAACTGGATGAGTAATCTGTATAAATATAACAAAAAAAACAATCCAATAACATAACAAACCAAATGATAAGCAACAATAGGAAAAAAACAACAACTATATTTATCCTGCCTCCCCTCCACGCTGGTAGCATTATATATTTATAAAGGGATTCTGGCCATCCAGCGTTTGCAGAAAAACAAACGGATCGGCAAGTCCACTTTCCAGACGGGTCACCTACAAGCCAAGGTAGGCTGCTGAGAAACTAAAAATCACCAATCAATATCCTATAAGGGTATAGAAGATTTTTACCAATCTTTTATAAAATGTATCCAAACCCAAGATCAAAAAAATGTAATACTGCTGGTTACCGGTCATTAGATGGTGTGGTTGCATTAGTTTCTTTTTTTCTAATACACTATGTGTAAATCCTGGTGATTCTACAGATCTCCAACCCAGATCAGCAGCAGCCTCTCACCTTGGGACTTGCTTCAAACTTGCAGCCTGACCACTGAGGGAGGGGAAACTGAGGAAATGCTTCCTCCTGCTTGCAGCAGACTGATGACATCATCCCAGCCTAGGCAAAGTCACTGACTGGAGCTTGAGAAGAGGTTTTTAACCACTTGCCTACAGGGCACTTTTTCCCCCTTCCTGCCCAGGCCAATGACAGTTGGGCAGTCATGCAATTCTGTACCCAAACTAAATTTGTACAATTTTTTGTGCGACAGAATTTTCTTTTGGTGGCATTTAATCAACACAGTTTTTTTTTTATTTTGTGCTAAAAAAAAAAAAAGAAATAAAAAAAGACCGCAAAAAAATATATTTTTTGACTTGGTTTCGGTTATACAATTTTGTAAATGAGTAATTTTTCTTCTTCACTGGTGGGCACTGATGAGGCTGCACTGAAGGGCACTGATGAGGTGGCACTAGTATGCAGCACTAGTATGCAGCACTGAAGGGCACTGATGAGATGGCGCTAGTCTGCAGCACTGAAGGGCACTGATGAGATGGTGCTAGTCTGCAGCACTGAAGGGCACTGATGAGATGGTGCTAGTCTGCAGCACTGAAGGGCACTGATGAGATGGTGCTAGTCTGCAGCACTGAAGGGCACTGATGAGGTGGCACTAGTATGCAGCACTGATAGGCAGCACTGATGGGTGACACTAATAGGCAGCACTGAGGAGCACTGAAAGGCAGCACTGACTGGCATTGGTGCTGGGCACTGTTGGGGCTGCATTGATCTTGCGTGTGAGCAAATGCCGCTAATCGGCACGCTGTCAACATGAGGACAGGAATGCCGATAGACGGCCTTTCCTTGTTTACATGTGATTAGCTGTGATTGGACAGAGCTGATCACATGGGTAAAGAGCCGTGTCATCGGCTCTTTGCTCAGATCCTTGTCCCAGGGACCTCTCCCGCAGCAAGAGTGGGAGGACGTCATATGATGTCCTCCCAGAACGAGACACGCCGCCTGCCCGTCATTTGACAATACGGTGGGGGGCGGTTAATGATAAAAGTTTGAGCCTTTATACCGAGGCCATTGCTGAAGTCATGATCCTGGTATCTTTCCTTTTTTTTTTTTCAGCCAGCGATGATCTTTAACCTCTTGCCGACAGTGCAAGAGCAGAATGACAGCTACAGCGCAGTCGCACATTTCCGGGAAGCCATCCATTGACATCCTCCCAGAACCGTGCCCCCTTGTCATGCATCAGGCGCGTTCTGTGATTGCTGTGTCCATCAGACATCGCTAGTGACACTAATACAGTGATAATACTCTGAATCTTGTACTAGCGCCACTGGCTGGGTGACAGGAATGATCAGGAAGGCAATCAAGGGGTTAACTGTGTGCCTAAGGCTGATTTCACACGGCCGATCCGGTCAGGTCCGTCTGTCAGTTTTTCAGGCGGACCTGATTGGACCATCCATTGTCCTCTATGGAGCGGCGGATCCGCTGACACCCGCCAGCATCCTGGGGATGGGGACGGATGGGGGATCGGATGAGTTGACAGTCAGATAGAAACGGACAGTCAGTCTGCTTTCATCCGACTGCCCCATAGAGAACAGCGGGCTGAGTCCATGACTGCTCTTCATAGCAGAGAGGACATGGACCTGTCATGCACCTCCTCAGCGGAGATCAGTGGAGAGTGTAACAGAACCCCGTCGCACCCCGCTTCATTGCTTCCATCATATACCGCTTGCTCCAGTATTGACCATCAGATATCAGATATTACAGCCACATATTGTAACCAAGAACCAGACAAGACTAGCTCAGTTTCAAAGCTGAAACAAGGAATGTTTTTTTTTTGACAAGTATACAGGCTTTTATACACTTGAAGAAGACATTACCCCCTCCTGATCATATTATCCTAACAATACAACTGTAACCAGAAACATATTTACTAGTCATTTGAGCTAGCCTAGGTGCCTAGACTATTCAGCCCCTACGAGAGTGAATACAAAGGACACAGCATTACAAGTATAAACACATCCCACAAGGGTAGTGTGCTAGTAGACAATAGGTTCCAATTCACACAATTAATAATTCAAACAGTGAGCTCGCCCTCCTAAAGCCTACTAGGCAACAGACTATAGCAGGGGACCTCAGTAGCAGACTGTTTGCCACCTATATTGAAGAGATCAAAGTGACCTGCTCTTTCAATGAACATATATAGTCCAAAATAAAAAAATTGTCTTTATACATTTCCTGGGAGATATTGTGGCTAAATATTACTGTTCCATTTTAAGTAATCCAAACCACATTCTCAGTGTCCATTAAATAGTCCTCCATTTTCTCGGTCACCCTGTGCCCCTAATAGACAGAGGGTGACTTAGACATAAGAGGGGCATGAGGAGCTGAAGCAAGGGTTTCCCAACCTCTCCAAGGGATTCTGGGTTCCATGAGCCCCCCCATCCAAAGTAAGTCCCATCACAGAGAGATCCCTTGCTGAACAGACGGATGTGCTTTATGGAGTCCGCATCGTGTGAAAGGGGCCTTACAATTGTATGTGTGCTGCTTTTACTCACTGATCACCTTGCTGGGTCTCTCCTTTATTTCAGTTCTGAATGGTAAACGAATGGTAACTAGAGAAATCCAGCCAGAGTGGCAGTTTGTTTCCTTTTTGGGATTAAGGTTTTTACATGAATACATGAAAGTTGATCATTGTAAGCACCCCTGTCAGTGGTAAATGGTTTCTCTCAGCTCTGAAAATTATTTGTCTGCAAGAGAGCTCACAGTTTTCAAAAACAAACTTACTGGTCAGATCACCAAGTAAAAATAAAAGAAAGAAAGCCTAAAAAAGAAAACAAATGCAGCCATCACATCTAAGTTTTAGAATTGGTAATCTGCAATATAAGAAATGTTTGCTTTCGGGTTTAATAAAACTTTATTGCTAAACAAGTTTGCCACTGGAGACTGTAGCATCAGCTAAACATTGTGCTTTCCTAGAACGCCTACCTGACGCCCGTTTATGATGAAGGTCGTGTTCTGCGCTTTGTTACTGGCTGTGGATCTACACTTGGCCGAAAACTATGCCATTCGCCAACAGAACACGGGGTATGATGATGACGAAGGTAAGATTTGGATTGCAAAATGAAATAAGAATTGTAAGCATTAAGAATGAAGTAGCAAACACCAGATGAGGAACTCTTACGTTACAGAGGAGCTTTAATAGATTGATAGAGACAGAAAATGTGTTCTTCTACTGGAAATACAGTACAGCAAGCACATAGGAGTCTGAAAGTTACATCTACAGGACAAAATTACATTAAACTTAAATATTTTAATAATAGCTCCAAGTCCATCATCAACCAAAAATTTTCAGCGGTGTGCTTTACAAAGTTGGGCTGCCAAAAACACATCCCCACTGGTGGGAACAGTGGACATGCGGCAATGACAAATAGTAGAGATCTTCTTTATGGTCCGGCTTTAGCCAAAACTTTTATTGTAGAGATCTCCCCTCAGACAGTGCATTCATTTTTTTTTTAAACGTGGATCTGAACTCTAAAAATAACGATTTTCTGTCTTATAGAAATGTAAATTGTTCTCCCGAAAAAATGTACCTTTTGTCTTGAATTCCTCCTGAAAACCTTTAGCGTGCTTCTTGTGCGCCTCAAAACCCCTGTGCCATAGGACTTATAAGGTAAAGAGGTGTAGGGCACTCTGGATAACAGGACTGGCCAGGGGCAATGTGGGATGGATACAACACTTGGGCAGCACTTTATGAGGGAAGCAATCTCTGGTAAGGATAAACACACAAAAAGGCGTCTCCAAGTGCAGCAATACAAGACTTTAATAGCCCAAAGCAGTTAAAAACACTTACTAGACATAAGATGAAACAAGGCTCATCATGGTAAGTATAGAGGGATGGTGGTCCAGCGTCAGGGTAGTCCCAGTTTGGTGGTCCTGGAGGTGGTCCAGTGTGCAGCAGAAGATCCCAGTTGAGCAGCTGAGGGAAGCTGCATCAGAAGGAAGCGCCAGAAGGATCAGCCGCACTGCCGGGACCACGACATTCCACGCTGGTCCCGGCAGCGTAACTGATCCCTCTGGCGCCTCCTTCTGCTGGTCGGCTGGGATCTTATGCTGCATACTGGATCACCTCCAGAACAACCAAACTGGGACTACCCTGATGCTGGACCCACCATCCCCAAGTGTTCCACCCTGGTCCCGATCCTTGTGATTAAGCACACGACTGGGATGTGAAATGCGTCTACGGACTGCTTGCTGGTATTTGTGGTGCCCTTGACCCGAATAAAGCCTGGAAATCATCTGGATGTGCCGTTTTTTTCTTCTATTGGTGGCACTTCCTTCTGCTGCAGCTTCCCTCTGCTGCACAGTGGACCACCAAACCGGGACTACCCTGACGCTGGACCACCATCCCACTATACTTACCATGATGAGCCTTGTTTCATCTTCTGTCTAGTAAGTGTTTTTAACTCCTTTGGGCTATTAAAGTCTTGTATTGCTGCACTTAGAGGCACCTTTTTGTTTGTTTATCCATAAGAATTATAGCTTTATGTCTGCAGTGTGAGCTCATCTACAGTAAAAGTAGTCTCTCAACCACTGGGCCAAGGCCTCCTTCCCACCGGGCCTCCAGGCAGATTCCCTAACCACTCATTCTGCCTCCCAACCTTCCATAGTGGACCACAGTGCCCCTTAGCCCCCACAGCAGCCTCCAACCTCCCACAGTGCCTCCTAACCTACCATAGTAGACCACAATGCCCATCAGCCCCCACAGCGTCCTCTAACCTCCAACACTGCCTCACAACCTTCCATAGTGGACCACAACACCCCTTAGCCCCCACAGCGCCCTCCAATCTCCCACAGTGTCTCTTAACCTCCCATAGATGACCACAATGCCACTTAGTCCCCACAGTGCCTCCCAACCTTCCATAGTGGGCCACGAGGCCCCTTAGCCTTCGCAGTGCCCTCCAACCTCCCACAGTGCCTCCCAACTTAACATAGTGGACAGCAATGTCCCTTAGTCCCCACAGTACCACTCAGTCCCTGCAGTGCCCCCCCACCCAGCCTACGAAAGAGCCTGCAGCTCTCCCTAATGCCCCTAACCTCCCAGTGTCCCCCTGACAATACAGCGCCCTTCAGTCTGCCTCAGTGCTCCTGCAATGTCCCCAGCCTCCTGGAGAGTCCCCCAACCACCTCCAGGGACCCGCCCCCCACAGTTTCCCCAGCTGCTCTCAGAAACCTCAGCCCCTAGGGCCATAAAGTCGGCTAAAAAGTCCCCTAACACCCTCCAGAACCCCCATCCCCAACAGAGACACCAAGCTCCATCCATAGCCTTCCATTTTAGTATTTTTTTGGGGGGGGGCATGTAAGTTTCTAAATTAATCTACTGGACACCAGTCTCAATAAGGTTGAGAAATACAGATCTAAGGTACTGCTATTTCTGACTGCTAGTTTCCTAAGATTTGGAGTGAAATTTGTTGAGGAAAGGTACTGGAGAGGAAGCTGTACCTAAGAAGAAGCAGTGCAAGAGATCCTCACTCTAACTCTGGTAGATTCTGTATAACTGGGCTTTTTTCCATCTTTCCGGCTGGTTCTGGATCATTCTCCCAAAAATTGTCAGCGAGCAGCTTTGCTATAAGGAAGCAAAGCCCTGTTTTTATCAAGATGGCCGCCTCCACACAGACACACAGTGCAGAACAAGACATGGGAGATTTACTTTAACTGGTGCAGCTGTGCATACTAACCACTCCGCTTCTAGGTTTTATTGTCAAAGCTTAATTAAACAAACTGAAGTTAGAAGCAGATTGGTTACTTTGCACAACTGAACCAGAGATTTTGTGTGTACCAGATTTGGTAAATCTCCACCAGCGTATCAGTAATGGGAAAAAGATCAGCTTTAGATAGACAGGAGGCAACACTGGTGACTAGTCCTTTTCCATCTACTTGCCATGTTTTGGTCACAGCTGCCACAGGGCAATTCCTCGTTTAGCAACTTGCTGATAGGACCTCGTTATAGGCGAATGACGGCTACAGTGCTGCCGTTCAGTTCTGGGAGGGCGTCAAATGAGGTCTTCCCATGATCACGCCCCGACACTGCTGATCACAGATATTAGCGGCTCTTTACCATGTGATTAACGGTGTCCAATCATGATGTAAACAGAAGCCGGTTATCGACTTTCCTTTCCTCATTCCGACAGCGTGAGAAGAGGAGAAGAGAGCCAATAACCAGCTTGTGCAACAGGGACATGTACACTGATAATCAGTGCAGTCCCAACAGTGCCCATCAGTGCTGCCAAACAGTGCCCACCAGTGCCTCCTCATCAGTGCCCCCTATCAGTGCCCATCAGTGTGGACTCATCAGTGTCCATTAGTGCAATCTATCAGTGCCCATCAGTGCAGCCTCATCGGCGCACATCAGTGAAGGAGAAAATTAACTGCAAAATTTTAGTGTACCATTTCTCGGCGATTATAGACACTAGTCGTCACAGCCCCGCACTAGTACCCTTCTGGAGTAAACTG
>BLSH010513976.1:404916-414916 GCA_018402905.1 Glandirana rugosa | reverse complement strand
GGGGGGGGGGGAACGGGCGATAATCCTCAAAGGGGTACCACCCAGTGTGTCCCCACTAACGGACCCCCCCCAGCCGGCTACCACAGAAGGTGCCCACTCTCCACGCCCCTAGGACAGAAGAGGGGTCCACTCACCAATCCGACGGGCGCAGCGGGTAGCCACCCGGAGCAGACTTACCTCCCCATAGAGAGGCATGCTGCTGGCCAGGCCCCTGGACAGGAAAACCAGTCGCTGGGCTCTAGTGGGTTTCAGCCACTGGCCGCCCGCACGGAAGGGGCGCTATGCGGCGGGCCCCCGCTAAGGGTAGCTCGCATAGTGTCGGCCGGACTGGGGAAAGTTTTTGGATTCTAGATATCCTCTATACCACCAGCCAGCTTCTTAACTCCCTTAGCGGTATTCCCGAGCGTGACTCGGGGTGGTTTTTACATGCTAGGATCGGTATCCCCGAGTCACGCTCGGGGTAGATGTGCAGAGCCTGCAGCGGGGTTCCTTACCTTCTCCTGGCGATCCAGCGATGATCTCCCATTGCTGTGATCGCCGCCGGGATCCCCGCCGCGCCGTCTGTCACTCTGGTGACTTCCTAGTTCCGTTCCCTGCAGCAGCAATGGTGCATGGGAGCGGAGCTGGGAGGGAAATTCAAATGTTGCACAAACACAAACACATAAAAAGGAGGTGATACAATGTAATCTGAGAGGATTACACTGTATCACCTTAGTATCAGACACAGTGCCCTTTCAGTGCCCCTTGCCATTGTCATTTGTGACAAATAAAAGCCTTTGAAAATGGCATCAAAAAAGCGCTGTCCTACAAATGCGCTTTTGGATCATTTTTTTCACTTTTTAATTTTTAATATTTTAGCTGGACATTCTAAAAGTTTTTTATTTATGTTATTTGCATTTTTTCCCAATTTTTTATGTTTTTTATTTTTTTTTTAATTTATATATTCGCAAAAAAAAAAAAAAACAATGATAGCTTGAGGACCCTTGCAATTTCTTTGTTTGACAAATTTCATTATTTTTCATTGCATTATTGAATAAAATTATATTATTGATTAGATTATAATTCATGCATTTGTGTTTCAAATTTATCACATCTGGAATATCTACTAGAGTCTTGTTTTGGTCAGGTTTAAGTAAGTAATTACTAAGAATTGCAGGCCTATAATACATATCACCAAATTTCCATGCAAAAAATTGTACCGCTTTTGGTACAAAATTCCAGACAGAATCATACCGCCAAGGAGGTTAAAAGCAGTCTTCATCATGCGTCTGTCAGTGAACGGAAGAGTAATACATTTGCCTAAACCTCCGATTTAACTGAATGTTAAATTACTTTTTTCTTTTATCTGTCGCTCTGCAGATTGAAGAATCTCGCGAAATCCTAATGAAGGCTTCCATCATCCTTTTGCTGATTGGTCTGGCTGTAGCTCAAGCGCAGTTTCAATGGATGAGCGACTCTGCAAAATTTGTTAAGGACGCCGCCCTAGGTAAGATAGTACATTCTCATAGTACATACCATCTATAGAAAGAGGAAACTGGGGTTGATTTACTAAAACTGGAGAGTGCAGAATCTGGTGCAGCTGTGCATGGTAACCAATCAGCTTCTAACCTCAGCTTCTTCAACGAAGCTTTGACAATAAAACCTGGAAGCTGATTGGTTTCTATGCAGAGCTGCACCATATTTTGAATTCTCTCGGCAGTCAAGTTGCTCCACCCCAAATACCCTCATCCATGTATTTATGGACCTTGCTTTGTGCACTGGTGGGCAGTCATGTTGGAACAGGAAGGGGCCATCCCCAAACTCTTCCCACAAAGTTGGGAGCATGAAATTGTCCAAAATGTCTTGGTGTACTGACGCCTTAAAGCGGAGTTCCACCCAAAAGTGGAACTTTCGCTTTAAGAGAAGGTGACCCCCTGACACGCCACAAGTGGCATGTAATTTTTCTTTTGGGGGGAGGGACCAGGGACCCTGTTTTCACCTCTTCCCTAGAGCCGCGGCTCCGGAAGAAAGTTCACCTCCCCCCCTCCCTCTCGGCAATCTTCTGGGACATGTTTCAGGTCCCAGAAGATACGCTGGCCATTCACAAGGTACAGCGCGACATGCGCAGTGCGGGCCCAGGTTTGAAGCCAAAGCCGGGGGCCCACACTTGTGAAGCCGGCGCCACCAAGGGGAGGGGAAGAGGAGCGAGCCCTCGGGCGACTGCATCGCTGGAGCCAGGGACAGGTGAGTGTTTGATTGTGACACTTTTTGTAACTGCTGATTTTTAACTGGGTGGAACTCCGGTTTAAGAATTCCCTTCAGTGGAACTAAGGGGCCAAGCCTAACCCCTGAAAAACAATCCCACACCATAATTCCCACCTCCATCAAATGGTTTGGACCTGTGCACAAAGCAAGGTCCATAAAGACATGGATGAGCAAGTTTGGAGTGGAGGAACTTGACTGACCTGCTCAACCCGACAGAATACCTTTGGGATGAATTACAGCGTAAACTGTGAGCCAGGCCTTCTCGTCCACATCAGCGCCTAACCACACAAATGCCCTTCTGGAAGAATGGTCAAACATTCCCATAGACACTCCTAATCCTTGTGGACAGCCTTCCCAGAAGAGTTGAAGCTGTTATAGCTGCAAAGGGTGGGCCAACTCAATATTGAACCCTACAGACTAAGACTGGGATACCATTAAAGTTCATGTGTGTGTAAAGGCAGGCGTCACAATACTTTTGACAATATTGTAGATCCCTATAAACATCACTGCCTCAGTACTCCTCTCCAGTGCCCTCAGCCCTGATGTAAGCAGTATATAAGACACATTCCGTACCTCGTGTGTTTCAGGATCCTATGACATGGCCAGAGCCTACAAGGATATGAGAGATGCCAACTACAAAAATTCAGACAAGTATTTCCACGCTCGGGGGAACTATGACGCTGCACAGCGAGGACCTGGTGGGTCTTGGGCTGCCAAGGTTATAAGGTAAGAGAGCAGCAGTAGCCATTGACTGTTACTGGTCATTGGAGGCCGACAGCAGAGTCCTTCACAGGAAAAATGGGCAAGGAAGCATGCCAAGTGTGCAAAAAATAGGATTATACAGACTTACCTGTAAAATCCATTTCTTTCTAAGGACATCACGGGGCACATAGTAGGCTATATATTCATATACTTATGGGTTATACACCACCTATAGGTGAATGAACACTGGTGATCAATGAAAACAGGAAACAGGTTTGTAGCAAGCAAGGAACTCCATAAGACAGAGAAGGGAGGGACCTCTGTGTCCCGTGATGTCCTTCGAAAGAAATGGATTTTACAGGTAAGTCTGTATAAAAAAAATCCTATTATTTTCTTTCTCGGACATCACAGGACACAGAGCAGGCTATAAAAATAATAGAACCATTGGGACGTCCCATAGCAATACCTGAGGGGAGGGAGACACAAGTTTCCTCAAATTGCAGCGCTTAGTACACTTCGTCATCTAATCTGACATCCACTTGGTAGAACCTGGTGAATGTATGTACTGATGACCAGGTTGTGGCCTTACATATCTGAGCCACAGATATCTGACGGCAGAATGCCCAGGAGGTACCAACCCTCCTAGTGGAGTGAGCTCTTACCCCAAAAGGAGGAGCTCTCCCTTTTAAAGCATAAGCCCGAGTAATCAATTGACGGATCCAAAGAGATAGTTGTCTTAGATGCCGCCTGACCCTTCTTAGGGCCCTTCGGAAACACAAAGAAGCTCTCAGTCTTTCTTAAGTCTTCAGACCCTTCAAGATAGACCCTTACTGCTCGAACCAGATTCAGAGAGTGCAACCGTTTCTCCTCTAGGGAAGTAGGATGCGGAAAAAAGGAGGGTAATACAATATCCTGGTTGAGGTGAAAAGCTGATACCACCTTTGGTAAAAAAAGACGGAAGGGACCACCTTGTCCTGGTGTAACCTTAAGTATGGTTCTCTGCAAGAGAGAGCTGCCAACTCTGAAACCCTCCTAGCTGATGTAACTGCGATCAGAAAGGTAAACTTCCATAGCAAAAGGACCAAGGGAATTTCCCTGATAGGCTCAAAAGTTTGCCTTTGCAGTACCGATAATACCGGATTCAGGTCCCAAGGACAGGGAGGACACGTAATTGGTGTTACCTGTACCACCCCCTGAAGAAAAGTCTTGACCAAAGAGTGCGTAGCCAGGGGTCTCTGAAAAAACACAGATAAAGCCGAGACTTGTTCCTTGATAGTAGTCAAGGCTAGCTTTGAATCTACTCCGGTCTGAAGGAAGGCCAGAATCCTTCCGATAACATATGTGCGTAGGTGCCATTTCTTGGCCTCACACCAACCAATGTAGGTCTTCCAGACCCTATAGTAGATTCTCCTAGTGGAGATCTTTCTGGCGTTTATAAGGGTAGATAAGGCTGCCCCTGAGACTCCCCTTTCTCTTAGCACTGTAGCTTCAATAGCCATGCTGTTAAATTTAGCATAGGTAAATTCGGGTGAAACAGCGGTCCCTGGGATAACAGATCCGGATGCATTGGTAGACGCCACGGACCGTCTACTGTCATCCTGACTATTTCCGGGTACCAGGCCTTCCTGGGCCATGCCGGAGCCACCAGTATGACTGCTGGCATCCCTTCCCGAATCCTGTGTAAGAGATGTGGGAGTAGAATGACCGGGGGAAATGCATACACCAGAGAGAACTGCTCCCAAGGGAACACCAGAGCATCTACCCCAATGGCCAAGGGGTCCCTTGCTCTGGATATGAACTGCTGGACCTTGTTGTTGAGCCAAGAGGCCATCAGATCCACCTCTGGCGTCCCCCAATGCCAACATAATTGTTGAAAAACCTTGGCGTGCAGGGACCATTCCCGACCTGACCTGCTGGCGACTTAGAAAGTCTGCCTTCCAGTTTTCCACTCCTGGAATGTAAACCGCCGAGATCCTTGGCACATGATGCTCTACTCATTTGAGCAATAGGCTCACTTCCTCGAGTGCCCCCTTGCTTCTGGTGCCGCCTTGGTGGTTGATATAAGGCACTGCTGTGGCATTGTCTGTCTGAACCTTCACTGGGTGACCTTGAAGCCTGACTGTCCAATGACTTAGAGCTAGCCAAATGTCCCTTAGCTCCAAAATGTTTATGGGAAGTTTCTGTTCTGCTCGAGACCAGCTTCCCTGAACTGTGAGGTCCTTCATGACCACTCCATAACCTGAAAGGCTGGGGTCTGTTGTGACCATCTCCCAGAAAACTGGGAGAAAGGACCTCCCTTGCATTAGGTTTGTGTGACCCAACCACCAACTGAGACTGTGCTGCGCCCTGGGGTTCAAGGTCATACTGCAATCGAGAGACTGAACTCTCTTATTCCATTCTGCTAGAATGTTCCTCTGAATTATTCTGGAATGAAATTGGCCGCAAGGTATAGCCTCGAAGGAGGCTACCATCTTGCCCAACATACTCGTACAGAGTCGGATTGAAGGGTGTCTCTAATCCCTTACCCGCCTTACCAGGCTCTTGAGATCGTTGACCTCCCTGAGGGGTAGAAAAACCTTCTCCTGTCTGGTGTCTATATGGAGACCCAGATGCTCTAGGCATTGTACCGGCATCAAGGACGACTTGCCCCGGTTGATGATCCAACCCAAGTTTTCTAGTACCTGGACCGTCAACGTCAGACTGGACCTGAGCCTCTCGCTGGATTGATCTCCGATTAGGAGGTCGTCCAGGTAACCCAAGATCAATACTCCTCTTGATCTCAAAAACCCCAGCACGGGGGCCAGCACCTTTGTGAAAACTCTGGGCGCTGTTGCAATACCGAATGTCTTATTTCTTCCCAATTGTCAGACTTGTCATTGAAACCCCAAATTACATTTTAATAAGTAGATTAGTCCAGTTATCCTTCATGCAGCAGAGTTATGTAGCAACATACCATGGTATCTCTCCCGGCGCTCGTTACTGCCCAGCCCGCCTCTCTCCTCTCCGGCAGATGTCAGCGGTGGATTCCTAAGCCCCGCCCATCTCTCTTCTGATTTGTCAGCTAGTCAGTGGGTGGGTCTGAGGAATCCACCGCTGACGTCTGCCAGAGAGGTAGGCAGCGGGCTGGGCGGTAACAAGCGAGACACCACGGTAGGTTGATACATAATTCTGCTGCATGATGGATAACTGGACTAATCTACTAAATAAAAATGTAATTTGGGGTTTCAATGACAGGTCTGACAAGACATCCAGCTGTTTCACAAATAAGAGACTTGTCAGGCGACTTGAGTCGCCTGACAAGTCGCCTCCATTGCAAACTGGAACTGTTCCAAGTCGGAGTGACTTAAGTCGCTCCGACTTAGAAAAAGGTTCCTGTACGACTTGGGGGCGACTTGAATTGACTTCTATTACAGAAGTCATTTGCAAGTCGCGTTGTGCCGAGGTCGCCCTCAAGTCAGATGACGTCACCCATAATAGATTATGGGCAGTCGCTGCATCGATGCCGCATCGCAGTAGTCCGAATCTCGATGCATCGATTAATTTCAGCACCCCTAGTAAACAAGTTTGAGTAAAACCCTGTACCCCTCTCTTCTGCTTGTACCTCCACAATTATACCTTGCAGGGTCAGATGACTTAATGCTTTGAGTAACAGATCTTTTTTTACTGGCTCTGCAGGCATCCTTGACCTCAGAAACCTCTGAGGGGGCCAATCCCAAAATTCTAGCTTGTAGCCTAGAGACACTAGGGATACTGCCCATCTGTCTTGGATGATGTCCTGCCACACGCCGGCAAAAAGCAATAGCCTCCCCCCCACTCGAGTGAGTGGGGGCGTCCCATCACTGAGAAGGTTTGGCCTTAGACGTGGAGGATTTTTGGACCCATGGTCTTTTCTGCCCCTGGCGTTTTCCCCTAAACTTAGGACCTTGAGGCCGTCGCGACGGCCTAGGCCCTGCAAAACCAGGGGAACCCGCAGTCTGAGGCTTAACGTGATACCGATTATCTGGCTTTTTGACTGGTAATAGAGTACTCTTACCGCCAGAGATCCTTTGAATATATGTATCCAGATCTTCTCCAAACGGGCATTCCCCATGAAAGGGGAATCCTGTCAGCAACCTTTTACAAGAAAGCTCTGCTGTCCAATTTTTTAACCACAGGATTCTGCGCATATGCACAGATAAGAGGGCAACGCGAGAGACCTGCTGTATGGAGTCCTTCAAGGCATCTACAGCAAAACAAAGCCTGTGGTAAACTAAGAGGTTCCTCCTCTTCTCCCTCCTCGCCTGTACGCATGGCCTGATCCTTCAAGGCCTGGCATACCCCTATTGCAGCAACTGCCAGCTGAATGGCCGAGCCTCCCTGGGCAAAGGAGGCTTTTAATAAGGATTACAACTTTTTATCCGCCGGATCCTTAAAACCCTGAGCATTATCCACCGGACAGGTCAG
Organism: Glandirana rugosa; assembly: GCA_018402905.1. NCBI lineage: Eukaryota > Metazoa > Chordata > Amphibia > Anura > Ranidae > Glandirana > Glandirana rugosa. Next base: position 407,527 of record BLSH010513976.1, on the reverse strand, counting down.
AGTTTTGGAAAGGGAAGATACTGCGGCGTCCACTGCTAGAACTCCCCATTTCTTCTACTTGGGATATAATAAGGGGAATCTATTGGGAGGAATAAAGACTCTTGGGTGTTCCCAATCTGAGTAAACCACTTGTTCCAATAGTGAGTGTAGAGGGAAGACCTGAGAGCTCTGCGGGGGTTTCAGCGACCCCAAAGAGGAGAATTTCCTTTCAGGTACCAGTACAGGAGGCAATCTGAAAGTAACATGTACACTGCACGTCAAGGTACTCACGGGTAGCCTTTGTGACTGAGCCCCTGGAGATTCCAGCCCTCCATTTATCACAGACTCCTCTGAGGCCGATTCCTCTGCTGGGATTTCAGCCAAATCCTCCCCCACTACCTCCTCCTCTTCATCCATCCGGTCCTGCTCCACCACAGGGGGGCCAGGAGATGGAGACCTGCCTCGCTTCTTGTTACCACGAGTAACAGCAGCAATCATACCTGCTAGCTTGTTTTCCAAGCCCGATAATGCAGATGACAGGTCCTCTTTCGTAACAAAATTTGAAGAGGAAGATGAGGTAGCCGGCACCATACCAGAAAGATGTAGTGGCTCAGATTGCCTGGTCGCCTCTGGTCTCTCAGGGGAGGCTACCGCAGCCAGCATCCCACTAGCCCCTTCTGGGACTGTGGTTAAGGCTTTAGGAGCGCTCTCCCCACTGCGCTTTCTGGAAGACAAGGCTTGCTGTAGGACCTCAGCCCTCTAAGCCTCATCCAGCGCTGCCGGTTTTGCCTGACCGCCAGCTGTCCACCACCCGGACTTACATGTACCCAGCGAGATAGCCTGCCCTGTGTCCCGCAGCGTCTGTGCCTCTGAGAAATCTGCCCTGTCTTTCTCTTCCTTTTTAAAAGTTTGCGCCACGTGCACGCTCCCCGAGCGCGCTCTCACACTGAGAGCGCTCATAGGTTCCAAAAGAACAGCTCCCCCAGAGGCCACTACGAGAAACACAGGGAGAAAAACACTCACCCTTCCCACCGCAGGGCCTAAGTATCAGATGCCCAATCTTCACCCATCACGGCGGGTTGCGTCTTGAGGACCTTCAAGGACTGGGTACCCATCAGAGGGTCCTCTCCCTTGGACCTGTACAGCATCCTGCAGGGTGTACCTTGGCTCAGTGTACCAGGTTTACCTACATGCAGGATCCAGTGCCGTGTATGGTCACTTACAGGCAAAACCTTGCATGTCTTCTTGGCTAGGCCCGGGTACAATCTATCTTAGCTTAAATGCCATTTGAAATGGATCCGGTATGAAGGCTGTCCCTTGATTCTAAAGAACCTGTGTGGGAACCAGCACAAAAAGCTCCAGAGAGCTGTCAAAGTGACCATCCACCTTACAGACACTGGCGAAAAAAACTGACGTGCTCCCGGTATGGGAGGAGTTATATGGGAGATGGAACTTCCTGTTTCCTATTTACATTGATCACCAGTGTCCATTCCCCTATAGGTGGTGTATAACCCCCAATGGTTATTTTATTATTATAGCCTGCTCTGTGTCCCGTGATGTCCGAGAAAGAAATATCTTCACTAACTACCAGTACCAGCCTGTAATACCCCTTCATTACCCGGCATTGTGCAGTTTTCAGTGCCGTGATAGTCTGACCAACAGGCGATTCCCTGTAATGTAAAAGCTATCCTAACGTCTAATCAGCCACTGGATTGCTTTTACAGGCAGTGGGAGGGGACACCCCCCCCCCCCAACCCACGAGTCTGCCCCCCCTTGCTTCTACCATTTCTCCTGTGCAATCGGAAAACAGGATTAACGATCTGGAGACGCTGCCGGGTTACCGTAGAGCTGGCCATGGACCGGATGATTCCTGGCCATCTCTATGACCGTGGGAAGCCAGAAGCGACATCATTCCTTCACTTCCAGCACTGGCAGATGTAAACACTGCCAGTTTTTTTTTCCCTGGAAAGCAGAGATTGATTTTTTCCTATCTCATGCTTTCCAGGGTGGAGGAGATATCTGGGGTCTCACTGATCCCAGATCTCTCCATAAAGAGGACCTGTCATGCATTATTCCTGTTAAAAGGGATGTTTACATTTCTTGTACAAGGAATAAAAGTGATAATAAAAAAAAAAATAAAGAGACGGTGTAAAACCAAAAAAATAAATAAATAGAAAAAAAAAAAAGTTAAAGCGCCCCGTCCCCGGAAGCGAACACATACGTAGGTTGCACACGCATATGTAAACGTCGTTCGAACTACACATGTGAGCTATCGCCACAAAAATCAGAGCGAGAGCAATAATTCTAGCACTAGACCTCCTCTGTAATGCTAAACAGTAAAACCTATAGAAAATATTGGATCGTAGTTTGTTGCCATTCCACGGGCACGCGCAATATTAAAGAGTGAGATGTCTGGTATCTATTTACTTGGCGTAACATCTTTTATGTTTTACAAAAAAAATTGGGGTATATATTGTTAGAGTTAATAATTCTAGCACTAGACCTCCTCTGTAACTTTGCCGCAGCAAACTCAGCAGGAAGTGGGAGCGGGTACCTTTCAAAACCAGGTACCCATTCCCCCCTTCCTCCTACAAGGTGCCAAATCTGGCATCGGGGGGGGGGGGGGGGGGGC
>BLSH010513976.1:378377-395018 GCA_018402905.1 Glandirana rugosa | reverse complement strand
CGTACGTACGATCGTCGCAAATCGTATGTTGGCTGTTGTATGTAGCATACTGACTGCACTACACGATCGTACGACCGCAGAACAACGTTCAGGTGCATGTAATTAGCATCCGGCCATTCCTGACTTCTGAGCATGCGTGTTTTGCACAATACAACTTTGTTGTACCAACTGCTCTGTACACACGATACAACGGTTGTGTTAGCGCTTGTTGTTACGACCAAGTTTTCTAGTCTGCTCATACAACTCCCTTGTACGACCGTCATATGTTCGACTGTTCAAATCGCACATACGAACGATCGATATCACATACAACGGTCGTTAGTACGACCTGTTGTATGCGATCGTCGTCCCGTGTGTACGGGGCTTTAGACATCATTTAGGTAAGGCCCTGAGTCAGGAGTTATGTTTAACAACACAGAGAGAACAAGCAACATCTCTACATGAAGTGACATGTTTGGGATTCCAACTCAGGACCTGAGCAATGGTAGGCAGAATTTCTACCTTGTGAGCCACAGTGCTGCTGCATGTGGAGTCCTCCTACACATAAATACACAGATACTGCATTTCTTGGAATATATAGGAATTACATTAGTCAGGAGTTTCTCTTCTTGATTTATTCTGTGATATTTGGTGTTTCTTGCTGTGTGAGTGTAGAATAGTAATGTTATCCTCATATTCTTGGTAATGACATTTTTATTTCTGATGTTGGTACACATATCACATTTTTTGGGCTCAAATTAAAGTGGTTGTCAACTCTGGACAACCACTTTAACCTACGGGTAAGCCTATAATTAAGCCTCGTACACAGGGGACGACGATCGTACTTACGATCGTCTCAAATCGTATGTTGCATAATGTAACTTGCATACTGACTGCACTACACGATCGTACAACCACAGAAAGAACGTTCAGGTGCATGTAATTAGCATCCGGCCCTTCCTGACTTCTGAGCATGCGTGTTTTGCACAATACAACTTGTTGTACCAACTGCTCTGTACACACGATACAACGGTCGTATGAGCGCTTGTTGGTACGACCAAGTTTTCTAGTCTGCTCATACAACTCCCCTTGTACGACCATCGTATGTCAGCTGTTCTAATCCCGCATATGAACAATCGATTTCGCATACAACGGCCGTTCATAGGACCTGTTGTATACGATCATCGTCCCGTGTGTACGAGGCTTAAGGCTTACCTGTAGGTTCCCTGCATATATCCTAAACCTGCACGCTTTAGGCTTCATGCACACATGATGCTTTTTGCAACTGTTTTGCTTTTGTTTTTTTATTTTGGATAGAATGAGGGAGGGTTAGAACACCTGGCAGTTTATTTTCGCCATCTGTGTCCCTTTGAGGAGATTTCCCTTCACTTCCTGTCCCCTAGCCAAACAGGAAGTGAGAGGAAATCCCTGAAAAGTGAGTTAATCCCTCCCCCAGGACTAGTGTCCCCATTGGAAGATTTCCCTTCTATCACTTTTCTGGGGACAACCCAAAATTTGGAATTTTATTTTACTTTCGGGGACACAGACAGCAATAAACACCTGATAGGGGGTGCTAATGCATTCACGATCTATCCAAAACCGTAAAAAAAAAAATGCCTTTGATTATACAGTCAAGCCCCTCAAAGTCGCGGTTCAGAGTTTGCAGCCTCAGTCGTTCCCAGATTTTTCCTCCCCAGTAGATGCAGCCCAGCATTCCCAGATAAGAACCGCTTACCACATGTAGCCATCTCGAGTGTTTCGCTGAGTGCTCTTCCTTTTGTTCTTCTTAAAGCCATAAGATGCTGCCCAACCGCCCTGCACCTTCTAAGGCTTCTGGCAATGAACCTAAGCGCCAGCGTTTTTTCGCAATTCGCGGGTGCTCTACAAAAACTTAACGCCAGTGAATTTCGGGGGTCGACTGTACATTAACCTCTCAACTTCCAGAAGATTTACCCCACTTCATGACCAGCCCATTTTTTTGGCAATACGGCACTGCGTTACTTTAACTGACAATTGCGCGGTCGTACAACGCTGTACCAAATATGTATTTTTATATATACTAATACAGTGATCAGTGCTAAAAAAAATGCACTGTCACTGTACTAATGACACTGGCTGGGAAGGGGGTAACATCAGGGGTGATCAAAGGGTTAAAGTGTTCCTAAACCCAGGAGCCTGCAGTCACTATATCTGGTCTCCCCAGGAGCCTGCAGTCACTATATCTGGTCTCCCCAGGAGCCTGCAGTCACTATATCTGCTCTCCCCAGGAGTCTGCAGTCACTATATCTGCTCTCCCCAGGAGCCTGCAGTCCCTATATCTGCTCTCCCCAGGAGCCTGCAGTCACTATATCTGCTCTCCCCAGGAGCCTGCAGTCACTATATCTGCTCTCCCCAGGACTCTGCAGTCACCATATCTGCTCTCCCCAGGACCCTGCAGTCACTATATCTGGTCTCCACAGGACCCTACAGTTACTATATCTGCTATCCCCAGGACCCTGCAGTCACTATATCTGCTCTGCCCAGGACCCTGCAGTCACTATATCTGGTCTCCCCAGGAGCATGCAGTCACTACATCTGCTCTTCCCAGGAACCTGCAGTTACTATAACTGCTCTCCCACAAATTATTCTAGTAAATATAAACTGCTAAATACCTTTTCTCATCAGCAGTGTATAGCAGCCTTGTGACTTCTATGAGTGTCTGGTTAAAGCTTGTAGGAGGACACATTCACCTCTGACTGTCCTAAGAGGCTGCATGACCCCTGACCCTAAGTCTGGTCAGTGCTGATTGGCCCTGTGCTGATCACATGCATCCACCCAAGAAGAAAAAAAACTAGCAATACACACCAAACTGAGCATGTGCAGAGTTCCCCCAAGGCGATATCAGGAGATAGATTGGGGAGAGTGGAAGGGGAGGATCTGTGCATACAGGGTAAAACAGCCTTATTACACAATGCAGAGGATTAACCCCTTATGTTCCACAGTGATTATAACCAGCATGCTTTACTGCATATACAGATTGATTTTACTGTTGTGGGCTTAGTAACTTAAAGTGTTACTAAACTAAGTAATATGAAAATAGTTCATCTGCACCCCACCCCACACAGTGTCCACGGCTTAAAAATCTTTTTTTTTTTACTTTAAAATACTGCCACTATATACCTTTTTGGCTGATCTGTATACCATGGTCATGTGATAAACGGCAGGGTCTGCCTGAGTGCCCAGTGTTCAGGTAGGAGGAGATTTCTGGTCAAGATAAATTTTAGTCGCTCCAACACAAAAGTGTTGACCTATAAGTTGTATGGCCACAATCACGCAACTGATCAGATATTATTTTTATACCATATTTGTGTGGGATGGAATTATACAGACTTTCGACATCTATGGCTACTAACCATGAAACCATGGCTCACAGTCTCCGTTCTAATTCATCCCAAAGGTGTTCTATCTGGTTGAGGTTTGGAGTGGAAGAACTTGACTGGTCCTGACCTCAACCTGATAGAAAACCTTTGGGATGAATTAGACCGGAGATTGTGATCCAGGCCTTCTCGTCCACATCCGTGCCTGACCTCACAAATGTACTTCTGGAAGAATGGTCAAACATTCCCATAGACACTCCTAAACCTTGTGGACGGCCTTCCCAGAAGAGTTGATGCTGCAAAGGGTGGGCCAACTCAATATTAAACCCTATGGACTAGGACTGGGATGCCATTAAAGTTCATGTGTGTGTAAAGGCAGGTGTCTCAATACTTTTGGTAATATAGTGTATCTGCTGGGTGTCACCATCTTGAATGTGAGGTCAGCAGTCCTGGCCACACAAGTAGCATTCGGTATTATTCCCTTCTACCTCTCCCCCAGCAACTACATAAAAGGTTATGCAGGGAGGTGAGGGGAGTAGCAGAGGAGCTGGGACAGCACATACAATTATGAGAGATTGAGGAACTCACTAACAGGAAACATTCAGAGCAGCCATTCTCAAACTTTTTAGCGCAAAGGAACCCTTGAAATAATTTTCTCAGGGAATCCCTGATTCAAAAAAAAAAAAAAGTTACATTAGCATGATCACTAAGCTGTAGATATAAAAATAAATAAGAGAATAAAAAACAAAAAAAAAAAAAAAAAAAAAAAAAATCGCAATCGGCGTTTATTGATTGGTTTGCGCAAAAGTGGCCGCATTTATGGATGGTGAGAATTAATTTCTGGGGTTTTTATTTTTAATTTATTTTTTACTAGTAATGCCGACGACCTGCGATTTTTAGCGGTACTGCGATATTGGGGCGGACATGTCGGACATTTTTGACCCTTTTTTGGGACCAATGACATTTATTCAGCGATCAGAAATTTAAATGTCCACTGATTACTCTATAAATGTAATTGGCAGTGAAGGGGTTAACCTGCAGGGGGAGATCTAGGGGTTAAATGTGTTCCCTAGGCGTGTTCTAACTGTGGGGGGGCTGGGCTACCATGGGCATAAGAGATCCAACTGATCCCAGTGACACGGATCAGTAGATCACCCATGCCCCCACTAACAGAGCGGGGAACCGCTGTGTTTACATCGGTTCCCCATTCTTTGGCTGTGGCCGCTCATCGCGGCTCCCTGGTGGACATCCGGTCCGCCCAAGCAGCGGGCACGCTCCTCAGGAGTACGGCGGGCGCGCGCCCCCTAGCAGCCACCTGCAGATCGCTGCTTTTTTACGGCGATTCGCGCTGAGCGTCCACACTGCCGCCATGAATATACGGTAGGCAGTGTGGAACCGGTTAAGGGACTGTTCAGACACCCGGGAACCCTTGTCGCCCCTCATATAAGCAATCTGTAGTGGACTTTTTCAGCTATGAGGCAATATGTTTTAGGGATCTTTCTGATAGGTGGTATTGCTAAAAGCAAGCGGTTGTAGCTTGCTCTTCAGAGGGTTGGATTGCACCGCAACTGCAAGCCAAGCTTGTGGCTCGTGGTTGTGGTGCAGCCACATTAATCTCAATGGTCGAGTTTGATAGGTAGTGCCACCTGTCAAACTGCTACCTACAGTAAGGGGAAAAAGTATTTGCTCCCCTGCTGATTTTGTACGTTTGCCCACTGACAAAGAAATGATCAGTCTATCATTTTAATGATCGGTTTACTTTACCAGTGAGAGACAGAATAACAACAAAAATATCCAGAAAAACGCATTTCCAAAAAGTTATAAATTGATTTGATTTTAATGAGTGAAATGAGTATTTGATCCCCTCTCAAATAAGCAAGATTTCTGGCTCCCAGGTGTCTTCTATACAGTAGACCTGTGGGGTTCATTTCATTCCAAATTAAAATTTGAACAACTTTTTGTCTTTGGGAAATTCAGTTTGCATCCTAATTTCTGAATTACAATAGTACCGAATTTAAACGAATCCGAAATAATGAGAAAAAAAAATTTGTACGAAATTCTAATTCGAATCATTTTCAAATCGTTTTCGAATAGTTTTCGAATTCAAAAAGTCCTGGAATTTGAAAAGTTTTCCAATTTCCAAAGAGAACAAACTAGAATAGAAAACAGGAATAGAATAGAAAAAAACCAATAGACTAGAAAAGAATATAAGAGAAAACAAAAGAATAGAATACAAGAGAGTAAAACAGCTCTGTTCCCCTCCACCACATTCTATTCTTTCATTTTCTGTTCTATTCCCCTCTATTATATTCTATCTTTTTCCATTCCATTCCTCCACTTTCCACTTCATCCCATTCTCCTTGGAGATTGGAAAACTTTTCGAATCAATTAGAAAATGAATAAACAAAACAAATGAAACTAATCTAATTAAATGAATTAATGTAAATAACGAATCGAAATGAAATTAAACATTTTTTTTTTCGCTCTGCACGTCTACAGTTAACAAGCTGAGATTAGGAGTTCTCTCTTAAAGGGAGTGCTCCTAATCTCAGCTTGTTACCTGTATAGAAGACACCTGTCCACAGAAGCAATCAATCAGATTCCAATCTCTCCACCATGGCCAAGACCAAAGAGCTGTCCAAGGATGTCAGGGAGAAGATTGTAGACCTACACAAGGCTGGAATGGGCTACAAGACCATCGCCAAGCAGCTTGGTGAGAGGGGGACAACAGTTGGTGTGATTATTCACAAATGGGAGAAACACAAAATAACTGTCAATCTCCCTGGGTCTGGGGCTCCATGCAAGATCTCCCCTCGTGGAGTTTTAATGATCGTGAGAACGGTGAGGAATCAGCCCAGAACTACACAGGAGAATCTTGCCAATGATCTCAAGGCAGCTGGGACCACGAAAGTCACCAAGAAAACAATTGGTAACTCACCACACAGTGAGGGACTGAAATCCTGCAGCACCCGCAAGGTCCCCCTGCTCAGGAAGGCACATTGTACAGCCCATATGAAGTTTTCTAATGAACATCTGAATGATTCAGAGGAGGACTGGGTGAAAGTGTTGTGGTCAGAGGAGACCAAAATCAAGCTCTTTGGCATCAATTCAATTAACCGTGTTTGGAGGAGGAATGCTGCCTATGACCCAAAGAACACCATCCCCGCCATCAAACATGGAGGTGGAAACTTTATGCTTTGGGGGTGTTTCTCTTCTAAGGGGACAGGACAACTTCACCGCATCAAAGGGACGATGGACGGGGCCATCAAATCTTGGGTAAGAACTCCTTCCCTTAGCCAGTGCTTTGAAAATGGGTTGTGGATGGGTATTCCAGCATGACAATGACCCAAAACACACGGCCAAGGCAACAAGGAGTGGCTCAAGAAGAAGCACATTAAAGTCCTGGAGTGGCCTAGCCAGTCTTCAGAGCTTAATCCCATAGAAATCCCATAGAAAACGTGGAGGGAGCTGAGGGTTCAAGTTACCAAAAGTCATCCTTGAAACCTTAATGACTTGGAGAGGATCTACAAAGAGGAGTGGGACAAAACCCCTCCTGAGATGTCTGCAAACCTGGTGGCCAACTACAAGAAATGTCTGACCTCTGTGATTGCCAACAGGGGTTTTGCTACCAAGTACAGTCATGTTTTGCGAAGGTGTCAAATATTTAAATGCAATATAACTTTTTTGAAATGTGTTTTTCTGGATATTTTTGTTGTTATTCTGTCTCTCACTGTTAAAATAAACCGACCACTAAAATTATAGACTGATCATTTCTTTGTCAGTGGGCAAAATGTACAAAATCTGCAGGGGTTCAAATACTTTTTTCTCTCACTAAGTTTTCGCAGCCTGTGCACAGCCCTGTATGGGAGTAATGTTAGAACTCAGGTGGGAGGTAAAACCGTGGCTCCAGCACCTTCTGTTTTACCGCCCCTGGCTGCCAGAGTAAAAGAGCCCTTAGGTGCCTGTTTTAACCCTAAAAAAGTTGAACCACTGTGCATTGCACAAGGCTGCAGAGCAGCTGCATGGCCACATTTACTGTAATAGGTTGCGTTCGGTGGCAGTACTTTTACATGGGGTTAAGGCTCCATTTACATGGGACGCTGTTTCAACCTCCCCTGAACGTTTTATCTTGACAGCTAGAAACCGGCGTCTAAAACGTAGGAGCGTTTTTTTTAAAATGGAAAGGCCTGTAAATGCAACGGTCCTAGACGCGAGTTAACGCATTTACAAGCTGGGGTTTCAAATGCCTCTGAATTGGCGTCTGAACTAATTTTTTTGCGTTCTAAAAAAAAAAGCATCTAAACACAACTGCCTGGAAACGACCTTAACCACTTGCCGACCGCCAACCGCAGGTTGACGGCGACAAGGTGGCTCGACATTGCAAACCGCCGTCATACGACGGCGGCTGCGATATCATGCACTGTGAGCGCGCGCTGCCGGAGGCGCGCCCGCGCGCTCACTGTGTTGGGGGGGGCCAGGGAGCGGGTGCGACGGACTCAATCTCTGCTGGCTACCCGCGATGCCCCCCCGCAGTGAAAGAACGGAGGTCCGTGTAAGTAAACACGGATCTCCGTTCTGTGAGAGGGGGAAAGGGCTGTGATCACAGCCTTCCTTTGTATGGAGGCTGTGATCACTATCCTTCCCCAGCTAGGTCAGCCCACACACAGACCACGCCCAGGGAACACAGTTAACCCTTAGAGCGCCCCCCAGGTTAACCCCTTCACTGCCAATGGCATTTACACAGTAATCAGTGCATTCTTATAGCACTGATCGCTGTATAAATGCCAATGGTCCCAAAAAAGTGTCAAAATGGTCCGACATGTCCGCTGAAATATCGCAGTACCGCTAAAAATCGCAGATCGCCGCCATTACTAGTAAAAAATGTAAAAAAAATATAAAAACCCCAGAAATGAATTCTCATCATCCGTAAATGCGGCCACTTTTGCGCAAACCAATCAATAAACGCCGATTGCTTTTTTTTATCACAAATATGAGGAAGAATATAAAATCGGCCAAAACCGATGAAAAAAAAGTTTTTTTATATATTTTTTTTGGATTTATATTTTAGAAAAAAGTAAGAAATTTGGGGTTTTTTGCAAAATTGTCGCTCTTCTTTTGTTTATAGCGGCGATCAGAAACGACGCAGTGGCGATCAAATACCACCAAAAGAAAGCTCTATTTGTGGGAAAAATAGGACGCAAATTTCATTTGGGGGCAACGTCGCACGACCGCGCAATTGTCAGTTAAAGCGACGCAGCGCAGAATCGCAAAAAGTGCTCTGAAATCCTTCCGGGGCTGAAGTGGTTAAACGACCCTGTGTACTGATAAGACAACATAGACCCCCAAATGACTCTAAACGTCCGTTTACCAGCAGCAGTGTAAATGAAGCCTAACAAGTCCTCTCCAGGTGGGCAATAAAACCCTGGCTCAGCCACTGGCTTTTACCGCAACCTGGCTGTCTGTGTGTACGAGTCCTAATGGTGAGTGGGCCACCCTACATTGGCCTCAGAATTTACAGAGCCCCGGGCTCTAAAAACATTTATCATAAAATACTTCTATGAACAATGAGACAGCAATAGGGGTTTTATTATGGTACTAATTTTTGGTTTGCATATAACATTTGTGTGTATATATATATATATATATATATATATATATATACACACACACACATACATACACATACATATATATACATACATATACAGTATAAATAAACATTTTTATTTTTCAAGGTGTATGGCCCTTTAATAAATAAGCCATTTATTGCAATTTCCTAAAAAGTTAAAAAAAAAAAATTCTGCACTTTAAAAATAATATTTTACCCAAAAAATAAATCCTGGCTTGTTAAACATGACATGACGATGAACAGACAAGGACGACAGATATGTGTGATGGAAGATTCAAGCTGTGAATACGGAATACAATGTTAGTGAAAATAATCTCTGAGTGGAGTGCGCTGCTAAAGACAACCAATGAGCTCGCAGATCTCATTTTTCTAACACATAAAAAAAAAAAGAAGGAATCATTTGATAAGCTGCCAGGAACATCACCGATGCGTCTTCTCTGTGCGCTTTTGTTGAACGGCGATTGGTGAACTGGCATCCTCATAGCGGGGAATACTGGCTAGCAAAGTGTCTGAAGGAAGAACTGATTTTTTTTTTTTTGTGTCCAGCAGCAGCCAATCAGATTCCTCCTTTCAGCTCTTGACTTTTGATAAGCGCAGCCGGCGTTTGCCGGATTTGTTCATGTCCGCCTCGGCGCTCTACCAGGCTGCGGAATGGAAGACGGTCCAGGTTTAGGCACTGAGGTTTGATTCTTTGTAACATTCAGCTCCAGAATTGTGAACACATAAATAGGACGTATCGAAGTCATTGGACAGTTTTGCTCCAATAGAGGCACAGGATGCAGAAACTCGTCCGTTTATTGGCCAACGCGTGGCAGGGTCACGCCTGCTGCGACCACAAAAATCGCTCGCATCTCTCCAGCATGGACTGAATTAAGGCTCTGGGGAAAAAAAAAAAAAAAACTGTTAAAAAAGTAATCCGCGCCGAATAAACTTCCTTATGTTACAGTGCCTTGCGAAAGTATTCGGCCCCTTTGAACTTTGCGACCTTTTGCCACATTTCAGGCTTCAAACATAAAGATATAAAACTGTATTTTTTTGTGAAGAATCAACAACAAGTGGGACACAATCATGAAGTGGAACGAAATTTATTGGATATTTCAAACTTTTTTAACAAATAAAAAACTGAAAAATTGGGCGTGCAAAATTATTCAGCCCCCTTAAGTTAATACTTTGTAGCGCCACCTTTTGCTGCGATTACAGCTGTAAGTCGCTTGGGGAAGTCTCTATCAGTTTTGCACATCGAGAGACTGAAATTTTTGCCCATTCCTCCTTGCAAAACAGCTCAAGCTCAGTGAGGTTGGATGGAGAGCGTTTGTGAACAGCAGTTTTCAGTTCTTTCCACAGATTCTCGATTGGATTCAGGTCTGGACTTTGACTTGGCCATTCTAACACCTGGATATGTTTATTTGTGAACCATTCCATTGTAGATTTTGCTTTATGTTTTGGATCATTGTCTTGTTGGAAGACAAATCTCCGTCCCAGTCACAGGTCTTTTGCAGACTCCATCAGGTTTCCTTCCAGAATGGTCCTGTATTTGGCTCCATCCATCTTCCCATCAATTTTAACCATCTTCCTTTCCCTGCTGAAGAAAAGCATCCCCACACCATGATGCTGCCACCACCATGTTTCACAGTGGGGATGGTGTGTTCAGGGTGATGAGCTGTGTTGCTTTTACGCCAAACATAACTTTTTGCATTGTTGCCAAAAAGTTCGATTTTGGTTTCATCTGACCAGAGCACCTTCTTCCACATGTTTGGTGTCTCCCAGGTGGCTTGTGGCAAACTTTAAACAACACTTTTTATGGATATCTTTAAGAAATGGCTTTCTTCTTGCCACTCTTCCATAAAGGGCAGATTTGTGCCGTATACGACTGCTTGTTGTCCTATGGACAGAGTCTCCCACCTCAGCTGTAGATCTCTGCAGTTCATCCAGAGTGATCATGGGCCTCTTGGCTGCATCTCTGATCAGTCTTCTCCTTGTATGAGCTGAAAGTTTAGAGGGACGGCCAGGTCTTGGTAGATTTGCAGTGGTCTGATACTCCTTCCATTTCAATATTATCGCTTGCACAGTGCTCCTTGGGATGTTTAAAGCTTGGGAAATCTTTTTGTATCCAAATCCGGCTTTAAACTTCTCCACAACAGTATCTCGGACCTGCCTGGTGTGTTCCTTGTTCTTCATGATGCTCTCTGCGCTTTAAACTGACCGCTGAGACTATCACACTGCAGGTGCATTTATACGGAGCCTTGATTACACGCAGGTGGATTCTATTTATCATCATTAGTCATTGAGGTCAACATTGGATCATTCAGAGATCCTCACTGAACTTCTGGAGAGAGTTTGCTGCACTGAAAGTAAAGGGGCTGAATAATTTTGCACGCCCAATTTTTCAGTTTTTTATTTGTTAAAAAAGTTTGAAATATCCAATAAATTTCGTTCCACTTCATGATTGTGTCCCACTTGTTGTTGATTCTTCACAAAAAATTACAGTTTTATATCTTTATGTTTGAAGCCTGAAATGTGGCAAAAGGTCGCAAAGTTCAAAGGGGGCCGAATACTTTCGCAAGGCACTGTATCAGTAAGCGGATTGGTTAAACACAGAAACATAGAAAAGTGATAGAAGAAAAAGACCAGGTGGTCCATCAACTTTTATTTATTTTTTTTTAACCTTTTTGGTCTGAGTATAGCGGTATAGAAAAATAGGAAAAATGGTTGCTTGCTGTGATTTACTGTAATTCAAGTGTATTTTGAGAAAAACGTTTATGTCAGGGCAAAAAAATATGAAACCCCCCCCCCCCCTCAAATATACGCAGTACATCCTCGCATGTCATTTGCACAATTTTTGTCTCTTGAAAAATGTATTAACCGCTTGACCGCCAGAAGATTTACCCCCCCCTTTATGACCAGGCCATTTTTTGCAATATGGCACTGCGCTGCTTAACTGACAATTGCACGGACGTGCGACGCTGTACCCAAGTTAAATTTATGTCCTTTTTCCCCACACAGAGCCAGTGGCGGCCGATCCATTAGGGGCGTATGGGCGCCGCCCCCCCCCCCCCCCATGCGTCCAGCGCCCTGATCTACATAGCAGGGCGTCGGACTATGGATTCCAATGGGAAGGGGGGGGGGGGAGTTTGAAGCATGTGATTAGAGCCAGAGGCTCTAATAGGCTTCAAAAAAGGGTGGGCTTGGGGCGCAGTGCTCCCGTGCAGTTGTGTGGCAATAGTGAATGAATGATCCTCCTCCCGGCCAATCAGGAACCGGGTCTTAGACCAGTCACGCGATTGGCTGAAAGGACAGGAGATCCTATTGGACGCCTAGGAGAAGGAGGAGGAAGCCGCCATGTTACATAGAAGACATAGGAGCCCGCCCGCCGCCCATAGAAGCCTGCTGCCCGCTGGAGCCCGCAACCTGTCCGCTACCAGATCGCTGCCCGCGGGCCCCCGCCTGCTGCCCGCAGGAACCCGACCACCCAACCGCAACCAATGGGGTAAGTGCCGGGGGGGGGGGTGTGCCACCGACCAATGGGGGATGGGATGGTTGTTTGCCTCCCCCCCAAAAAAAAAATCCCATTAGCCGCCACTGCATAGAGCTTTCTTTTGGTGGTATTTGATCACCTCTGCATTTTGTTATTTTTTGCGCTATAAACAAAGGGCTGACAATTTTAAAAACAAAAAGAACATTTTTCACTTTTTGCTATAAAGTATACAGAATAAAAAAAAAAAAAATTTAAGAAAAATAAAAATCAAATTTTTTTCATAAATTTAGGTCAATATGTATTCGGCTACATATTTTTGTTAAAAAATAAAATCGCAATAGGTGTATACCGATTGGTTGGCACAGAACTTATAGCATCTACAAACTATGGGACATTTTTATTTATTTATTTTACTAGTAATGGCGGCGATCAGCGACTTATATAGGGACTGCGATATTTCGTCGGACATGCTGACACCTTTTGGGAACCAGTGACACCCATACAGTGATCAGTGCTAAAAATATTCACTGTCACTGTACTAATGACACTGGCAGGGAAGTGTTTTGTAGTTCAGCAGGGTAGAAATCAGGCAGGAATGACAATGCTGCTCGGGATTTCAGTGTAGCAGAGGCAGCGTGGTCAGCTTGCTAGAGGGGCTTAGTGATTGACTAGAGTTGGCGCCAAGAGCACAAGTCCCTACCACCATTCCTGTCCTGCTGAGACCGAACCATCCGCCACCTTGTGCCCCCACTCCATGCCAGAGGCCTCCACACAATATTCATAGCTGTTGGCCTTTATATCCCAGGGAAGGAAAGTCCACATATTTGAGTAGAATTGCTGCACTTTACTGATGGAGTTCAGGGAATGGCATAACAGTCACATCAACATACATTCCGGAGTCACTTGACAATACATAGTCTATCACATTTACTGGACAGTCTGCCGTAGTCACATGTGAAAGCATATACAGCACTTTTACCATTCATCTCCCTCCAACAGTCTTCTCTTCCATCCGAGGTCTTTAGTACTCACAGGACTGTGCTCCCTGCAGTCACCTCCTCCATGGGAAGCAGCCTCACTCAGGGAACCCTTAGCCTGACCTAATAGGTCTTTTGCAGTCCTTCTCAGCCCCCACCTCCAAAAAGGGTCAGAAATTCTACAGCCGGCTCTCCTGGATGCAGGTCTACTTCTACCCAGCCTCCTGCCCTGTTCAGGTCCTGGTTGTGCTGGTATGGGATGTTTAGTGTCCCAACCTGGCTTTTATATGGGTTTCACCTCACCCATGACATCACTGTAGGAGGGCTCTACCTAAAAGAGGCCTAGCACCTGATGACACTATCTGCCGTAACCAGACATTATTCTGGCAAAGAGCCACCTAGTGGCAAACTAGCTAACTACTCCTGCCTACAAGTTAACTGCAAGCAGCTAGGGAATTCCTAGATATATATATCCATCTCGTTCTTTCTTATTATTTTTCCTAAAATCTGTACAACATTTGCTCAGCCTATTTAACCCCTTGGCGCCAAGCGCACGCAAATATGCAGCCTCTCTGCGGCCAGGCCTTGGCGCTGAGCGGCGGCATAGTTGCATGTAATAGCGCTGATAGCCCTCCCAGCAAAGTTGCTGGCGGCTATCTGATAGTTCCCGTTTGCTCAGGGCCGGCTCTACCACTAGGCGGAGTAGGCGGCCGCCTAGGGGCGCCTGGCCACTGTTGATCTGCCACTGGTTGCTCTGCATTGATTAATGTAAAAATTGACACTGTCTGACTGAGATAATGAGATTATATATATTATCACATGCCATTTGCAAATGTATATAGAAATAGTGACTGATTGGCCAAATACCCCCCCTCCGCCCCCACCCCCCATGAGGCTGTATTTGATGGGCACAGGTGAAGCTGTATTTGATGGTCACAGGTGAAGCTGTATTTCATGGGCACAGGTGAGGCTGTATTGATTGGCACTGGTGAAGCTGTATTGATGGGCGCTGGTGAGGATGCATTTGATTGGTGCTGATAAGGCTGCAATTCATTGGCACTGATCAGGGTGGGCAGGGGAGAGTGGGTGGAGGCAGGGGTGGGGTCAAGGGGGGGCGGCAAAATGAGGTTTTGCCTAGGGTGTCAAAAATCCTTGCACCAGCCCTGCGTTCGCTGCTTGCGCTCGGGAGCTTTCCTATCATGTGACCGCCATGACGGCCAATCACGGTGGTCACATGACCATACGCCCCGCCACACCTCCCTCCTTCTTAAAGGGCGCCAGCTCTAATGGGTTAAAATCTGGATCCGTAAAGGGAAGGGGTTAAAAACCAGGTCCGTAAAGGGAAGGGGCCTTATCCCCAGGTCCACTATCTTTAAACCTTATTTATTTTTTTTTACCTTTGTCTCTTCTCTGCCACCTTCATGACCTCACAGATCTGGGTATACCTCTCAGACATGTTCTCCATCAGGCCCCATTCCTCCAAATACGGCAAAGTTTTATCAGGGCCGATCACTTTGGCCAATAGAAGTGCCACATTCTCCACAGTAATGCAGCTTGTCCAATCGGAATGGCCGTTGGTGAGGGCGTCGCCATTTGTCACGCCCTGGCGGTGAGCACCGCAGGCTTGCGCTAAGTGCAGAATACCTTTCCACTCGTCCATCGTCTCCGGTAACAGACCTGAGGAATGAAACAGGAGGTCATGAATGGAAACGCATAGAATTGGGTTCATCCTGGTGTTTTTGTCTAAAAAAATAAATAAATTGCACGTTTATTGTAGATTAATTAAAAGGATGAACATTTTTAAAAAAATACAAAAGAAATAAGTATTTTTTATTAAAGTCTAACTCTGGGTTGACTTGTTCGTAGAAACTACGAAAGTCACATATTCCTTAAAAACATTATGACTTACTTAGAGGTCGGTTTGTAAAACATTTGTAGGATATTTGTTAATTTTTATTCATAATAAATTATTTTAATTCTTTTAAATTTGTTAATTTGATGGATAATTTGTTGTCACACACATTTGTTGCATGCATTTAGGCTGTAATTTCTGCAATAGAGGATTTCCTATGATCGTCAGCTCCATCTAGTGGCCAAAATGCAGTATATTTTCTCAATTTCAGAAAACAATTTAATTTTGGCCACTAGATGGAGTTAACAATCACAGGAATTACAATTTTACAGAAATTAAGCCCAAAATTCATGTAGCCTGCACTGATGTGTTTTTATAAATAGAACCATGGCCTCCTAGTAAAACAAAATGTGTGCTTCAGCAGTTAATTAGAAGTCTGTAAGCACCTCCAGATTTTTTCTTTGTCCCTCGAAAAGTTCCACAAATACTTTCTGATCCCACCAGTGAAGTCAGCTTAATGCAGCTTCCTGTGATGATGTGACAACAATACTGCACCGTTCCTGAATTCAGAGCAGCGTGGTCACTCCCATGTAGGCGGTGCCTGCTTTCACTAGAGTGGGAGGGGAAGTTGCAGGAGGTGTGGCTACCAGCATTGGCAGTTTGTAGCAAGGTTTTCGCTTTCCATAAATTATTCACTTGCAACGTGGCTTTGAACCTGCTAGAAAATGTGACTACTCTAGGAAGAATCCATTCCCTAGCACAGCACCCTACATCCCCACCCCTACTTAACCACTTCAGCCCCGGAAGGATTTCCAGCTTTAGGACTGGAGCCCTTTTTGCGATTCGGCGCTGCGTCGCTTTAACTGACAATTGCGCGGTCGTGCGACGCTGTACCCAAACGAAATTTGCGTCGTTTTTTCCCCACAAATAGAGCTTTCTTTTGGTGGTATTTGATCCCCTCTGCGTCATTTCTGATCGCCGCTATAAACAAAAGAAGAGCAACAATTTTGCAAAAAAACCCAAATTTCTTACTTTTTCCTAAAATACAAATCCAAAAAAAATATATAAAAAAACATTTTTTTTCACCGTTTTTGGCCGATTTATATTCTTCCTCATATTTGCGATAAAAAAAATCGCAATCGGCGTTTATTGATTGGTTTGCGCAAAAGTGGTCGCGTTTACGGATGATGAGAATTGATTTTTGGGGTTTTTTATTTTTTTTTATTTTTTACTAATAATGGCGGCGATCTGCGATTTTTAGCGGTACTGCGATATTTCAGCGGACATGTCGGACCATATTGACACTTTTTTGGGACCATTGGCATTTATACAGCGATCAGTGCTATGGTTTTCTTAGTTTATGGTGGTTTTCT
>BLSH010513976.1:345603-362079 GCA_018402905.1 Glandirana rugosa | reverse complement strand
GGTCGGGACGGGTCCCCTCCCTCCAATCAGCTCTCAGAGCTCTCCTCACTGATGTGAACTTCAGATCTCTGCCTTCTGCTTTTCAGAGCTGAGAGATACGGTGTAAATTCCTCACTTTGAATTTTGTAGGGGAAAAACTGCTTTAGATAAACAGGTACAACTTATGTAGGAGGATTTGTTTCATCTCTATGTATCACCTAAGGCCAGTCACTTCAATATAAAGCAAACAGTACGTTGAAGATTACCAATTCTTAGATGTGATGGCTGCCTTTGTTTCCTTTTTTAGACTTTCATTCTTCTATTTTCATCTAAGAATCGGTAAACTGCAATATAATGTCGGCTTTTGGGTTTAAAGTGGTTGTCTACCCTATTTTTGTACTTTTACCTACAATTAAGCCTATAAGGCGGCTTACCTGTAGGTAAAATTAATATCCCCTAAACCTGTACGGTTTAGGAGATATTCCCTCTCTAACATGTTGTGGCATTACAGCGCATGCGGCGTGTATATCCTGGTAATAGGGCTGGACCTTGCCGGAAAGACGGATTCCGCGCGCATGCGCGGGAGTGACGTCTCGCGGCTCCGGCCAAATCACAGCGCCAGAGCCACGTACTCGGAAGCAAGATCCAAGGGAAGATGTCCGCTCCCTCAGAGGGGACCAAGCAGCCCGGTCGGATCTTTGTTTCAAGGTGAGTATTTCATAATGGGCTAGTATGTGGTGCATACTAGCTCATTATGCTATTGTCTTGCAGGGTTTTATTTAATTATTTTTTTAATGCGTAGACAATCGCTTTAATACCGCTTTAAACAGTTGTCACCCGCCCACCGTCAAATGACGCAGGGACAATGTGGCTCTCATTCTGCGTGGGCGTCATATGATGGCACTAATGGGCATTGATGGGCAGCACTGATAGGCGGCACTGATGGGCACTATAAGCCAGCACTGACTGGCATCACTAATGGGCACTTATTGCTGGCACTGGTGGGCACTGATTGCTGGCACTGGTGGGCACTGATTGCTGGCACTGGTGGCGTGGCAATCGCGGCCGCACTGTGTTGCTAGGACACGGCACGACCCCGATCTCTGTAAAGAGCTGCTGACGCAGCACTTAAACCTTGTAATTGGCTGTGACGGTAATCGGCTCTCCTTGCCTCACACTGACAGAGTGTGTGGCGAGGAGATCCGATCAGCAAGACATGTAATCAGGGCACTGATCATCAGTGCCCCGATTACACTAAAGCGATTACACTAAAGCGCCACCAGTGCCAGCAATCAGTGCCCATTAGTGATGCCAGTCAGTGCTGACTTTTAGTGCTCATCAGTGCCGCCTATCAGTGCTGCCCATCAATGCCGCCTATCCGTGTCGCTTATAAGTGCCACCCATCTGTGCCACATATCCGTGCCACCTATCAGTGCCCATAAGTGCTGCCTCATCAGAGCCCATAAGTGAAGGAGAGCTACTTATTTACAAAATTTACAAACTAAGAAAAAAAAAATGTTTTTCAAAATTTTCGGGCTTTTTTATTTGATAAAAATATATAAATAAAAAACCCAGCAGTGATTAAATACCACCAAAAGAAAACTCTATTTGTGTGAAGAAAATAAATTCACATGGTTACAGTGTAGCACGATCGCGCAAATGTCATTCAAAATGTTACAGCTCTGACAGCTGAAAAATGGGCTGGGCAGGAAGGGGGTGAAAGTGCCGGGTATTGAGGTGGTTAAAGTGGTTGTAAACATACCCAGTGAAATGACTGGCCTCAGATGATACACAGAGATGAAACAAACCCTCCTACATAAGTTGTACCTGTTTATCTGCAGCCGTCTTTCCCCTACATACACTCAAAGTGGGGAATTTACACTGCAAGTTTGTCGTTTTTCAAAAACACAATCTCTCCAGCAGAATGTACCAGTTTACATGGATGGGAAAAAACATTCAACACTGGCAGGGGTGAGGGTGCTTACAATGATCAGCTTTTCATTATTTATGTAAAACCTTTATCCCAAAGGGAAAAAAAAAAAAACTTGTTTGCTGTAACGGATTATAAAGTGTGAACCGGAGTTTGGCTTAAATTTTTCAGTGCATCTAAAACTGCTAATACATTTAACACCAGCTTCCCCACCAGACTGACAATGCCGCTGTCTGCTCTGCCTCCTGTGCTCCTTCATCCAGGGTGGTGTCTCACTAATACAGGTTGTGTATATCTGGCCAGATCACCACGTGAAAACAAAGGGGGGAAAACAAGAAAAGAAAACGGATGCAGCCACCACATCTAATGATTGGTAAGCTGCAGCATATACTGTATACGCGATTCTGAACTTCCAGGTAGGGGGTAATCAGCGGGTGCTAGCCAATGAATGACCACCGTCACCCACTGATCGGCGAGGAGACACACTGGATGGAACTCTGTATGTGTAAACAATGCGGAGCACCGTCCTGTCAGTGGGGGAGGTGCTGGATTTTGTTTCCCTGCAAAGCACATGCCTTAGTAAAAAACACCTGAAAGTAAACCAAACACACTGACAAGGCACACATCCAAACCTCTGATCGCCTCTGATGTTAAACCCTTCCTAGCCATTGTCATTAGTACAGTGACAGTGCATATTTTTAGCACTGATCACTGTATTATTGTCACTGGTTCCCAAAAAAGTGGCAGTTAGTGTCAGATTGTCCTCCGCAATGTCGCCAACCCACTGAGCCGCTGATCACTGCCATTATTAGTAAAAAATGCATAAATAAAAATTCAAGGATTTATACACCATAGTTTGTAAGCGCTATAACTTTTGCACAAACCAATCAATATAAAGGCACTGTGGAGGCCCCTACCCGGGAGGCCACCCCCATCTGGGAGGGGGTGACCTTGGGGCTTGGAGGTTCAGGTGCAGCCAGGAAGGTGCTGATTTCTGGAGTCGCACAAGGGAACAGGAGAACAGCGGAGGCGATACACAGTGAGAGACTTTAACCACTTACCGATCGCCCACCGTGGCTTGACGGCGGCAAAGTGGTTCATTATCACAAAACGCCATCACCTGACGGCAGCCGCGATAACGAGTATTGTGAGCACACGCGTGCGCCGCCACTGTGTTCCAGGGAGCGTGTAGGGCGGACTCGATCACCGCCAGCTACCCGCGATCACCCCCCCCCCCCCCCGGAGTGACAGAACGGGGATCCGTGTATGTAAACACGGATCTGCGTTATGACAGAGGGGGAAGGGCTGTGATCACAGGCTTTCTGTATATGAAAGCCGTGATCACTCCCCTCCCCCTGCCAGCCCAGCCCCCATACAGTTAGAACACAGTGAGGGAACACAGTTAACCATTAGAGAGCCCCCTGCAGGTTAACCCCTTCACTGCCAAATGGCATTTACACAGTAATCAATGCATTTTTATAGCACTGATCGCTGTATAAATGCCAATGGTCCCAAAAAAAAGTGTCAAAATGGTCCGACATGTCCGCTGCAATATCGCAGTACTGCTAAAAATCGCAGATCGCTGACATTACAAGTAAAAAATTAAAAAAAAATAAAAACCTCATAAATGAATTCCCATCAGTGGTAAACTCAGCAACTTTTGCGCAAACCAATCAATAAACGGTGATTGCTATTTTTTTTTACCAAAAATATGAGGAAGAATATAACTCAGCCAAAACCGATGAAAAAAAAATTTTTTCTTTATATCTTTTTTTTGGATTTGTATTTTAGCAAAAAGTAAGAAAAATTTTTTTTTTTTGCAAAATTGTCGCTCTTTTTTTGTTTATAGCTGCAATCAGAAATGACGCAGAGGGGATCAAATACCACCAAAAGAAAGCTCTATTTGTAGGAAAAAAAGGACGCAAATTTTGTTTGGGTACAGCGTCTCACGACCGCGCAATTGTCAGTTAAAGCGACGCAGTGCCGAATCGCAGAAAGTGCTCTGGTCCTAAAGGGGGAAATCTTTCCGGGGCTGAAGTAGTTAAAGTGATCCACCGGTTTGTTGAGTGACGGTCCCTGGGAGCTAGAGGAGAAAGTGCTGGAGCAGGCTGAGAGAGGAATAGTAGATAGTCTGTTGGAGCCAGTCAGGGGAACGAGAGTCACTCAGGGAAAGCAGGTCAGTGGGACCTGGAAGAGGGATGGGCTGGGATTTGTAGTCCATCAAAGGCCCAGCTAGCACTCAAATACTTTGCTATACATTCAGGGGCCTGTAATGGGTGTTCCTGAGGTCCTGCTGATACAGAGTAGGCCTCACCATGTGCTAGCCGCGGTGAAGAGGAAGGAGTAGAGAAGCTTGATAAATTTCCTTTCAGGCTGGAAACTAAGTGATGTGCTGAAGAGAAGTAAAAGAGGGATAATCTGCAAGTTCTGTGCTAGAGAGAGAAATGAAGAAGAAACGGTCAGCAAGTTGAGTGCTGGAGAGTTGAGAAGTAACAGTCTGCAATGGGACGGTCTGCAGCGAAAGTGCACATACACAGGACTGTATGTGGAGTTTGTGTATTATAATTCTTTGGGCATCCCACAGTCATCCGTTATCCGTTATCCCCATCCAAGTTATTTCCCCTAAATAAAACATCAAAAACAAGAGCCGGCCTGGTCAGTGTCTCCGGATGTGTGAAATATGGTGCGATTAAGGGCAGCTATAAGGTGAACCACAACTACCAGCCACTCTCAAGGGAGCACATGGCTACATTTAAAAAAATATATATTGACTGTGTTTTATAGCAGAAAGTAAACATTTTTATTTTTATTTTCAAAATTGTCAGACTTTAGTTTATAGCGCAAAAAATAAAAAATGCAGAGGTGATCAAATACCACCAAAAGAAAGCTCTATTAGGGAAAAAAACAGGACATAAATGTTATTTGGGTACAGCGTCGCATGACCGCGCAATTGTCATTTAAAATAACAGTACCGTCTCGTAAAAAATGGCCTGGTCAGGAAGGGGGGTAAATCTTGCAGAGGTCAAGTTGAATAAAAACAGCTGTAACTGTACTGAACAGAAGCAAGCATGTTGCCATCATACAATACATTGGTCTTTCTTTTTGAAAGACTTTTCCATGGCAAAGGAGTTCAATGCTTCTCTCGTTGCAGATCTGAAGATGAAAGCCTTTATGCGATAGAACACAAGCTCAATCTTTCCAGAACACTGCACAAATTAGATCCTCGGTATCCAGAAAAGCTAAATTGTTGCAAAATTTGGTATAAAAATATTCAAAAACATTAACATTACCTTTTAATCCTTCAATGTAAGTGTCCCAGACGCTGGGGATGTCACTGTAAATTAGCGCGAGGCATCGCTTTAGCCTTTTGAGGTCCAGCAGGAAGAGGTACTTCCGTATAAAGCGGCAGGCACTTGGGTTTTCATCAAGGCAAGCCTCGCTAGCGAAAACGTTATATTCTAGGCACATGATAGCTAACTGGGATAGGTCTCGGTGAAGAGGTTCTTCTATGAAACACGGAGCACGTACTCTGAAGACGAAATCTTCCTCCACCCTGGAACAGACAGAAGGCTTCCTCTCAATCTCCTCGATGTCAGATGAATCTATGGTAGCATTGTCTGCTTCCCCTGAGGAGTTCAGCGATGTCTCACATGAGCCAGTGAGGTCCTGGGGACTGAGAGCCTTCTCCAAGTTCATCAACCAGTCTTTTAAGACCTTTCCCATTTCTTCCACGTTAAACAACACTTGAGAGTCCTGAAGCTTATGCCTGAAAATTTAAAAAAAAAAAAAAAAAAAAGACGACTCTTTCTTCTACACCGGTTATGGAATACACTTTAGTAGACAAGCCCATATGGGTCCAACTCCCTCCCCTAACTGTCCTCTTAGCTTCTAAATACAGAACCTCCACCCCATGTAGCCTACTATTCGAAACTGGCCATTACCTGCTCCATGTACACCCTTGCCCTCTATAGGCGTCTAGTGCAGATTTTCTCAATCTTTGTACCCCCAGAGGAACCTTTCAAATAATTTTCAGGTCTTAGGGAACCCCTTCTGAAATGAAATATTACTATATCAGGAGTCAGTGGGAAAAATACCCTTTTATTGTGGTGGACGGATTGCCACCCTACAAAATAGTGTAGGTCCCAGAACCCCATAAGATAGGACCTCCAAACTTTCTAAACAAAGGGCCAGTTTACTGTCCTTCGGACTTTAGGGGGGCCAGACTGTGGCCACTGGGAGTACAAAATGTCCCAACATTAGTGGGAGTAAATAACCCCCCCATCATTGGTGTCAATGGGAGGAATTGTGCCCCATCATTGGTGTCAGTGGGAGGAATTGTGCCCATCATTGGGGTCAGTGAATAAAATAGTGTTCTAGCGTCCCAAGGGCCAGAAAGAAGAACGCATCATTGGAGTCATTGGGGGGGAATTGTGCCCCATTGTTGGTTCATTGGGAGGAATTGTGCCCTGTCATTGGCGTCACTGGACCCAATTTTGGTGTCATTGGAAGGAACTGTGCCCCATCGTTGGAGTCATTTGGAGGAATTGTGCCCTTCATAGGTGTCCGTGAATAAAAAATAGTGCTCCAAAGGCTGGAAAGAAGCAAGCGAAGGGCCAAATCTGGCCCCCAGGCTGCAGTTTGGAGACCGCTGAGATAGGAGATCAATCAACCCCAGTTCAAGGAAACCCTAGCAACCTCTGGAGGAACCCTTGTTGTGAATAAACTAGGATGCTCTAGGCCAGCCAAAGGACACCGTTGGGGCTCTGGTGTCCACTCCACCCCCCAACCTCATGTTATTAAGCTTTGCAGTCTCACGTTTGATGAACTCAAGTTTGTATCGGTTTTGTACAGAGGTTGGTCTTGGCCCACCTACAACCTGCTGGGATGTCATACATTCCAGAAGGCTACAGGACCAGTCAACCCCAGGAAGTGATAGCTGGCTTCCCAATCCAAGATGGCGGCGCAGGAACATAACGGGCAAGGAAGACTTGTAAGACATTGCTGGACATTATGGACTGGTAATTATGTATTTTTTATAACTCAGCAACTCCAGTGCTTGTGAATTAGTGAATGTGGCAAAGCTCTGCTGACTTCCATCATCCAATATGTACGAATTAAGATACTGTTTTTTTTTTTCCCTTGCGCATTATTGGGTATCATCTGCAAAGCGAATATTCACCACATTCGCAAACGAACGAAAATTTTCCTTACAAGGATTCAGTTACATCAACATTGTAATGATGGAGCAGCAATACAGCTGCCAGTCCTGAATGTCCCCAACAAATACATAGAATAGTCACCACTCACATGGCTTCCATCGTAGCAAGCTTCAGTTCTCCAAGCAGAATTTCCTCCACAGAAGGTGTTGGTGGTTGGGGAGGTTCTATCCTACAGAATAAATTCATAGACCATTAGATGCTTATTACTTTGTGCTGCTTATTACAGATTTGGGGCCATATGATGGCCCATTACAAATGAATGACCACAGGGGGACACAGTCACCAGTGTAAGCTGCTCAACGACCAAAAAGCAGTAGTTTAGTGCTTAGCACTTTTTTCTTGCACTAGGGTCCCTCACATACTTGAACGTCATCGGTAATTTTCTTGAAAGGCCCTAGCATGTGTATGAATGAAAGAGGCTGATCTAGGGTCTACATTTTTAAACCTTTTCAACGCAGGGAAACCCTGAAATAACATTCCGGTCTCAAGGAAACCCTGCTAATAATGAATCTATCTACAACTCAGGCATGGGCGTCCGCAGGTAGGGGCAAGGGGGGGGGGGGGGCCCCCCCCGCCCCCCCTGGAATCAGGGATTGGATCAGGGATTCCCCACAAAGTCCTTATCCTCTTGAGCCATGTATGCAGTTTCGGACCGTCTCCTGTACTATGTCCGCAGTCTCTGGCCATCTCCTGTAGTATGTTTGCAGTCTCTGACCATCTCCTGTACTATGTCCGCAGTCTCTGGCCATCTCCTGTAGTATGTTTGCAGTCTCTGACCAGCTCCTGTACTATGTCCGCAGTCTCTGACCATCTCTTGTACTATGTCTGCAGTCTCTGACCATGATAATGTGATAATGACATTGTCAAAAAGGGGCAGAGCATGGGTAACCTTAAATGATGCCCCCCCCCCCCCTGAAAAAAGTTCTGTGGACACCCATGAACTCAGGATACATTAGTGTGATGGTCAGTGGGAAGAATGCTCCTTACACTTGTGGTCAGCGGGAAGAATTATCCCTTTACAGATAGCTAAAAAGATCAATGGGGTCAGTGGGAACTTATCTGGGAGGCAGAAATTGCACATTGTTCAAGGAACCCCTAGCAACCTCTGGGAGGAACCCTAGGTGTGAAACCTTGCCTTAGATTGTAAGCTTCTTGAGGGAAGGGACTTACGGGAATGTACAATAAGTGACAAGTGCTGCATGGATTGTGGCCTCTATATCAATAAGTAAACAAGCAAATAAAAAGGACAGGTGGACCATCAGCAGACATGGTGAGAGTCACATCGGGAGGTTTCTGCAGCCTGTAGATGGCAGTGTACCCCTCTCTCTCTCTCTGCGCACTCACTGTGCACACAGAAAGAAGTACCATGTTAGAAATCATTACAATGTGTAAAAAATATCAAAAAGTATTTTTTTGTGTAAAATAACCAAAAATGCCTTTTGCACAGTTTTGTCAGCTTATAATAAAACATGGGCATGGTATATATTAAACAGTTAATCAAATAAAATATGTCCCAAAAGAAAATGAAGGTACTGTAGGCAAATTAGTCATAGCATTATTGTCACATAACCATCCCTGCATGCATCCCCTTGTCAGTCACTAGCCTTACAGGCAGGGCTGGCCCAAGACATTGTGCTGCCTGGGTCCAAGAATGAAATGCCGCCCACCCCAAAAAAAAAAAAAAAAAAAAAAATCACGCCTACCAAAAGGCCCCCAGATCCATTATTTTATATCATGATAATTAAAACGAAGATTACATTTATCAGGAGGTCAGATTTACATGCAAAAGCACCTTGTCTATATGCAAAATGATATATGACATCATGTTCAATTCCAAAGGCGGGCTAGGGTAGTATAGGGGCAGGCAGTATATAGACAGGCTAGGGTAGTATAGGGGCAGGGGAAGCAGCCCGGGGGGCAGCTGTCATCATGATGCACAAAACTGCTGGAAAAAAAAATCTTGGTCGGCAATTTTCTGGGTAAATAGAAGAGGAGAGGCGACCGTGGTTCAATTTGCTGCCCCTTTCAAAGTGCTGCCTGGGTGCAATGGACCCACTGGAACCCATGGTAGGGCCAGCCCAGCTTACAGGGTATGCCGGGATGGTGAAGACCTTATGGTACCGGCTGCAAATAACTCACTCAGTCTTCTCTTCTTCCTGTTGGGCCAAACCATCCACAGGCACTTCATGGGGGTGCTCTTCCTCCTTGGCCTCCTGCTTCCTCCTTATTTCAGGACTCATGTGGAGGGTACCGATTTTCTCGGTGGTTTTTCTGACAAAGCTTGAGACACTGAAACCAGAGAAAAACACCAATGAACCAACTCGTGCGTGGCTGCTAGAGAGGTGGGGACTGTTTTAGACTTGAGAAAATATGCTGGGACTTGGCTTGTGTCGGCAGTTTAACCACTTCAGCTCCCGTACCTGTATACCCCTTATGGACAGGAGCATTTTTTACATTTCCACCATGGGCCTGTTTAAATGACTTTGTCATTACTTAAGATGAAATAATACATATATTGTATATTTGGGGACAACTAGACTTTCATCTGGCGATATGGCCTTGCAAAAATTATTATATTTCCAATGCAATCTTTAAACAAAAAGTGATTAAAACATTTTATTTTATTTTGAGCAGTGCTCGTTTTAAAAAATGAGTTTTACTGTAGGTAGGTTTTATTGTAAAAAATATACTTTTTAAATCTATATTTTATCCCATTTATAATGACAATAAAATGATGTTTATGGTACAAGGCATAGCAAACTAATTTGAAAATGAAAAAAAGTTTCTCAATTTTGGACAATTTTCTTTTATATGCAACACAAAAAAAAAAAACATTAATGTTAAAAAAACCTGAAACTAACAATAAAAAATTAGCATAAAAATACTAGCCAGGAGTAGAAGGGGAGGTTTTTTAGGTATAGCTATTCTTTAAAGCTGAACTCCAGACAAATGTTTGCCCGCACTGCACGGGTCTAACGGCTCGTTTTGTCTAGGGGTGAGCTGAATGCATATACCCACTTGATCCTTCGATCCTCCAGGAAACAGTGCACCCCCGCGGTCTAGCAGTGGACTGTTCCTGGTCTATGGAGTCTGCTCTGGGCGTGATGATGCCAGGAACAGTCCACTATGCAAGACCGCTGGAGTGCAGGGGTGTTGCACCATTCTTGTGCTAGTAGGATTGGAGGATTGGTAAAAAATATTTCCACTCTCCTCTCCCCTAGAAAAAAAGGAGCAGTTAACCCGTGCAGTGCGGGCACAGATCCACTGCATGGGAAAAAAACTTTTTTTTGCCTGGAGTTCAGCTTTAACCTTTGAGCTAAATAAATTCCAGGTTCATCATAACAAAAAAGTGTGCAATGTCTTACAGTTCATCTTCTGTAGAAGGCAGCCACAGCCTGAGTAGAAAAGCTTGTCCCCTGCCAGCTTGCTGTAGAGGATGACCCTTGCTCTCCATTTGGAAGCAGTGGTCTCTCTGCAGAGATCTTTCATGCTCCAGCAGAAAATGGGTTTTCACTGCTGCCCGTGTTGCTATTAGGGAACTTCCTGGTTTGTCTCAAAGCTGTTCTGTATTATTCCTATCCAATAGACTGTCCCTATACAAGTCACCCATAGGGGAAAAACACAAACTAAAGACCAGGGGGTGTAGGAAAAGTAGGAGTGCCAAGTCTGTGAATTTGAGTCCAAAAGTATTTATTGGATCTTAATACAAGGCTGTCATTTTTGGCAAGATATTCCCAAAGGGAAATCAAGTCTAAGGGGATGCAGATCCTGCCACTTTCCTCATTACAGGCGCGGCAGCTGTTTGAGAATAATGAAATCACTCCCACGCACTTTGCACATGGACACAGAGAAACAAACAGCTATTTCTGCTGAACACCACATTTCTGCATCACAGTTTGTTAATATCCCTGCAATGTGCATAGATCGCCCAGAGGGGAACGTTTTTTTCAACAAGAGAGGAGTTCCTCTTTAATGCTGGCATGAAGCAGGATTTTGCAGCTGGTTTTTGCAAATCACCTTCACCATCTGTTCCAATCCAGCCACTGGACCTCTGATGAAGAGGGGCAGTTTACAGCTCCTGAAACGCGTTGGGCGGTACCCTAGGATTTTTATGATGCAATTAATACTTTTGGACTTCAAAAGTGTTTTGTGTTTGGACTTAAACATCAATCTACATGATAATCTACAACAGTAAATCATGCCTCCTGTAACCCGGTCAGTGTTATCTATGGGCAATTCTTTACCTTTCTTTGACAGCTTGCAGGGACATGCGGGGTGAGGTGGAACGGAATGGCAGTGAGAGATTGAATGGGAGGATGGGTTCGGTCCGATCGCTGTCCATTGTCACAGAGGCATGAGAGGCGGTGTCTGATGGGCAGAACATGCAACATAATGACAGTGAGACAGACCACATCAATGTGCAAACATGCATCAGCGGATCCGTGATATCAGAAATTAAATTCAGAGCAAGGACAGTAAAAAAGGACTTTGTTTTTTGCGCGAAACTTACAAAAAAACCCCAAAAACTTTGAAAATACATTATCTGTTTAATTTAAGTCAATTGAATATTTGTTAAAAAAATAAAAAATTAAATTTGCCCATATATTGCATTTCCCAATATCGAGTTGAGGTCAGGACAGTTCCTCCACCCCAAACTCGCTCATCCATGTCTTTCTGGACCTTGCTTTGTGCAGTGGTGGGCAGTCATGTTGGAACAGGAAGGGGCCATCCCCAAACTCTTCCCACAAAGGTGGGAGCATGGAATTGTCCGACATGTCTTGGTATTCTGACGTCTTAAGTTCCCTTCACTGGAACGAAGGGACCAAGCCCAACCCCTGAAAAACAACCCCACGCCATAAATCCCTCTCCACCAAATGATTTGGACCAGCGCACAAAGCAAGGTCCATAAAGACATGGATGAGCGAGTTTGGGGTGGAGGAACTTGACTGGCCTGCACAGAGTCCTGACCTCAACAAGATAGAACACCCTTGGGATGAATTTGAGCAGAGGCTGTTAGCCAGGCCTTTTGGAGGAAAAGGGTTTAAACCTCCACATACAGAAATATTTTTTGACTACTGTTAAAATGAGGAATAGACTCCCTGCAGACCTAGCTCTGGCCAGCTCGGTAGACTGTTTTAAAAAATGATCAAGATGCATTCCTAAATGCACAAAATATGTCTGTGTATTGACATTTATAGGTAACTCCCCCCCAAGATTGTTCTGCCTGGGAATATCTGATTGTCTTGGGCAGTGGTCTCCAAACTGCAGCCCAGGGGCCGGATGTGGCCCTTTGCTTGCCTTTATCAGGCCCTTGTAGCACTGTTACACCAATTGGCACCAATGATGGGGCAACCTTCCCTCTACCGACAATGTCAATGGGACATTATGCTTCTCACTGATATCAACAATAGGGCACCATTCCTCCCATTAAAACCAATGATGAGGCACTGATGCCGGGGCATTTTCTACTCCCACTGCCCACAATCCAACCCCCCTAAAGCCTGAGGGACAGTAAACTGGCATTTGGATTAGACTTTTTGGAGACCCCTGGTCATAGGGGACAAGAAAGAATATTTTCCCCCAACAAGCAAATTGGACCATGATTTATAGAGTATTTGCCTTGCTCTTGGTCATCTGTGGGTATAGGTTTCTGTATATGGAGGTTTTTTTTGTTTATTTAATTTTTTTTCTATTGGTTTTACTAGATCGACTGCGTAATTATAGAATGTATGGGAAAGGTCGGAAGGCCTCATTGGAACAAAGCTTTGAAAGACTGGCTTTTTAAGGACTTGTGGTCCACCACATGGCGGTCTATGGCTCTGTGGTGGGGGGAGTGACTTCCACCACTCTGTGGTATTTAGTTGCATGCTTATAGAACCTGTAGGATTACTGTAGGCAAATACGGGGCAATTGTTCCAGCTGTGCACAGATAACGTATATAACCTTTACAGTCAGATTTAGCAAGGGTTCCACATGTGACTCTTGAAGAGCCATTAGCTAGAATTGTGATATAATTCTCTGCTGGCCACACCCCTTATATGGTGAAACGCGTGTGGCTGGGGTTTCAGGGGGCGGTGCCAGAACCAGGGAACAATGGTCTGCTTTTGCCAAGGATAAGACTGCACCATTTATAAGACAATGATACTGGCAGCTATAGAGGGTTCAGCCAGCTGCCTATGGCGTTTGTGAATAGGAGCCGCTCAGAAGGTTCACTTAGTCATCAACGTCAATTTAAATGAGAATTTGTAACGTGTGGCTGGGATGCAGATCTGGGTGTACAGACCCATTTCCTGAAATATAACCCAATCAATGAGCAGCATTTACCCGATTCTGCATGTTCATCCTCCAGCGGTGCGGAGAGCTCCCGCAGCCTCTCATCCTCCGATAGTGTCTGACTGTGCAGAGAGCCAGAGTCTTCATCTGATTGGCTGTTCCTGCGACTGACCACCCGGTAGATGCCGCAGTCCAGCACATTGAAGCTCTCCTGTAATGCAACGCACCAGAGAGGCGTCAGACAATGGTTGCAGTACCTTAGAATGGCCCATAGGGGTACAAAGGCAATGAGGCAATCTAGCACAGAGTTAGTCAACTAACTGAAAAATTACATATCCTGGCAGGAATAACTAAAAATTAGTTTCTTACAGAGTTTGGAATTATTAAAGTGGAACTAAACTGTACTGGAGCACCACAAACTGAAAACGCTCTTTAAAGTGGTTGTCAACTTGTGACAACCACTTTAACCTACAGGTAAGCCTATAATAAGGCTTACCAGTAGGTGCCCTGCATATCTCCTAAACCTGCACGGTTCAGGAGATGTGCAGTGTAACAGATATGGCAACGTCATGTCGGCACATGCGCAATGAAGAAACAGCCTCCGTGCCGTTCCTCCACTGCAATCGCGCTGTGACTGGCAGCTCCCGCGCGCTTGCGTGGGAGTGATGTCACGCGACTCAGGGCAGTCACAGCACCGGAGTTGCGGCCACAGAAGGAAGAGGGGCTGAAGATGGACGCGGCCAGCACAGGGGACATCGCAGGCTTTGTTAGCAGGTAAGTGGCACATAATGGGCTACTATGCGATGTATAGTAGCCCATTATGCTTCTACATTACAGGGGCATGTAGAGGAAGTAAACCCAATTTGGGTTTACTTCCTCTTTAACCACTTTAGCCCCGGAAGGATTTCCCCCTTAATGACCAGGCCATTTTTTGTGATACGGCACTGCATCATTTTAGCTGACAATTGCGTGGTCGTGCGACGTTGTACCTAGCAAAATTGATGGACTTTTTTCCCCACAAATAGAGCTTTTTTCTTTTGGTGGTGTTTGATCCCTTCTGCGGTTTTTACTTTTTGCCAGAATACATATCCAAAAAAAATATACAAAAAACAAATTTCTTCATCAGTTTAGGCCAATATATATTCTTCTACGTATTTTTGGTAAAAAAAAAAAATGCAATAGGCGTGTATATTGAATGGTTTGCGTAAAAGTTATCGCGTCTACAAACTATGGGATAGATTTAGGCACTTTTTATTTCGTTTTTAGCGAGACTGCAACATTGCGGCGAACAATTCTGATTCCAAATGACACTTTTTGGGGACCAGTGACATTATTACATTGATCAGAGCTATAAAAATACAGTGATCAATGTAAAAATGACACTGGCAGGGAAGGGGTTAACATTAGGGGCAATCAAAGGGTTACCTGTGTTCCCTCAGCATGTTCTAACTGTAGGGGGGGGGGATGGACAGCCAGGGACATGACAGAGATCGCTGTTCCTGAACACAGGGAACAGAACATCTCTGTCATGTCATCTGGCAGAATGGAGATCAGCCCTGTCAACAGATCCCCGTTCTGCCTCTGTACCCGGTGATCGCGGGTCGCCGGCGGATATTGAGTCCACTGGACCTGCGGGCGTGCTCCTGACGCTCGTGCCCGCTATACCACATGCACGAACCGACGTACAGGTATGTTGGTTAGCGCTATCTGACCAGTTTGCCGCAGTATATCTGAGTGAGCTGGTCGGCAAGTGGTTAATTCATTTTTAATTTTAAAAGTAAACTCCCCCCATGCATCCATGTCTCCATGCTTTATTTTGTTGAGAAATCACTTTAAACCCTGCCCTCCAGCATCTTGAGTAAGGGCAGGTGATTCATGTAGCATTTACTTCCTGGAATCCATCTGCCCTTAGCTCAGACATTTAAACAGCAGGGTATGCTTAGCCCCTTCTCCCATGAAGACTCCTGGGAAGTATGACATAATTTTGGCCTAGGCCAGAAACCAGGAAATAACTGAAGAAATGTATAAAAAAAAAAATAAAAAAAAGTTTAAAACAAGTAAATATAATATACCTTCCTATCCATTTACTAATGCTAGCCGAATAATGTTTAAAAATAGTTTATGTTGAGATAGTTCCACTTTAGGATAGGGAGAGGGAGAGGGAGAGAGAAATAGGAGGGAGAGAGAAATAGGAGAGAGAGAGAGAGAAATAGGAGAGAGAGAGAGAGATACATGACAGCCCGTAGCCAGGTCTAGCAGTAAACTCTATACCAGGCCCCCCAGGGGACAAGCAATATAATTTCCATTAAACAGGTTTAAGTATGCTGGAGATTTCCTCCTAGAAGAATAATGGACCCAAGAGACTTCAAGCCACCACCAGTGATAAACATCTCCAGGATTACAGCCGACACGGAACTCACATGGGAGGAGATACTGCTGCGCCTGCTGCTGCATGCCGAATCCACGGGCTCTATGCGGGAAAGGACCTCTTCCATCTGCCTGACCAGATCTGCCTGCAGAACCAGGTCCAGCTGGGACTTCACATGCTCCAGCTTGTCCATCGGCAACACCTTCCTTGCCTGAAACATTCAGATACACCAAACATGTCAATGGGTAATAGATCACCAAATGAAAAGAAGGAGGATGGAAAAAGGAAAAAGAAGGGGGAAAAAAAAACAAAAAAGAGAGAAAGAGAGAAAGAAAGAGAAAGAGAGAAAGAAAGAGAAAGAGAGAAAGAAAGAGAGAAAGAAAGAAAGAAAGAAAGAGCGAAAGAGAGAAAGAAAGAGAGAAAGAAAGAAAGAAAGAAAGAAAGAAAGAAAGAAAGAAAGAAAGAAAGAAAGAAAGAAAGAGAGAAAGAGAAAGAGAGAAAGAGAGAAAGAAAGAGAGAAAGAAAGAAAGAAAGAAAGAAAGAAAGAAAGAAAGAAAGAAAGAGAGAAAGAAAGAGAAAGAGAGAAAGAAAGAGAAAGAGAGAAAGAGAAAGAAAGAAAGAAAGAAAGAAAGAAAGAAAGAAAGAGAGAAAGAGAAAGAGAGAAAGAGAGAAAGAAAGAAAGAAAAGAAAGAAAGAAAGAAAGAAAG
>BLSH010513976.1:275541-294499 GCA_018402905.1 Glandirana rugosa | reverse complement strand
GACTTCTGATGTGAAGAGAGGTTCTGATGTAATGGGGGGCCTCTGAAGTGATGGAGGGACCACTGATGTGAACAGGAGGCTTCTGGTATGATGGAGGGCCCTCTGAAGTGATGGAGGGCCCTCTGATGTGATGGAGGGCCCTCTGATGTGATGGAGGGCCCTCTGAAGTGATAGAGTGACCTCTGATGTGATGGAGTGCCCTCTGAAGTGATGGAGGGCCCTCTGAAGTGATGGAGGGACCTCTGATGTGATGGAGGGACCTCTGATGTGATGGAGGGACCTCTGAAGTGATGGAGGGACCTCTGATGTGATGGAGGGACCTCTGATGGGATGGAGGGACCTCTGATGTGATGGAGGGACCTCTGATGTGATGGAGTGACCTCTGATGTGATGGAGTGCCCTCTGAAGTGATGGAGGGACCTCTGAAGTGATGGAGGGCCTTCTGAAGTGATGGAGGGACCTCTGATGTGAAGGAGGGACCTCTGATGTGATGGAGGAACCTCTGATGTGATGGAGGAACCTCTGATGTGATGGAGGAACCTCTGATGTGATGGAGGGACCTCTGATGTGATGGAGGAACCTCTGATGTGATGGAGGAACCTCTGATGTGATGGAGGGACCTCTGATGTCATGGGGGAACCTCTGAAGTGATGGAGGGACCTCTGATGTGATGGAGTGACCTCTGATGTGAAGAGAGGTTCTGATGTGATGGAGGGACCTCTGATGTGATGGAGGAACCTCTGATGTTATGGAGGGACCTCTGATGTCATGGGGGAACCTCTGAAGTGATGGAGGGACCTCTGATGTGAAGAGAGGTTCTGATGTGATGGAAGAACCTCTCATGTGATAAGGGAGCTCTGATGTAAACGGGGTGATTCTGGTATGAAGTGGGACCTCTGATGCAAAA
This sequence comes from Glandirana rugosa, assembly GCA_018402905.1. Classification (NCBI taxonomy): domain Eukaryota; kingdom Metazoa; phylum Chordata; class Amphibia; order Anura; family Ranidae; genus Glandirana; species Glandirana rugosa. Next base: position 293,592 of record BLSH010513976.1, on the reverse strand, counting down.
GTAATTTCATCAGAATGGTTGTGTGCGTCATCGCAGGCTCAGGTTTCCCATTGAGAAGTAACATTACCATTCTCAGACTGGAGTGCCTATAGATTTCAGTAGTGTTAAATGGTGCCGCCACTATAAAATGGTTGAGAAACGCTGAATTAGGCAACGAAATGTCTGAGTTTGCAGCCTCAACCTTCTGGTTATACTTGTGGGAAACGCTTTACACAAAGAACTTTATTTTAATCCCTAATGACTTACCTGCCCGATGAGACTTCATGAAAGCACATGGCATTCCTTATTTGGCGAGGAGAAAGGGGATTTCTGCATTATTCTTTATCTCAGAACAGCCAGCGCCATAGCGGGTACATTATACACTTTCACTTTTGTTTAAGAAAAAAAAAGCTGCTCGTTGTTAAAGGGAACTGAAAGAGGGCCGGTCATTTCCTACCATTCTTGAAGCAGAACGCCAGCTTTTTGTCACCCCTTCCTCAGCACATCAACAAATACCTAGGATACATGCCCATAATCCAGGGGGCTTTTAAATGGTCACATGAAATTACAGGTCTTTAACCACTTCAATACTATGCACTTAGAACACTTTACTACCAGACCAATTTTCAGTTTTCAGTGCTGTTGCGCTTTGAATGACAACTGCGCGGTCGTGCAACGCTGCACCCAAACAGATTTTTTATCATTTTGTTCCCACAAATAGAGCTTTCTTTTGGTGGTATTTGATAACCCCTGCTGTTTTTATTTTTTTTTCGCTACAAATAAAAAAAGACCGAAAATTTTGAAAAAAAAAAAATTCTCTATTTTTGTCACAAAACTTTGTAAATAAGTAAATTTTCTCCATCACTGACGGGCACTGATGAGGTGGCACTGGTGATGAGGCACTTATATGCAGCAATAATGAGCACTGTTAGGTGGCACTGATAAGCACTGATATACAGCACTGACGGGCACTGATATGCAGCACTGACGGACACTGGTAAGCGGCACCGATGGGCACTCAGACAGCACTGATTGGCACTCATAGGCGGCACTGGGCACTGATAGGTGGCAATGGTGGGCACTGGTATGCATTGATAGGGGCACTGGTAAGCACTGATAGGGGCTCATTCCCTGGTGGTCTAGGGTGGCATCTGAAGGTGGCACTGAGTGCCATGCACATTGGGCACTATGTCTTTTACCTGGTGGTCTAGGGGGGTCTCCCTGGTGGTCTAGGGGGGTCTCCCTGGTGGTCCCTGGTCGGCTCCCTGGTGGTCCTGGGTGGGCACATCCCTGCTGGTCCCTGGGCAGGCTCCCTGGTGGTCTAGGGTGGCGATCCGAGAGAGGGCTGTGCTGATAAATCATCAGCACAAACCCTCCCTGTCAGGAGAGCAGCCAATCAGCTCTCCACTCCTCATGTCTGCAGACCTGAGTACAGGAAACCCGATAAACGGCTTTCCTGTGTTACACTGTGACCAGCCGTGATTGGTCACGGCTGATCACATGGTAAAGTGCTTCGGATGGAAGCACTTTACCGAGATCGGTATTGCTGGGGGTCAGACTGACCTCCTACACCACCGATCGCCGCAAGGCGCGCGGCGGCTCGTTATCCTGAGGACGTCATATGACGTCCAGTCAGGATAACTGAGCCACTTTCCGGCCGTCATTTTGCATACGGCGGTCGGGAAGTGGTTAAGAATGGGTGGTTGAAAATTGTAATTTAACTATATCCCTTGATAGGCAAAACAGATATAAATTGATTTTGTGTGCATTAAATGCCTCTACAAACCCAGATATTACCTTGCAAGAGTAGCAGTGACATCATCACTGTGCTGTACATAGCCTGTGCAGAGAGCAGAGCTGTGGGAGGGACCCAGCAGGCTCCACCCACTACAGGATGCCTGCAGAAAACTACAGGAGGGGGCGGAGACCAGACCAGTCACCCTGCACAAGGAGAGAGAGCAGCAGTGAGCGGTCTTTATTACAGGAAGGAAAATCTCACATTGGATTACTGCACAGATCTGGATAAAATTCACCAAGATTCAAAAAGAATACGCGACTCTTATATAGCAATACTTGCATACCCCAGAGAGTTCAGCATTAATAATCAATGAGTTCAATACAAGTTACAAAACATGGCCCGTTGGGGGTACTTGAGGACTGAGGTTGAGAACCACGGACTTAGGGGATCCAAGCGGAAATGGGAGCAGATACCTGTCAAAACTAGGTACCTGTTTTACCCGCCCTACCTAAAAAATATATATTCCAAATATGGCAGGGGAGGAGGATGAACAACAGAACTTTCTCTTTTGGGTGAAGTTCTGCTGTAAGGTTTGTTTGGCCCCTGGTCTGAAGAGGTTAAATTTTGTATTTGGATCCAATGTTATGTTCAGTTTGTAGGCCTGATGAAGGGGGGGGTGCAATGGCCACAGAAACCCGTTGGTTGCTCTGAGTTAATATTTGATGAACCATTAAAACGAATCAAACTCTTCCTTTGTATTAGGCCTTGCATCCATTATCATAGATGTTACAAGCAGAGGCTCAGCCTCAATAACATACCCTCCCGGGCCACTTTATTAGGTACTCCTGTTGAATTGCTTGGTAACACAAATTGCCAATCAGCCAATCACATGGCAGCAACTCAATGCATTTAAGCATCTAGACATGGTGAAGATGACTTGCTGAAGTTTAAACTGAGCATCAGAAAGAGGATTTAAGTGACTGTGAATGTGACATGGTTGTTGGTGCCAGACAGGCTGGTCTGAGTATTTCTGAGATTTTCACACACAACCATCTCTTGGGTTTATAGACAATGGTGGGAAAAAGAGAAAATATCCAATGAGCGGCACTTGTGTGGAGGAAAATGCCTTGTTGATGTCAGAGGAGAATGGGCAGACTGGTTCCAGATGATAGAAAGGCAACAGTAACTCAAATAACCACTCATTACACCCAAGGTATGCAGAATACCATCTCTGAACGCACAACACATCGAACCATGAAGCAGATGGGTTACAGCAGCAGAAGACCACACCGGGTGCCACTCCTGTCAGCTAAGAACAGGAAACTGAGGCTACAATTGGCAGAGGATCATCAAAATTGGACAATAGAAGATTGGAAAAACGTTGCCTGGTCTGATGAGTCTGGATTTCAGCTGGTTGGGTGGCATGGATCCATCCTGCCTTGTATCACCGGTTCAGGCTGGTGGTGTAATGGTGTGGGGGGTATTTTCTTGGCACACTTTGGGCCCCTTAGTACCAACTGAGCATCGTTTAAACTTCATGGCCTACCTGAGTATTGTTGCTGACCATGTCCATCCCTCTATGACTGCAGTGCCCCCATCTTCTGATGGCTCCTTCCAGCAGGATAATGCACCATGTCACACAGCTCCAATCATCTCACCACTGGACAATGAGGTCACTGCACTCCAATGGCCTCCACACTCCCAACATCTCATCCAATAGAACACCTTGGGCATCATGGATGTGCAGCCAACAAATCTATGATGCTATCATTGTCACTATGGAGGAAAATCTCTGAGGAACGTTTCCAACACCTTGTTGAATCTATGCCACCAAGAATGAAGTCAAAAGGGACTGGCAAGGTGAACCTAATAAAGTGGCCGGTGAGGGTAAGTTGAAAGGAGCTGCACCTCTCCACTCCTGTAAGCATCAATCTGTAGGTATCGGCACATCCAATGGGTATTTGCAGTTAGTAGCAGGTGTCTGCTCCTGGAGGCAGGTAAATTGCCTCCAGGTCCAATTATCTGCCCATAACTGCTGATATCTCCAGAGAGATGCTTAGCGGGCAGGCAAGATGGGGGCAGAGCACGCTGCCAGAGCAATCCCCGGCTTGGGTATAATTTACCTGAGCCAGGGTACAAGTGGCAGAGTTCCTCTCCCTCGCCATTGTGCTGCCTGTAATGTATTGAAGCTACGGCCAGGTCCTCTTATTCTTCCCCAGGACCCAGCAACCGATTTATGATAATTATGCCCGATGCCACCATTATACCCAGATTGTTTTCCTGGACATTAACCTTTGCCCAACTCTTTGTCTGCTAAACCCCATAATAAAGAATCCCTTGTGGCAGGAGTCCTCAAAGTGATTGTAAGGTTTTTTTTTTTTTTTTTTTTTCCATACCTAGAGTAGGGTTGCCACCTGTCTGGGATTCACCCGGACAGTTCGGGTTTTGAATCATGCATCCGGGTTTCAGACTACCTGAATCCCCGGGCACATTATTCAGACTGGACTATGGCTTCCCAGCAGGGTTGCCTGTTATGCTCTCTTTCACACTGGCCAAAGACAGCGCTAACAGTTACACACAGATGGGAGAGAAGAAAGGGCTCGATCTGCTCCTCTTCCTTCCGTCCCTAGCCCTCTGTGTCTGCCCACACTCCAATCCCCGGCACTGTGCCTCAGAAAAGGAAAGAGGGGGTGGGAAATTTGAAACCCACCAGCCGCAGATATATCTGGATGAGAGGTGCTGCCTGCCAAGGGGTGTGTGAGCCCACCATCCATCCCGGTCTGTGACTGAAGTCTCCCCTCCTCCCCACTTCTCCCTCCTGCCTCTGAGTGAGCACACCAAGGTATATCAGGGTTCCCAGAGCACCCCTTACATCAGAGTTCCCCTTTACACCAGAGGCCAGTGTTCCCCCTTACATCAGAGTCCTCTCTGTACATCAGAGTTCTCAGTGGTCCCCCTTAAATCAGGGTTCCCCAGAGCATCAGAGTCCCCAGAGTTCACCCTTACATCAGATTAGGCAGAGTCCCAATTTACAGTGAAAGGAGAGCTCTGCAGATGTGAAAGGGGAGCTCTGCAGATGTGAAAGGGGAGCTCTGCAGATGTGAAAGGGGAGCTCTGCAGATGTGAAAGGGGAGCTCTGCAGATTCAGATGTGAAAGGGGAACTCTGCAGATTCAGATGTGAAAGGGGAACTCTGCAGATTCAGATGTGAAAGGGGAACTCTGCGGACTCACTTGCTGTGCACCGCTAAAGTGTTCAGGTTTGACTTGAAGAAAAGGTGGCAACCCCAACCTGGAGCCCCAACCCTCCTTTTCTTGGGACCACCGCGGGCGCTCCTGGCTTCTCTCCTTGGTGGCTCACCTTAGGGCTTAATCCTGAGGTGCACTGCCTGTGTCCTTAGACAAAGACAGCATGTCTCGCCCCTGCTCCCGCATCACAGGATTTGACTGACAGCAGCAAGAGCCAATGGCCTCAACACAGCCTGTGAGAGTGGGGAGAAGAGGAGAGAGTCTCTACAGATGGGCACATCACCAAATGGAGTGAGGACTCAGGTATGTATAAGGGATAAATGAATACTGCGCTACCTGGTTATGTATAAAAGCAGCTGGCACGACAACAAAGTTGGAAGTGGAAGGGAAACAAAGAGTGCAGCGCTGTATAGAAGATGGTCTTAAGGTGGGACCATATAGGGAGTGAATATTAAACCAGTGTTCTGTACATAGTATTAATAACAGTACAATAAAAGTCCTCTTAGAGTTCATATGCAGGTGTGTAGGATATCCAAAATGTACTCAGGATTAAGGTATAGTTAAGAGTGAATATTAAACTAGTGTGATGCACACAGTATTAATAAAAGTACACTAGAAGTCATCTTAAAGTTCATATGCAGATGTGAAGGATCCCATATCGAATGTGGGGGGGGGGGGGGGGGTTATAAAGTGATGTAATGTGTTGTCCTGGACTGGATCCCAATTAAAGTGACAGGTGCCTTGGCAATCAGGTGCTTGATATGGTGACAATCCACAATGGTGAGTGATTGTACTTACCAGAGGCTGGTAAAGTACCAGCAGAATAGATGGAAATCCGGAGGGTCCAGGATAGATGGAAAAAAGGTCACAGTGCAAAGTGCTTGAGTGAGTGCTCAAAAGTGACAATCCCCACTGTACGGGAGTGTGCTTACCAGAGGTAGGTGGTATGGAAGCAGAAGTATGGTAATTCTTTGTGGTGTGGATACGGATGGCTCCCTTCTCGGTTTGGAGTTCGCTTGGAGGGTTCTTATGCCTCGCAGCAGTCAGGTGGTATCACTCGGAGATGGTTTTTGTTGGAACAAGAGCAAGAAAGAACTCCATAGCGTAATTCAGTTACCACAAAAATGTATTAAATGTGGATTAAAAACACTTACATGGTTAAAATGGTGGTTGAGCTCACCAGTGCCCCCGCACCTCTGGCCACATGCAGTATTGCACGCACAAAGGCTAAATTCTGCTCGTTATGCAACACAGCACTCGCAAACGGAGTCAGATTTTAAGAAGAAAAAAAAACGGCTTGTATTGCGAAACGCTCGTTAACCACGTTACTCGCAATCCAAGGTTTTACTGTACAGCCGTTACATGACTCAGCTCTCTCCCAGCCTGTCTGCAGGGAATCATAAGGAGGAGCTTCTAGTCCTCTGCTGCTGGTCACATGTTCAAAGAAAACATGGCCTTTGGAATACAGAGTAATAATATATAAATACAAAATATCAATAAACTGTTTCAAATTGTGTGTGCGCAGATTTCTGACAGTCACAGGCTGTGTCACACCCCTCCACCCGTGTCTAAGGCTGCCCATACACTATATCATTTTCTTGTTTAACTTTCCTTTAGATTTACCAAAAACCATATAATAGACGGTCAAACATAAACCCTTTCAATTTGTATGCAGTCCGGCAGGCCCTTGCACTACAGTTGAAGGTAAATCTAAAGGAAATCGAATAAGAAAAATTGTATAGTGTGTGGCCAGAATAAGAGGGAGGTGAATCCTCCATCAATCCACATGTAATAGCCTGCCCCCATTGGTGTTTAGCTGGTAAGTGGGCATGGAGGAGGAGGAGGAGGAGGAGGGGGAGGGCTGTCATTTACCACTGTGTATACACCCACATGTGTGACTCTATGGTCACATGGGCTGCTCAGATGTGATAGAGAGGAAATGCTTAGCATAGAAACTCACTGAAAACTGAGCATGTGCAGAATTGTCAACACTGCTCTGCAAAATCCCCTAGCTGAATTGGGGACATGGACAGAAGGGGGAGATAGAGCAGCAGGATCACCAGATTTTTGAACAGAACATAATAGACAAATTACTGATTTTTATGATGTGGGTTTAGTGACACTTTAAGGTTAAAGTCCTACTAGACCCAGTAATATGAAAAAATAGTTCATACCTCCCCAGTGCCCACCACTTATAAATAATCTTTTTTACATTAAAATACTGCCACTATATACCTTTTTGGCTGATCTGTATACTACGGTCACATGATAAACTACAGGGTCTGTCTGAGTGTTCAGGTAGGAGGAGATTTCCACTACAGCCTGTGTCCTCTATGGAAGGCGGATCAACCATCAATCAAAACGTGACATCCCACCCACTGTGTTCTTTTTTAGTTACTGTGCATGAAGGAGGAGGAGGGAGGGACTGAGCCTGTCATTTAGGATCTGTATACACGCCCACATGTGTGATGTGATATACCATGTGACCTGAAAAGCTTGGCTCAACAAGGAAATGTTCTCTCCAGCAATAGAGACCAAACTGAGCATGTGCAGCTTTATTACTCTGACACTGTCTTATCTGGCCTTGCCAAGAGAGACCCTGCAGGAGAGGGATGATCTGTCCATACAGGACCAAAGAGCCTTTTTACACAATACAAAGGATTAACCCCTTAAGTTCCACAGTGAGTATAACAAGCATGCTTTACTGCATATACAGACTGATATTACTGTAGTGGGTTTAGTAAGACTTTAAAAAAAAGACAGACAACACCACAAAGATATGAATTTCATTTTTTATTTTATATAAAAAAAAAAGGAAAGGAGAGATCTGTATTAAGTCAGCTGTATAATAACGAACGCCATTGCAACTCTTCAAGTGACAGACCCCGGCCGGACACGGTTTCAGCGACAGTAGATCACAACGCATACGTCAGCTTTTCCTTTGCTTCCACGTGTTTGAAAGAAGAAAAAAAAAAAAAAACTCTTAAATGGGGTAATAAGAACGGAAGGCGGGGGGCGGACTTGTTTGTGCATCCAAAAAGAGGATAATAAAAAAAAAAATTCAAATTGCGGGAAAAAAAAAAAAGAGAAAAAAAAAAAAACCCTGCAAAACGGAACCATCCATCTCCCAAACAGTTTTTATAACTGCATAGATAAAGTTTGTTGTAAAGATCACAATATATAAACAGTTTTTTGTTTTTTTTAAACTATAAAACATTTTTTTTTTTACTCTCATTGCTATACAAGACAACAGTCTCCGAATAGAAGTAGATCCGAATCACATTCTATGGCACAGGCTCGGCGATAACCATAAGCACGCCAATTTTTTTTTTTTTATTGGATGCGTTTCTCGCTTGCCGATGATTATCAAGTCGCTGTCTATACAGTAACAGTCATAAACAATGGAAAACGATCCTCGTTTCCCCATGTACAGTAATTTGGCGAGCAAACATTTGACATATCTCAGAAACACAACCTCACCGAACGCTCAATGGCGTTGAAAAGCATCGCTGTTCAGCAACCCACCAGTGCAAATATTTCACTTCTCCTTGGGAGTTTGAGGAAAAAAAAAAAAAAAAGTCTGTTGTCTTAAATAAAGTTTTGCATTTAAGAAAAAAAAAAACAAAAAAAAAAAAAAAAGGTCTGTTATTTTAAATAAAGTTTTGCATTTAAGAAAAAAAATTTAAAAAAATCGGCATAATAAAACATGTACAAATTATACTTTGAATTTCAGGTGAAATCAAAGGACATATCCTATACCCTGTGCCATACATATATAAATGAAATATACAGAAGATCATATTTTTGATATTTTTGTCAAGTTTTTTTTTTTGTTTTTTTGTTTTTTTAGTTGAATCCACAAAACGTAACGTCATAAGAATTCCAAGCAGCTTTATTTTTTTTTTTTCACCAGGAAAAAAGGGAGGAATTAGAGCAGTTCCTGAGGGATCGCAGAAACGGTACATCTCACGCCATTCTCTCCCCTCCCCCCTTTTGGCCATCGTGTATTAAAGTTTTTCTTCCGACTGGATTTTTTTTTCACTCGGTTGTGAAGTTTTGCGGTCGCTCTTGCAGCCACCGCTCAATGCCGAGGATCTTAGAAAGCTTCTCGCCATACGCACACGTCTCTTGTGTGCAACACGTCTGCCAGGCTCCGAAGAATTTTTGTTTTGCGCTCTATTGCCCATCGCGGATTGCGAGTTGTGTGGTTGTCTTTATAAATTAAGTGCTGGAGAAGGGAACCTCACGTTTTCCTATGCGAACGGCGAGATTGCCACATCTGAAACTTGTTGTAGGCCGTGTGCAGCATCTCCTCCAGGTGGTTCGTGAGCTGCAATACAAACAACAGCGCTCAGTGCTGGAAGATGTATGTATGGGTCAACTGGTTTGTGTTCGAGACGATTTTAAGGCTGGGTTCACACAATAGCGGACAGCTGCCGAAGCGTGTTATCACTCTGGCCGCTGTCCGTTCCCAGATGCGATTTTTTTGTGTAATATTAGTATGTTACTTATACCCTGTTTTTCAGATATAGCTTTCAGATCACTAGCAGTGATCATTTCCCCTGAAGAAGCCCCACAGGGCGAAATATGTTGGGAGTTTATATTGTTATACCGCTATGGCATTAAAGTAGGTTTGCACCTATACCGATATCAGTATCAGTACCGATACAAAGCATTTGCATCTGAAATCAATACTTTCAAGTGCGGTTCTTTCAGGTGTCAACAGGATTCCCCCACATACATCTGAAATGAAAAAAAAAAAAAAAAAAAAAAAAGAAGAAGAAAAGCCGGTTATCTATCTAATAGTGCCGTTCAAAAATGCACCGATGGGTCTGCGCATGCGCAGTAAGCGCATGCGCAGTAACAAACATCCCTTGTTAGACGAGATACAGTATTCGACGGGCAGTATTCAAAGCTATACAAACAGCGGAGGGAGACTGTACTTGTTACATTCTGCCTCGCTGTTGCAGGGCAGGGTTTTCCGTGTGTAACACAGACACATCCTGCAACCCAGACAAAACCACCCTTCAGCACACGTAAAACCTGCTCCGCAATAGCAAGGCAGAATGTGACAAGTACAGTCTCCTGTAAATAACCGCTAGAGATCTGAAAGCTATATCAGATCACTGGCACTATTTCCCCTGAAGAAGCCCCACAAGGTGAAACATGTTGGGAGCTTATATTGTTACACCGCTATGGTATTAAAATAGGGTTGCACCTATACCGATATCAGTATCAGTACCGATACTAAGCATTTGCATCTGAAATTGATACTTTCGTGCGCGGTTCTTTCAGGTGTCAACAGGATTCCCCCACATACAGCTGAAATGTGTAAAAAAAAAAAAAGCAGTTATTCTATTGAATAGTGCCCTGATGGGTCTGCGTATGTACTCATTAGACGGGAGACAGTATTCGACGGGCAGTATTCAAAGCTATCCAAAACAGCGGAGGGACACCATACTTGTCACATTCTGCCTCTCTGTTGCGGGGCGAGGTGTTCTGTGTGCAACACAGACAAAACACGCCCTTCAGCACACGTAAAAGTCGCCCCGCAACAACGAGGCAGAATGTGACAAGTATAGTTTCCCTCCGCTGTTTGGATAGCTTTGAATAGTGTCTGTCGAATTGTTTACGTCACGACAGCTGATCAACAATATCAGCTGGAGTGACATTTGTTACTGTGCAGACCCATCTTTAGACGGGAGACAATTCTCTATAGAATACCAGCAATTATCAGTTGTTAAGGAGCCGAGCCGCCATGTTCTTAACAACTGATGACTCATTCAGTTGTCAGTGGGGTTCCCCTGTTGACAGTGGAGTCAGCAATTAAAGCTGTCCGAGAAAAAAAAAAAAAAAGCAGCCTGACAATGTTTATCAACAAGATTGCTCAGCCACTGAAACACTAAGATAAAAAGAAACATTGTTTCGTCTTGTATCCGTTTCCTCATCTGCAGATCAAAGGGATGAACTTCGATCTGCAGATGAAGTCAGTTTAAAGAAACCTGTCAAATAAAAAAAAAATATGAATTAAAAATAAATTAATTTAATTTACTCTAATCAGCCTTAGGCAGTTTGATAACCCTTTGAGCCTTGTGCCTGGCTAGTGGTCACCCTGCAGCGGATCACTGGCATGAAAAGACTTTGAAATATCTTACATTTGTGCTCAAGTATTGCTTCTTGATTTTCTCCTGGAATGGACATAACTTAGTAACCTGAAACCTTTCCAAGTTACTCTTCATTTTAATGACCTGCAAAAGAAAGTACAGCATTGAAAAGTTTGCATAGACTGCCTATATGAATTGTGCTTATTCAGACAACAGCCACAGCCTTCAATATAAGGAAACTGCTGAACCATCATAGCTATATCTTCTGACTCTTTCCCATAACCCCCGTTACCAAAAAACATGGAGGAGGTGCCGTACATCACATGACCACCCTGTAGTCACGCACACACCAAACACATTTTGGCAGGAATCAGATGAAATTCGCCATGTGGGTGGCCAGTAGAGACGGATGGAAAATTGCCGGCCGGACATCTGCTGCATCCACTGTAATGCAGCCGGTGTTCGGGTATTCTGACAGGCGCCAGCTGTGGCTGTCAGAATACAATAGCCTGAGATGCATTCCAAAAGCAGCCTGAAGAACCTGAAACCCAATGTATGTAATGTAAATTACATATTAAAGTGGTTGTAAACTCTTACATACAGTGCATCCATAAAGTATTTACAGCACTTCACTTTTTCCACATTTTGTTAAGTTACAGCCTTATTCCAAAATGGATTAAATTCATTATTTCCCCTCAAAATTCTACAAACAATTCCCCATAATGACAACGTGAAAGAAGTTTGTTTGAAATCTTTGCAAATTTATTAAAAATAAAAAAGGAAATAAATCCCATGTACAGAAGTATCACAGGCTCCTCCCATGTACAGAAGTATCACAGGCTCCTCCCATGTACAGAAGTATCACAGGCTCCTCCCATGTACAGAAGTATCACAGGCTCCTCCCATGTACAGAAGTATCACAGACTCCTCCCATGTACAGAAGAATCACAGACTCCTCCCATGTACAGAAGAATCACAGACGCCTCCCATGTACAGAAGAATCACAGGCTCCTCCCATGTACAGAAGAATCACAGGCTCCTCCCATGTACAGAAGTATCACAGGCTCCTCCCATGTACAGAAGAATCACAGACTCCTCCCATGTACAGAAGAATCACAGACTCCTCCCATGTACAGAAGAATCACAGACTCCTCCCATGTACAGAAGAATCACAGACTCCTCCCACGTACAGAAGAATCACAGACTCCTCCCACGTACAGAAGAATCACAGACTCCTCCCACGTACAGAAGAATCACAGACTCCTCCCACGTACAGAAGAATCACAGACTCCTCCCATGTACAGAAGAATCACAGACTCCTCCCATGTACAGAAGAATCACAGACTCCTCCCATGTACAGAAGAATCACAGACTCCTCCCATGTACAGAAGTATCACAGACTCCTCCCATGTACATAAGTATCACAGACTCCTCCCATGTACAGAAGTATCACAGACTCCTCCCATGTACAGAAGTATTCACAGCCTTTGCTCAATAACTTGGTGAAGCCCCATTGGCACCAATTACAGCCTCAAGTCTTTTTGAGTTATGATGCTACAAGCTTGGCACACCTATTTTTGGGCAAATTCCCCCATTCTTCTTTGCAGGACCTCTAAAGCTCCATCAGGTCGGATGGGGAGCGTCGGTGCACAGCCACCTTCAGATCTCTCCAGAGATGTTCAATCAGGTTCAAGTCTGGGCTCTGGTTGGGCCACTCAAGGACATTCACAGAGTTGTCCCATAGCCACTCCTTTGTTATCTTGGCTGTGTGCTTAGGGTCGTTGTCCTGTTGGAAAATGAACCGTAGCCCCACTCTGAGGTCCAGAGCGCTCTAGAGCAGGTTTTCATCAAAGGATATCTCTGTACATTGCTGCATTCATATTTCCCTCGATCCTGACTAGTCTTCAAGTTCCTGCCACTGAAAAACATCCCCACAGCATGATGCTGCCACCACCATGCTTCACTGTAGGGATGGTATTGGCCAGGCGATGAGCGGTGCCTGGTTTCCTGCAGACATGACGCTTGCCATTCAGGCCAAAGAGTTCAATCTTTGTTGCATCAGACCAGAGCATTTTGTTTCTTGTGCTTTGAGAGTCCTTCAGGTGCCTTTTGGCAAACTCCAGGAGGGCTGTCATGTGCCTTTTACTAAGGAATGGCTTCCGTCTGGCCACTCTACCACACAGGCCTGTTTGGTGGAGTGCTACAGAGATGGTTGTTCTTCTAGAAGGTTCTCCTCTCTCCACAGAGAAATGCTGGAGCTCTGTCAGAGAGACCATCGGGTTCTTGGTCACCTCCCTAAGGCCCTTCTCCCCCGATCACTCAGTTTGGTCGGGTGGCCCGCTCTAGGAAGAGTCCTGGTGGTTCCAAACTTCTTCCATTTAGGGACAATGGAGGCCACTGTGCTCATTGGGACCTTCAATGCTGCAGAAATGTTTCTGTGCCCTTCCCCAGATCTGTGCCTCAATACAATCCTGTTTCGGAGATCTACAGACAATTCCTCAGACTTCATGGCTTGGTTTGTGCTCTGACATGCACTGTTAACTCTGGGACCTTATAGACAGGTGTCTGCCTTTCCAAATCTTGTCCAATCAACTTTATTTACCACAGCTGGACTCCAATCAAGTTGTAGAAACATCTCAAGGATGATCAGTGGAAGCCAGGATGCACCTGAGCTCAATGTTGAACGTCATGGCAAAGGCTGTGAACACTTATGTACATGGGATTTTTTCATTTTTTATTTCTAATTAATTTGCAAAGATTTCAAACAATCTTCTTTCACGTTGTCATTATGGGGTATTGTTTGTAGAATTATGAGGAAAATAATGAATTTAATCCATTTTGGAAAAACAAAACAAACAATAAAATGTGGAAAAAGTGAAGCTTTGTGAATACTTTCCGGATGCACTGTATACCCTGTGAAGTGACTGGCCTCAGGTGATGCACAGAGATGAAACAAATCCTCCTACATAAGTTGTACCAGATTATCTTTTTCTTCTCCACATCCATTCTAAGTCCAGAATTCATAAAGCTTGTCTGAGCTGTCAGAAAAAAAAAAAGGGGGTAGACAGCTGAATTGAATCTGCAGAGCTAAGTGAGGAGAGCTCATGGGATGGAAGAGAGACACTCCCCCCTTCACACAGAAACAGAGCTGAGGCTCTGTAAATATCAGGTTATTTTTTGGAGACCGTGGAAGAAGGGGAGGATCAGAGAGACCGGATCAAACAGCCTCTATACACAATGAAAAGGTTTAACCCCTTAGGTTCCACAGTGAGTATAACAAGCATGCTATGCTGCATATACAGACTGATTTTACGGTTGTGGGTTTAGTAACACTTTAAAAGAGAAGTGTGGCTTTAGCGTTTTTTCCCCCCATTACACTTACCTAGGTGGATGCAGCACCTGAACACTGAGAACTGAGCCATCGAACACCGATGATGGCTCAGTTCTCACCGATCCCCAAGCGGAGAGTTACTGGCTGTCAATCAGCAAGCCCTTCGCTCTGTTCCTCCAAGCTCATTGGAGCGCTGACCTGTGGTGGGGCGGGGATCGGCCGTCTCAGGCTCTCAGAGGCTCGCTGAGAGGCTGTCGGGTCCAGACTTGAAGTCGCGATCCCTGGCCCGACTCCTGTGACGTCAACAGACTTTAGTCCGCTCTCTGCTGAAAATGGGTCACAGGAATGAAAAATGAACTGCACTCCTGTGACCCATAAGAGAAGTATGGCCAAACGAGCCCAGGCCATACTTTTCTTATAAATAAGGACATGTGTGTTTCAGTGCATTTAGGTGCGTTTTACCGCGTTCCAGTAGAGTCCAGTGCAGAAAAAAAGCAGCATGTTCTACTTTTTTTCCCCTGGAACTGGAACGCACTGAAATCGACCGCCATGGTGTGAACTATGCATTGAAAACCATAAAACCTACTATCCATGCGTTTTTGATGCAGAAAAAAAATGCACTGGATTGCATGTGGTGTGAAGCGGCCCTAAATGTCACTCCCACATCAGCTTTCCCAGCACAGAAGTTCGGTATCTCTTACCTTTTCCTCTAGAAAAGGCGTATTGACAGGGAAGCAGGACCAGAAATGGCGCAGCAGCTCGCCCAACGCCACGTACAAATGCTTGAGTTCAGACTGGATGTCGTTTGGCACCATCTCTGTAAAGGACAGACACACGTCATTGCAGAGCCTGATGGAAAACAAAGTAATATTCTCTGTATCCTAGGGAGCAGAAATAGAAAAGTCGAATATATGGGACAAAGTGCCCCCTTCCCCCAACTGCAAATTATAAACAACATTGGGGTTCTCACAAGGTGCCACATACTGTATTTATTCATAGGTGGTCACTGAAAGAGCTCCAACATTGCTAAAGTGCACTGAACGCCAAAGCTTTAGACTGACAGTTGTGCGTCAGCGCTGGAGAGATTCACCCTCTCCATTTGTCCTGGTGACCATTGTCACCCAGACTGAAAGTGACGGGGAAATCCAAAGTTTTACAGTTGTCACCTGAACAGGAAAAGGGGAGAAATCTTGTTCTATCGACAACACAACATTTTTGTAAAGGCCTGTGTGTTTTGGTGTACTACACTGTAAAAGGTAAATTGTACCTCTGCAATAAAATTATTAAACTCTTGTCGACCAGCCGCCGTCGATGGCGGCAGGTCGGCTCTCCTGCGCTAATCGCCGTAGCTGTACGGTGGCTCGCGCAGGCTCGTGCCCGTGGGCAAGGCGGACTCGATGCCCATTGGCGACCCGTGATTTACCAGTACAGAGGCAGAACAGGATCTGCCTTTGTAAACAAAGAAGATCCCTGTTCTGACAGGAGACATAGCAGAGATCTTCTGTTCCCAGTAATCGGGAACAGTGATCTTTGTCATGACCCAGTAAGCCCCCCCCAACCAGTTAGAACACGCTGAGGGAACACCGGTAACCCCTTGATAGCCCCTTAATGTTAATTCCTTCCCTGCCAGTGTCATTATTACATTGATTGCTGCATTTTTATAGCACTGATCAATGTAATAATGTCACTGGCCCCCAAATAAGGTAATTTGAGGTCACATTTGTTCGCCGCAATGTCGCAGTGCCGCTAAAAATCAGCGCCAGCACTAGTAAATATAATAAAAAAAAGAATAAAAGTCCCTAAATCTATCTCGTAAGTTTGTAGATGCGATAGCTGTTGCGCAAACCAATCAATATTTTTTTACCAAAAATATTTGGAATATATATCGGCCTAAACTGATGAAGAAATTTGTTTTTTATTTATTTATTTTTGGATATGTATTATAGCAAACAGTTAAAAAAAAAAAAAAAAAAAAAAAAAAAAAAGGCGCTTTTTGTTTGTTTATAGTACAAAAAATAAAAAAACGCAAAGGTGATCAAATACCACCAAAAGAAAGCTCTGTTTGTGAGGAAAAAAGGACGTCAATTTTATTTGGGTAAAATGTCGCACGTCCGCGGAATTGTCAGTTATATAGACGCAGTGCCGTATCTCAAAAAATGGCCTGGTCATTGAGGGGGTAAATCCTTCCAGGGCTGAAGTGGTTAAACTATGTTTAAAGCCAAACTTTTTATTTTTGATAGATTAGGGAATGGTTAAAACCCCTTTAGGCTTAGTTGCCATTTGTGTCCATTGGTGAGATTTTCCTCCACTTTCCTTTCCTGAAGACACAACAGGAAGTAAAGGGGAAGGTTTCTTTTGTGACCGGTGCTGTGCTGCGTCCTGAGAAAAGCCTGCCCTCTGCTAGCAAGCCGCCAAGAATTGCCCCTGCTCTTTGCATTGAAGCTGTAGTCTCTCTGAAGTGGTCCTGCTGAGTCACACCTATAAGCTCTGAAATCAGCAAAGCTCATGCTCCCTGTGCATTGTAAAGCTCTAGTTTTGACTCAGTAGGGGGCGTGTCAGACCTCTGCAGAGAGGCCACTGCTTCCATACAGAGAGCAAGCGCCCTTCTCTACAGCATAAATTTCATTTTTGAATTTACATTGATGTACATTGCAGGGATTCTAACAAACTTTGTTGCAGATCCCTACCTTTTGTTATGCTGAAGAAATCTCTGTGTGTTTTTCTGTGTCCATGTGCAAAGTGAATCGCATGGGAGTGGTTTCATAATTATCAACTAGCTGCTGCACCTGCATGGCTCTAATGAGCAAAGTGGAAGGGCCTGCCTCTCTTTAGACGTGATTTCCTATTGGGAGTATCTTATCAAAAATGAAGTTTTTGTTGCAGGGGATGCCAAAAATCTGACTTGTATCTTAGTGCAGACTTCTGAGAAAAATCAGTGAGCCAATCACACAAGCAGGAAAATGGCATTTCTGGTGGGCGTTCTGCATACCATCTGTGTACAGAACGCCTCCAGGCTTCCATATTGCATTTTACAGAAAGAAATCTGAAAACAAAAGAGCTGCAGATTGTAAAGGAAAGCTAATTTTTAATAACATTCAATTTCAATATGACACAATTATACACACTGTATATTTTTTTTTTTTTTTTACTTTTTTTCCCCATGAAAATGGAGTTACCCTTTAATGCAATATTAAAATCTCAGTAACTAGAAGAGAAAGTAGACTCACGGTTTATGGCTTGCTGGGCCCCTCCCTGCATCAGGGCCCCGCCTGGTGAGAGAGCCGATATGGTGCTACTAGCAGCCGAGCTTGAAAGAACCTGCGTCATAAGAAAGATTATATATTTATTACCAGCATTTATAGAGCACTTTCGATTAATGCAGCACTTTACATACCATACATTAAGTGGTTGTAAACCCTTCCATATACCCAGTGAAGTGACTTTCCTCAGGTGACCGACAGAGATGAAGCAAATCCTCCTACATAAGTTATACCTGCAGTCCTATATTCTCTACATCTGTTTAAAGTGTTGAATTTATATGCTTGTCTAAGAGTTCAGAAAAAAAGGGGGCAGAGAGCTAAAGTTACACTCTGCAGAGCTCAGTGAGGAGAGCTCTGAGAGCTGATTGGAGGGAAATGACGATGAAAGAGAA
>BLSH010513976.1:263152-273973 GCA_018402905.1 Glandirana rugosa | reverse complement strand
GTTATAGTGTTTACAAACCATAGAAATAGATCTATGGCATTTTTATTATTACTATTTTTTTTCTTTTACTAGTAATGGCGACGATCTGCGATTTTTAGTGGGGCTGCGATATTGCGGAGGACAGATCGGACATTTTTGACACTTTTTTTGGGACCAATGACATTTATACAGCAATCAGAGCTAAAAATAGCCACTGATTACTGTGTAAATGTTACTGGCAGGGAAGGGGTTAACCCTAAGGGGCGATCAAGCAGTTAACGGTGTTTCCTAGGGGGGTGTTTCTAACTGTGGGGGGAGTGTAGTGACTGGGGGTGAAGAGAGATTGCTGTTCCGGATTACTTGGAACAGCAGATCTCTCTCAACCTCCCTGTCAGAACAGAGATCCGTTTGTTTACATGAACAGATCTCCATTCTGGTTCTGCGAGGAGCAAACGCGGACTGAACGCCCCCCCCCCCCCAACAGCCTCTTAAAGCGGCACAGTACAGCTACGGTGATTCGTGCAATAGAGCCAACCTGCCACCGTCAAACGATGGCGGCTGGTCGGCAAGTAGTTAATTGAACAATCTGAAGTTAGAAGCGGATTGGCTACCATGCACAGCTGCACCAGATTTTGCACTCTCCAGTTTTAGTAAATCAACTCCTTGGTGCTTTTAATGGAGACAAGTACACACTATAGAGCAGGGATAAGCAATTAGTGGACCTCCAGCTCTTTCAAAAGTCCCATCATGCCTCTGCCTCTGGGTGTCATTCTTGTGGCTGTCAGAGTCTTGGTATGCCTCATGGGAGTTGTAGTTCTGCAACAGCTGGAGGTCTGCTAATTGCATATCCCTGCTATAGAGGGATATGCTTTGTTCATAGTTCAAATCTGAGGTTTACAACCACTTTAACCGGTTCCGGACCGTACATTTACTGCTGCAGAGTGGCGCTGTAACGTGAATCGCAGTCTATAAAACGGCGGCTCGTGTGTGCGCTGCAGCATGCCCTCTTGCCCGCCACACTCTGCAGGAGTGTGGCCGCAGCTCGGGCGGAGTCGATCTCTGCCGGCAAGCCGCAGCTGCCTACCAGAGACGAAGAACACGCTGGTTCCCTGCTCTGTCAGGCGGCATCACTGGGATCAGTTAGATCTCTGGTGCCCCTGACAGCCCAGCCCCCTCACAGTTAGAACACGCCCAGGGAGCACAGTTAACCCCTAGATCTCCCTCTGCAGGTTAACCCCTTCCCTGCCCCCTGCAGGTTAACCCCTTCACTGCCAATGACATTTATACAGTAATCAGTGGAAACGCCAGAAATGAATTCTCATGGTTTGTAAAAGCAGCAACTTTTGCGCCGATTGCGATTTTTTTTCACCACAAATATGAGGAAGAATACATATGTGCGTATATATATATATATATATATATATATATATATATATATATATATATCGGCCAAAACTGATGAATAAAACGGTTTTCTTAATATTTTTTTTTTGGATTTGTATTTTAGCAAAAAGTATTTTTTTTTTTGCAAAATTGTCGCTCTTCTTGTGTTTATAGCGGTGATCAGAAATGACGCAGAGGGGGCAAAAGAAAGCTCTATTTATGGGACAAAAAGGACGCAAATATCGTTTGAGTATAACGTTGCATGACCGCGCAATTGTCAGTTAAAGCGACGCAGTGCCGAATCGCAAAAAGTGCTCTGGTCATAACATGGGAAATCCTTCCAGGGCTGAAGCGGTTCACATCAGTCCCTGTACTCAAGGAGCTAACAATCTATGGTCCCTATCCCACATACTTAGATACACTCATACTATGGCCATTTTTGACAGGAACCAATTAACCCACCATCATGTCTTTGGAGTGTGGGATGAAACTCAAGTACCCCAAGGAAGTCCATGCAAACACAGACAGAACATGCACAGTCCATGCAGACGGTGTTCTGGCCAAGATTTGAACTGAGGACAGTGCTGGAAGTAGTAATGTTAATCATACCTGACCCATAGACCTGCACTGAGAGAGGAGCAATAAGGCACAGCGATTGGGCACTACAACTAAAGGGAACATGGCTATCCATATGCAAAACTAAAATACAACTTTATAAATGCTCTTGGATGCACCATATTATCCCTCCTATCTGAACCCTCACAGTTGTTTATACACGTCTTGCCTACAAATTGCTCTCTGCTAACCTGAGTTAGATTTGGTACGTAGTTCTCCATTTGTTGTTTAATACTGTTCAGAGACTGAATAATATCCTGACTGGTTGCATATTGCTGGGAGTGGACTGGGGTTGGACCATGATAATACCTGAAAATACAAAATAAAAATGTACAGTAAACATGCAAAATGATGGTAAAGAGGGAACAAAATTGGGCCTGAAAGAGTAAAAAATAATGGAGACAGAAAAAAAAGGGGGGTATAGTAGACAGAGAAAGATTCAGAGAAGAGAAAGTAAAAATATATTACAGTAAAAATGCCGGGGTGCTGCGCTTAGGATAAATGTGCAGAATCAGCCTGCTGCCACCCAAACAAAAAAGAGGTATTTATAAGCAAAGAAGGTAGGATTGGGCTAGGCGCTACTGTAGAAGGATGGGATTGATACACTACTACTGTTCAAAGTGAGCCAAGAAATAATAAAGTAAAAGGTTCTTCATACAAAGCCAGCTATTACCTTGTAAACCTACATGTGCCATAAAATGTGCAAAAAACATGATTCAATTAGTTAGTGTGTCATGAATATTGAAATTAAAGTGCTTCTGCCATAAATATATGCATACTTATAAAACAGACATATACATTAATAATTGTGAAAGTAATAAATATAATGTGAGCAATCATAAAATTAATGACAGTTCCTTGTGATGGTGAAAAAAGTAAGGAATTCAAGCTCTGTTCACAGGCTGAGCCCTCTGTGCATCAAAGTCTATAGGTGTATTTCCGTCTCCTCGTAGGGCTAATCAGCACCTGTTTGAGCAAGTCCCTTCGTATTTCCTAGGGAGGATAGCGTGCATTCCTACTAGCTGTTCCTCCGAACGGTCGTGACGTATAAGTGTGCGTGCATCTGGCTCCGCCTGACACATTTCGTCATAGACGTCCTCTGAGGTGCTGATTAGCCCTAGGAGGAGACGGAAATACACCTATAGACTTTGATGTACCGAGGGCTCAGCCTGTGAACAGAGCTTGAATTCCTTACTTTTTATGACCTACATTTGTGGTTTAAATAAAGACTTTGGTTTTAAACGGTACACACTATGGGCATTCCTCATTTCTTTCCCTTTGGCATATGAACTTCTACAACAAAATAGGAGGACATCTGAACACCATAGGATTGCATTGGTCACCATATCTGATACCCCAAGGAGACGTTAGACACTACCAGAAAGGCGTCCAGGCGTTTTACCCCTGCCGGGGTGACGCCATTTGGTAAGTGGGGTACACCTGGGGGAGCACAAGTGATCTGCACACGCCCAACATCTGCATTTGAATGGACTGCTGCCTATAAATGTATTTACTTACAAAGGGACTGCTAATATTGATGCAAATCTTTCTAGTGAAAATAAGGCACCTTTCTATACCAAAGAGCACGGTGCCCTTTTTTCACAATCACAAGGAACTGTCATTAATTTTATGATTGCTCACATTATATTTATTACTTTCGTAATTATTAATGTATATGTCTGTTTTATAAGTATGCATATATTTATGGCACAAGCACTTTAATTTCAATATTCATGACACACTAACTAATTGAATCATATATGTTTTTTGCACATTTTATGGCACATGTAGTTTTACAAGGTAATAGCTGGCTTTTTATGAAGAAACTTTTACTTTATTATTTCTTAGCTCACTTTGAACAGAACATGTATCAATCCCATCTTTCTACAGTAGCGCCTAGCCCAATCCTACCTTCTTTGCTTAAAAATATATTACACCTGCTGCCCCATTCCTCCTCTTAAACAGGAGATCCAGTCTGTAAAAAAATAAATAAATAAAAGGCAGCAGCTACTAATCCCATAGCTGCTGACTTTTAATACAAGGACGCTTACCTGTGCTGGGTTCCTGAGATGTCGGCACCCCTAGTTGATTCTTTAATCAGCTTCAGGTGCAGGCGCCGGCATCTGTAGTAAGTTAAACAGGAAGTGAAGCCTTGTGGCTTCACAGCCTGTTTCCTGCTGCACGTGTGCGAGTCGCGCTGCACTTTCTAAATGTAGACCCCCCCCCCGTCTTCTGGGACCTCTGTGTGAAAGGGAGAAGGGGCCGGAAATAACGTAGATCGCAGTGCGGTGAACTTACCAGCGGGTAACGGTCAAAACCAGGTACCTGTCCCCCAAAAAGTGCTTAATGTGGCAGTAGAGGGAAGGTTGCAAACAAGCGGAGCTTCCACTTTTAGGTGGAGCACCGCTTTAAATGGAACCTGTAGTGAGTGAATGATACCAAGCATTATTTCTTTGTTCATTAAAGCGGAGTTCCACCCAAAAGTGGAAGTTCCATTTTAAGCACTCCAAACCCCCTGACATGACACATTTAGCATTTCTTTTTTTTTGGGGGGGGGGGGGGGGGTAACTAGTTTTGGCAGGTGCCCAGCTTCCAGTTCTGCTCGGGCCGCCTAGGTGACTGGAGTGGCAGTTCTGGGACACGTCACAGGTCCCAAAAGACTGCTCGGCCATTGAGAAGGCGCAGCACAACTCGCGCATGCGTAGTGCGCACCCGGCTGTGATGCCAGGGAGAAGAGAGGGAGAGAACCGAGGGTTTACAACGCTGGATCGTGGGACAGGTGAGTGTGTTAATCAAAAGTCACCAGATACACTTTTTGCAGCTGCTGACTTTTAATAAACACAAAAACGACTGGGACTCTGGTTTATGGATCACAAGGAGTCATTAAAGAGCAAGTCCAGGTATGGCATTGTATACATCGTTGCATTGGTCCTGCTTGGACCAAAGTAAATATGCATATACCATACCTGTGGGATCCCCGTGGAAGCTGGAAATCCCTTACTAGACACAGCTACTCCGGTGATCTCCACCTGTACCATCATGTACCAAAGGGTCGCACACGGCCCTCGGGCCGCAGGTTTTGCATCAGGGGTGTATAGGTTCAGCTGATATCTGTCCAGCTGGTGACTCACTTTCTGCAGATGTGTACCAGATAGCAGGTAACCAACACAAAACATGATCCATAAATGTGATATTTACCTATCGGATTTTTTAAGATTAAGTGCTATTGGCTTCAAACCATTACGTTCTCCAAGATCTTCGTAGTCTATGGCCTCCTGCAGCTTCACCTAAAAAAATAAATCCTTTCAGTAAAATGCGATTAACATCTGACTATAGGCGATATAACTGGCCTTTTGACCACTGGCATTAAGTATAAGCTTCAGGTCCCCGCTCTGGCTGGTACAGCCAAGGTCGGTGGGTTTCACTATGGGTGCTGGCTGGGCAAGCAGTCCATCCAAACTCTGTATAGAATCCAAAGGCAAAGAAGAGCCGCACACCAAAACAATACAGTGCATCAAAAGAGATAGCAGTTGCCTCAGTCTCGCCTGTCTAGGACAGAGATAGACTGAGGTTACAGCTATGTCTTTAATGCTTTGTATTTGGTTTGCGGCTCTCGGGACACATTCTTTGCCTTTGAATTAATAATCTGCAATCATTCTTCATTTTCTTTACTACACTAAACCAAAAGGGAACGCTTAGCAGTTCCTATTGACATAGAGACCTGAACTATCACCCTGGCTCTTTGTGCTGACCAAACAATAGATCACTCTTATATCATATATGCACCGCAGACACAACTGGGTTCATTTACTAAGGCTGGGTTCACACTTGAGCACGGAGCGGGTCTGGTGCGTCTCCATTCACCGTTTCAGCTCCGATTTCAGCCCAAATTTGAGTCTGAATTCGGACCTGAAACGGACCAAAAGATGCACAGGATTCCTGTGCAATTCGCACCGGAGCTGCTGCGGAGATATGTGAATCGACTCCATAGCAAGCCGGTCACAATCCCTTGCTATGCAAAAAAGTGTGAACCCAGCCTAAAACTAGAGTGCAAAATCTGCATAGAAACCAATCAGCTTCAAGGTTTTATTGCAGTGATACTCAAACTGTGTGCCGCATGAGATTTGCAGGTGTGCCGTGGGAGTTTTGAAAAATATTTTAAATTGCTAGCGTTTTGAAACCTTAAACATATCGATAAATTTAATGGTAAATCAATGTCGCAAAAGTTAAAATAGTAACACATAAAAGCGCAATCCCTGTCAATCATTGGTTCCTTTTGTAACGCAAGACTTCTGCGAGATCTCAGGAAAACTCGATCGCTCTAATTATATTATAATGGAGACCGTTCCATTCCAACCTTGATGCTTATAAAGGAAAGCAATGAAGCAAGCGAAAGTACAAAGAAGATTACAATCGCTTCAATCTGATTTGCTCTCGAAAGCAGGCACATCCTTCACATTAAATTTAAATATAAAATGTAAAAATAAATAAATTCTTCACCACGAAAATTGTTAAATCTTTTCAGGTGTGGCGCGAAAATGTTTAGATCTTTTTGGTGCACCGCAAGACAAAAAAGTTTGAGAAACACTGCTCTATTGTCAAAGCTAAACTACTTAAAGACCAGCCGCCGTTATACTGCGGCAGGCTGGCTCTATTGCTCGAATTGCCGTAGCTGTACGTCGGTTCGTGCAATACATACAGCGGGCGCATGCGCCCATGGCGCGCCACCGGAGCTGATGCACCTGACCGCCAGCCACCCGCAATCGCTCCACAGAGAGGCAGAACGGCTCTACCTAAAATATGTAGAATACATATTGGCCTAAGCTGAGGAAGGGATTTGTTTTTTTAACATTTTTTTTGGACATGTATTATAGCAAAAATTGTCGCTCTTTTTTTGTTTATAGCGCAAAAAAAAAAAAAAAAAAAAAAAAAAAAATGCAGAGGTGATCAAATACCACCAAAAGAAAGCTCTATTTGTGGGAAAAAAAGGACATAAATTTTGTTTGGGCACAACGTCGCACGACCGCACAATTGTCAGTCAGGCCTGGTCATTAAGGGGGTAAATCTTTCAAGGACTGAAGTGGTTAAAGTGTTGCTAAACCCAGGAGCTTACAGACACTATATCTGGTCACCCACAGTACACAGAACATGGTAAATACAATTATTTTACTAAATATAAACTGCCAAATACCTTTTCTCCCCAGCACTATATAGCAGTCTTGTGACTTCTATGAGTGTCTAGTTAAAGCTTGTAGGAGGATTTTTCTTTCTCCTACAATTGCCCAATGAGAATGCAGGACACCTGAGCCTCTGTCTGGACAGTGCTGATTGGCCCTGTGCTGATCCCATGCACCATCCCAGGAGAAAAAAAAACTCTAGCAATACACACCAAACTGAGCATGTGCAGCCTGTCCCCTGACTTTGTAAATATCAGGTTATTTTTTGGAGACAGTGCAAGGAGAGGAGGAACGGAGAGGACAGGATCAAACAGCCTTTTTACACAATGCAGAGGATTAACCCCTTAGGTTCCGCAGTGAGGATAACAAGCATGCTATGCTGCATATACAGACTGATTTTACTGTTGTGGGTTTAGTAACACTTTAATTGAACAAACTGAAGTTCAAAGCCGATTGGCTAACATGCACAGCTGCACCCAGATTTGGCACTCTCCAGTTTTAGCAAATCAATCCCAACTAGTTCCATCCTATACAATGTGTGAAGATCAGCAGCGAATTTTAACCTGGGGCTGTGATTAGCTTTTTGTGCGGACACGAGCAGATATTAAAACCTGTGGGCAGTAGCTGCTGACAGAACAATTCTTACCTTCTTTACAGGGGGCTGAAAGAAATCGGAGTCCCGAGAATTGCCGTCTGTGCTACTCGTCTCACTGCATTGGTCATTTTGTGCTTCTCTACAAAGACATCAAAGCACACCGTTATACACACATAGGCGATACATTCAGTTCCTAGTAAGCCTACAGTTTAGTCTGCCTCATTCAGAGGGTCACATGATCAAATGTTATGACTCAAGAGGGGACCTGCAACTGTATCAGGGAAGTATTTCAGCCCTCCAGCTCCTTCAGCTATACAGTCTGGGAAAACGTAAGTTCCACCGTAACCAAGAGCGAGCAGGCAGGCTTTTATAGCAGAGGAGGCTTGCAATGTCTCTTTTGCCCCTATCTGCCTGCTTGCCGTCTCCTCCAGCACTGTAAACTGAGCTGCACTTTACACGGAGGTTGCACTGATAATCCTTGTAAACAATGTACTCACTGTCAGTGGCGGTTGGTGCTCAATATTTGGGGAAGGGGGGGGGGGGGCGGCAAACCAACGCCACCCCCACCACCCCCCGGGAGACGAACGCCACCCCACCTCCCTTGGGAGATTGTCTCTTTCTGATTCTCAATAATATGGGCAAAAAGGTTGAGAGATTGGATGTGCTGCCTTCCCCTCGGTTTAACGTATGAAGTGGAAAGATCCCCCAATGAGGGTTTAATGGCAGCCTTAATATATGAAATTAACGTGTGTAAAAAAGGATAAAATTTAAAGAATACATATTTTCGTTTCAAAATGTATTGACGTTTGCTATAAATGCGTACATATAAAAAACAAGAGCTCTGGTTGTGCGAACAGGGGACATGTAAATTTGCATACAACATTGCACTTGGGCAGAACATGGAATATCATACAATACAATACAGTCTTGGCTGCGTCTTGTCCCCGACGCGTTTCAACCTTTAAAAAGGAGCATCTAGGTCTTCCTCAGGGGGAAGTATTCCTTTATTTGCCGAAGAACATTGGCTGATAAATATCAGTCCCAGTCTACCAGAGTCTGATTCAAAGAATAACAGTGCAGCAGCGCTCATCTTGGGCTATTCCCGTCCCCCCCAGAACTGGACATCCCACCATGGGCCAAGGACTTGCAAGGGGCCACACTCTATCCCCTCACCACCTCGAAGGGAGGTTGCATCCTGAATATCCGAGGTGTGTCTGAATTACACTATAACTCGCCCCTTAAAAGTCAGGGGAAGGGAGGAGAAAGTGCAAGAGAGTGGGTATGGTAACCAGATATCTGATTCCTACATAAACTATTCCCTATACGGGTAAAGGTTTCAGATACTGTTGTTGATATGTATAGTTTTGTCTCAATTGAAGGAGAGGAGCCTATGAGTCTTTCTGATTCTCCTCCCGGCCAATCAGGAAGTGGGTCCAGAGACCCTAAATGACACTGGCAGGGAAGGGGTTAACAGTGTTAAATGTGCTCATAGGGAGTACTTTCTAACTGTGTGGGGAGGTGTTTTGACTGGGGGAAGATAGATCTGTGTTCCTGCTTAGCAGAAACAAAAGATCTCCATCTTCCCCTCTGACAGAATGGCGGTCTGCCTTGTTACATAGGCAGACCGCCATTCTGCCTATCCTAAGAACGATTGTGAGGTACCTGAGAACGATCGCAAGGTGCCTGCGAACATCAGGTCTGCCGGACCCACTGATTGGCTCCCGCTGTATTCATGCACGCAACAGACCCAGTGCACGAAATCACATACAGGAATGTAATGTTGCGCAGGAGGGCCACCCTGCTGCAGTATATCTGCGTGGGGCGGTCCGGAAGCGGTTAACTAGGCCTAAAGCCAGGAGGTGGGATGGACTTCTCAATAACTGATTGGCTGTCACAGTGGTCACATAGTCAGAAGCCATACTGCATTATTATCAATTGGCTCGTTCTACACACATATACTAACTGCTGTATACACATAGTAGGACAAGAAAAAAAATAAAATAAAATGAAGGATTGTACTGTATTGACAGCATAAAAAATTCCTTTATAATTTGCATTTTTAAGCCCTGATGAAGAGGAAGCAGAATCCTTAAATGCATTGGCTTCTCAGGGGTCTTCAGTAAACATTTAAAGCGGAGTTCCACTTAAAAGTGGAACTTCCGCTTATTTGCTTCCTCCCCCCCTCTGGTGCCACATTTGGCACCTTCGAGGGGGGAGGGGGGTACGGGGACCTGATTTTGACAGGTCCCTCGAAAGTTTGGCCCCCTCCTTCTTCCTCCGCCGCCAGGCCAATTAGAAAGCTCAGCGCGCTTTGTACATGCGCAGTAGGGAACCGTCAGTGAAGCCGATTTCCCTTCCTGAAAATGGCAGTGGCAGCACCCGACACCAAAGATCGGCTGGGGTGTCGTCATCGCGGGCTCCCTGGACAGGTGACTGTCCATATATTAAGTCAGCAGCTGCAGTATTTGTAGCTGCTGACTTTTAATTAGTTTTTTGTCCCCGGCTGGAACACCGCTTTGAATTTCATAAAGGCTATCCTCTTATACAGCTTTTGTTGGACACATGAACTATTCTGATAGAGTGGAGCTCTCATTAAGGCCTCATGCACACCGGACGTTATAAAAACGCCAGTAGCGTCAGCTGTAAATAGCGGTAGAATGAGTTTGCAGCGTTTTTGCTCTAGCGTTTTTTAGCTTTTTTTTTAGCAAAACTCACACAAACGCTTATCAAAAGCTGATAAATGCCGAATAGCCACGTTTTTAAGCTTTTATCAAAGTTATAGCATTTTTACAGCTGAAAAACTCCACTGAAATCCCACTAGATCTGGGTTTTTTCCAGCCAGAAAACGGTAACAACAGCCAATGTGTGCACACAGAACATGCTGTAGATTTTTGGCTGCAGAAAACGCCTGAAGCCAAAAACAGCAGCTATAAAAATGTCCAGTGTGCATGAGACCTTATTAACCACTTGCCAACTGCCTCCTGTACATTTACTATGGCAAGTTGGCTCCGCTGCGCAGATTGGGACCCGAGACGTGTCCCAGAAGATCGCCGGGGGGGGGGGGGGGGGGGG